>JAODUP010000320.1:315000-740000 GCA_025642065.1 Paralvinella palmiformis
TCAATTACCAGTCAAATAACATCATAGTCTAATTGCTGTCTTGACCCACAATGTCTTATTGTTTTTAAACATTTAATCCACCATTAGCCTGTTAATGTTGTTCCCAAAAACAATTTTCTGGCCCATGACCAGGTCACAGTTATGTTCCGACCACAAAGAGCCACAGATTAATTCTCCTCCCACATGGATTTGTTGAAGCTTCTCTCAAAACCCCACAACATCTGTCTGTCCTACCCATCACTCCCTCCTCCCTCTGCTTTGGGAGGTTATGTTCTGGTGCATGTTAATCTGATGTCATCAAAGAAATATTATACATCTCAAGCCTAAAGTTTAGCCCCTGAGGAATCAACCAGATGCTATCATGTACCAGAGTCTTCGGTCACACACACACACACACACACACACAGAGAGAGTTGCCTGCGTGTGTGGCTGGGACCAAAATACAATACAGACCTCAGAACAGGCACAACAATAATTTAAGCCAAATTACCCCTCAGATATCAGCCTCCTGCCGTTATCACTAACCTGGGCCCAGTATAAACAGACCAACTCGCATCACAACTGACCATCAAAGTGGAAGACTCCAGCCTACCCAAGGCACTGTCATGTCTTGGCATTAAAGTGCCGTCACCGCTACCGTACAATGTTCAGCCAAAGGGTTAACTTCACTCACTCACTCACTCTCACTCACTCACTCCCTCACTCAGTCTGATGTTTAATATTCCAGAATCACAACAACTGCTGCCAACAGAGCACAACACAGATCGGTGTATACAGCACTCAATCAAATCTAAACCCCGAGGGAAGCCGTCAAGCCAATGAACTACAACATCATTAAGTGATTGCTCTGTATGGAAAACTTTCTCCCCCCATACACCCCCCTCCGACAACAACACGTTTCATGGTGTGTGTGTGTGTGTGTGTGTGTGTGTGTGTGACAGACAGAGAGAGAGAGAGAGAGAGAGCATATAACGTGTTGCGGGTTTCATTCAACAGGTGAAACCATAATCGTTCCGTAATGAACACAACTAACTACGGTTTTTTTCATCGTGTGTATGTGTGTGTGTGTGCTTGCGGGACAAACGCGTACGTGTACACATACGCGTCTCTGGCTTCTCATACTCACCATTTTGCAAGCTTTCTTGCCGCCGCATCCGAATAAATAGGTAATAACGTTGTTGAACACCGACCGCGAAGGTGACGTCGGCGACGACGGCAGCGACGACGTCAGATTTCTCGGCAGACTCGACGACCACCTGTTCTTAGCGACATCACTCGGTGACGATCGCGATCGTGGCAACGTCGACGACGACCCTTTGGTGGTCAGATTGAGTAGGTTCGGCGGCCGCGGACCTTTACGACTAGACTTTAGACCACGGATGGCCGGCGATGGAGGACTGACCTGGACGTTGGGTATCCCTGAGCTAGATGATGATGATGATGATGCGGGGCCAGCTTCCTTGGCCCTGGACGAAGAAGCCGGCTTTTCCGATTTACTATCCGATCGTCCAGCCGACGAACTCGCCGGGTTCAATCGCTGAACATCGGGCACGTACCACGGCGAGACAGTCGAACACGAACACCCCTTCCGACCAGCACCACCGTCACACGTACAGGACGACGGGGGCGCCCCCGTTGAGGAGGAGGCCGCCGATTCCGACGAACAGATCGACGAGTTCAGCGACCGATAGCTGAGACGCGATGACGAGCGCAGAATCTGCATCGTCTTCCGTTTCGTCGACAGCGTGATGGTCTTCTCCGAACGTTCGGACGAGATCCGGGCTCGATGTTCGGAGAGCTCGCGCATCGTGTTCATGGCCTCGTCATCCAGGATGAACGTCTGGTGGATTTTCGGCCGATATTTGTGTTTCGGTAGATAGACGGCCATCGTTATCCGTACGGCGGCGATCCGGCCGCTATCCTCGGCGATAACAACTAGTTTAAATGGTCAGAGACCTAACCCGAAATCGAAAAATTACTCCACTACTACCACGACGTCGTTTTAGACGTGTGGGTAGTGGTGGTGAGCTAAGACGACGTGAATAACGCCGTACATAAAAACATGTATATACAGACACTCGCCTATCCCGATGTTTCTTAATACGTCGTGGACCATCCAATGAGCTGTGACTCAGTACTGAACACATCAATCTGAGGTGTGTGTGTGCGTGTGTGTGTGTGTTCAAACTTTATCACATACCTGATGACAAAGTCCAAACTTGGCCACAAATCTTCAACGCACACACACACACACACACTGAAAACAAAAAGCACTTCACTACGGAGCGTATAATTATCGAGGTGAGCTTTCTGTTGTCAACTGGCCTCTCCAATGAATGACGACCATGTGAAGGGGTCCCCGCTAACCAAACACAAAGTAGAGTCGAGGATTACCAGGCTCTCTCTCTCTCTCACTCTCTCTCACTCTGTATACTCCTAAAACTGGTCTTCGCCCCTGTATCCAGCTAACTAGCCCGACAATGGTGACACCGACCACGAAGGTGTCCCGAGTGGAAACGACCGAAACAACGGTCCGTGAAACAAACGCCACTTGTCTAAATGAGCTTATGTTAATTGGCAAAAACACCGACGAAACCCCCTCCCCAAACAGACACTAAACATTCCATCCTACAGGCACGACACAGCGTGAGGCCGAAGCCATAATGGCCTTTTTGTCAGAATTAATAATGATATACAGTTACTGGGACTGTCATTATAACAAACCACCTCCTATACCCAGGTCTGGGTACATCTCTGACGGGAACGTCACCTAGCCAATCACCGACTTTACAGTACTCACTTTTTCACTGGACCATTGTCGAGTAATCTGGCATAACTCGACCATTCCGAAACAGCCGATTGTCGAGTGTTATTTTTACAATTAAAACGCTCCGAAATATTTGACACGCCGTGTGATCTGACGCGCTTGAACCGTTCCAAAATAGCCGGCTCAGTCAGTATCTGGCGCCCGCGCTAAATGAAATATTTGTGCAGTTCGTCGCGCGATTTAATAGTAATAGTGGAAGTTACAACTCGTCGAGTGCACTAAATCGTCATAGTAATACTAACAGCTATAAATAAATATTACATCGGTATTTAACTAGGTCGGTTGACCTGGGGTTCATACTGGTAACGAGACCTTGAGCCAATAAATAGATCTAGTGGCCGTGTTTACGGCGTGGCATTATTATCTAAATGACATCGTATTGTGACTGTCATGTTCAGATAGTATTGTGGAAAAAATACAAATTCTAATAATTACCGTGTTTTGAGCGATTGCAATCGCCGAGCGCATACATAGCACGCACACTTACTGACTTCGAGAGTGCACAGCCTTAACGAGCCCCCGGGCATACGCTCTTAACCAACGAGATAGCCTTAATAACGAGACAGCCTCCACGACGTAACCCACAAACATGTAGTCGACCGTTGTGTACAAACGTTTGATTAAAAAGCCCAAAACAACCCCCTCCCCACCCAAAAAAAACGACTAATTCGGGTTTTTATCCCGTCAAATGCCTGACAACCAACTCTCGATTATTAACATACCATTCCGAACGTACATCCTAAGTCTTCGATAAGCACAAACCGACGAGTGTACAGCAGGAGACGAACTAAAAGACCCGATCTGTCTTAAACATAATCCAACTGACTCTCACCGACTCGTGGTACACACACACACACACACACACGTACACACAGACTTGGATGTCAAGTATCCATTTAATCGGCGTGTACAGTCCTGGTTCGGAACAGACGCTCACAATGGGATTACATTTCCTGGCTTGGAGACCGCATGGACGCGCTCTGTATCCGCACAAACGTATACATTCCTTATTTCCAGTGCGCCGAGTACTTTTTAAACAACGCACACGCGCGCGGCGCCATAACTAACTCGTTAACTAACCGAGCCATCTGACAGAGAGCAGATGGAACATTTTATACACTGACGAAAACGTCAACCGGCATGTCGACTGTCAGAGAAAAAGAGTTCCCCGAAAAACCACACCTCCGCTATGTGTCTCTTCTTTTGTGTGTGTGTCTAGATATACGGGACCACAGGCTGCAGTCGAATCATATATTCCGTCAGCTAAGAATCACGCGCGATGCTCACCTCCGCTCCGTTGAATATATGAATACCAAATAGAAGTTTGGCCTCTCGGGGCCCAACTTAGAACACAGCTAACTAACTATCCGTAGTACCAGTGGTAGTAGTTTGTTTGTTTGCGGGGTCTAACTGTCGGGTGTCGCTATTAAGGCTAAATTAGTCCTCAGTGTCCGCCGCCATCATGCGTGACGGGTGTCTAAACACCCCCCCCCCCCTCCAACGACAAAGCACCGGTAGCCGCCCGTTAACCAACAAGTGGTTCGATGGATTGCCCGAGGGCAGAAGAACACACGAGCACACATCTGGGATGAGCCAAACAAAAATTGGCGGATAAGCCACTGGGTGCAAGGAGAGGATGGGGGGGGGGGTAACGGAGGAGGGGAGGAGGTGCTTGCATTCGTTAATCAAACAATCGTGTGACATCTGTTCCAACGTACGGGTCCCAACAGATAGCTCATCATTTGTAATGAAGAAACCGAGCTCCACAAACTGCGGGCTGTTTGTTACTGGAGGACCGTGATCACACACATACGCACACATACGCACACATACACTATTTGAAATATTATATAACTACGATAATGCACGCGCTGTATTCTAAACGTTTTAGAATGCGTACACCGCGTTCCACGGGCTCTTATATACTAATGCACACTAATATAACGGACGACGTACACGTTGTTTATTCCACAAGTTCTAGGATGACGACCGTACATTCACATTCCACATACGACGATGTACACCAGCAGACTTCGGGAGTAGGTCGGTGATGATCGTCCTCCTCTCTGGTCGGAGAATGAAGTTTGCGCCTACAAGTGGTCACAACACGTTGTTCCACACCCGCTGTGGTCCGGGCTGACTAGCTACGACAGCCGAGAGGAGAGGCGCCATGCCACCAAACACCTGGCCAGAGCAGCACCAAGTCAACACTCAGTTATACTCTGATCTCTATACCATAACACTGAACCAGAGCTGTTCTGCGTTATCGTTCACAACAGCACAGCTGTACTCTATTGCCGATGCTGTAAGTCTGTGCGGCTTTCGGTCGAACCTTCGGGTGATTTCCCACTTCTCTGCGGCGATAAAACGTTGACGATAACCAGTTTTGATCCAAGCGGTTACGGTCTTACACAACATCGTCTGTCCGTGCTTGCGTGCATGCTGATACTCAGCGTGCCTTCATTGTCCGACTTCCAACTGCCAGCCATTTAAGAGCACACACTGACACTATGTGTGTGTGTGCGCGCTGCTGCTACCTCTTCTGGTCTCCTTCACCTTCCCATTCATTCCCAGAGCTTCCGCACACCGAATCAACTTCGACCACGTCAACCTGCCCACAGCCACAACAACGGACAACAAACGGAACCTTGTTCCAGCTGACGAAACCGACCAAAACCAGCAGCTAAAAGACTTGACCTCTCCTCACTAAGAACAGTCGGCGCGCACTGCACTGCGCCTATAGGACCCAATACCAGCGAACACTCCGACGGTGCCCGCCTAAGCCTATCCTATACTATTCCTGATCCTAATCAGTTCCGATCGCAGAGCCGCCATTCGTTGGCTCATTAACCCCTGATTGATAACCATAAACACACCTGAGGCATCCAGCCGCCCTCCACGCCTTCATGCCCAGCGCAGATTCTGACCTTTGGCCTGAACTGATTCACTGACCAGTCGACTAAGTACTGTAATGATCACATTATGAGGTACTCGTTTATAATTAGGCACCGTAAAAGGCTAGCATTAGAAACAAGACGAACGCCCTCCTCAACCTGAACACATATAACGCCAGAGATGCTCCTCTCTCTACACCTAAACAGCGACATGTCTTAAGATGTTAACAGACGCTGAAGCGGAATTGAAATTTCGGTATGAAAACAATCATCCAAAAAGCCAGATGTAACTGAGTGTTCCGTCAGAATTCAACAAGATTCAGTAAATTTTATGAAAACCATTTAATTATGAACACATATTCAATGTACTCTACTCCATCTGATAGACAGAACTCAGCGCATATATATATATATATATATATATATATATATACTCACACACATACCTACACACATGATTCAAACCAGGAGCTTCTTGTATTATAAATAATCCAAGCTAGACAAACATATCACATCTGGTCACATACAACATTGGATAGCCAGCAAACCATGTGTGTGTATGGGGGGGGGGGAGGTTCACGGTGATGTCCATGACTACATAAACCAATAAAGATGGACATGATTTGCACACTACATATAGATTTATGTCACTGCTAGATTTGAACCTAACATTAATAACAACAAGCACGGATCAAAGTTTAGGAGTCATGCACAAAATTGGGAAAGCATGAACAAAATATTCTAGCAACGAAAAAACCTGGCAAAATAGGAACGTATATGTAGAGTAATACTGCTACAAACTCAGCTCACCCCCCCCCCCACAAAGATATATATATATATATATATATATATATATATATATATTCCCGAAACACTATATGCGCTATGCAGCCAACCCTGTACCATTTAACCACATCCGGGCCATTTTTCACCATACTGACACATCAAATATGACAACATGCAATCAATCGCATAAGTCATGCATGTCTTGTGTACATGTTATAATGACTCACATATTCCCCCCCCCCATCCACTTCAATTTACTAAAATAAACAAAATTAAATAAAAAAACTACCAATTATCTGAATGGGTTCAAAACTTTTACTAAATTTCTATTTCTTAAGACTAGGATGATAATCCAAAATCTGCTTCTAACACTCGGATAACTTTACACATCAGTCAGAACAAAAGGCCTCTCCTTTCCATTCCGTCACCCCATACAACATGATGTACTTCTCAATTCATCCATTTGTATAACATGTCTAGCCATTCCCAAGCACACACGGGAATAATTCAAAATTAGTATCCAGCTGGTGGTCTCAAACCGAGTACCTTTCAGGGTCCCCCCCCCCATTCACCATCGTTAGCACTGAGCCGCAACGGCCCACATTAAACTCACTCATAATATATGTTGATCACAAATCGTTGAAATATTTAACATCCCATGTTACCGTAATGAAAAATACCTGACATTAATGGCCTGAACCTTGAAACAATTTTAGCTTGTAAGCTTTACAAAGTCTGATGACACGCATTCAACCCGTCCGTGCGTGCGTGTGTGTGCGCGCGCGCGCGTGCGTGTGTGAATCAGGCTGCCTGATACAGGATCTCATTATGGCCGCCGATCGTGTGTATTCTAGAACAAGAAACATGCTCTCGGTGTTTCCTACACTTGACGACAACTATTCCCATAATTAATGCGTTCAGCGGCGAGCTAACAATAACGCGGTCATGTTATGTAGGCCGTTATATAACTCAGTCTATGCTCTACTTTAAACCAGGCAAAGAATGCTGTCTTAGCACATTTCATTACTCAAACTGAATATGCAGACACATAGGCGCGCGCGGGCGCGCGTGAAGGCAGTCAACATTCAAAAACAGACGCCCCCGATTAATTATCCTGATATTTTAATCATTATTTGTCCTTCACCGTGCCCCTGCCGCATCGCCAAAGATCATCATTGCAAAAACAGATAAATGTATAACACACACTCAGTAACACATGCTCATGATATTGACAAGACAAAGCGAGTACAAGGCGAGTAGCCTTCTTCAAGGCATCCTGATGGGCAATGACACTAGATAAACACCCACAAACATTGGCAAACAACTCTACAACAAAACTCTCTCTCGCTCTCTCTCTCTCATAATGATGATGATGATGATGATTGATGTTTTACGGCCACTTTTGTGCACAAGTTAGGCTAAATGGGCCGAGCGACTTCCAAAGGTAATGAGACGAAGTGAAAGACGAAACAACCTTCAGATATGACCACGCCGGGATTCGAACACGGGTGGTAATGATCTGTGGTCCAGCACGCTACCGCTAGACCACGGAGGCGCCCCAACTCTCTCTCATATATATATATATATATATATATATATATATGGTCATTATGACAGATCAACATTATTTCGTTGCTACTATCTTTTATTACAAATGTTGGAAATATTTCTCTCACATCCAGCCATTTACTGGAATCTAAAACTGGGAGTGGGATTTGAACCCATAATCTCCAAATACATATTCCATGGTGTTACTGACTTAGCCTACCATGTGGCCAAGTTCAAACCCTTCAGTTGGAAAGAGGTATCGCTATAAGAACAAATATCAAGAAGTATCTTAGGTCTATTTGATAAATGATTGTCTACAAACTTAACATCGTGATTTCTGGAAGAAGATTATCTTCAGATCAATTTTAACTGTGTGTGGAAATTTAGATAAATATATCTCTCTTTACCTCTTATACTCTCTGTGTGTGTGCGCGCGCGCGCGCGCGCGTGCGTGCTTGCTTTAGCTGTGTATAGTAAGGCACAGGCACAGAGAATCTAGAACCGTGGATTCAAACTTTGGACGATTCTTCAGGGGACTGAATCCAGAGTCAGTGGCGACTTTTCATGCTGAGACATGTGTAATGTCTCAATATGTGTGTGAAGCTAAACATCAACTCATTATTCCATACCTTCTTCCTGCCAAAGGACTCAACCAATTAAATTCTGAGTGTGATAAATATTATCGCTGTTTAGCATCTCACTGACTTTACAATGAAACATTCATGACGGTCGATGCGTAACATTACTTAGTAACACAATCTATATATCCCAGACAGAGATAGACAAGAAAGATAAAGGACTCAACTCCGCGCGCGCGCGCGTGTTTACTAGTTTCTAGCCATTAAACAAATACAATGCCCAGCATAACACGGTATAACTGTTTTATCTAAAACGAACCTGGAACCTGATCTATTAGACAACAAACAATATTTATTATAACACACAACAATGACAACAATACTCATTGTGGAGTACCATTGTGCTCTATCAGGCAGGATGCGCAAATTGTTAGCGTACAATTAGCCATTTATACAGCATTAGGGCCATCCTTCACCAATATGACTATAACGGTATTTTAATTACATTATATCGCAAATCACATCACAGATGGTGCTCGTTCCGCGCCGCAGCACAACAACCAATAAAATCAAACAAGAAAATTTTCAACTAGAGAAATTAAAAAGCCAGACGTCTAGCAGATTAACATTGCGCGGATCAAGTCAGAAGTAAATCAAGAAGATATGAAATTCATGAATGGCTATAATTTTTAAGAATAAACGTCCCTGTCATGGCTCAGATCCAGGTAATTGAGCCACGGTGTGACTCTCATATGAATAGAGGGGTCTATGGCGAAACCACGCCACCCAAAACAAATGAGGCCCTGGGCAGGTAACTGTGGTTCGTCCTGCCTACCCAAACAACAGACAAGGATTTCAGGCAATTGCATTGTGCCAATCCACACACACACAAGGATGTGAGGCAGATTTATAATCGCCCCCCCCCCACCCCACTACGCACCCCAAGAAGCGGATATCAACATTAATATATGTCTATGCAAACGGACGCCAACAAATTTCAGCTAAAGGACTAAAACAGAAAGCTGACCATTAATCATTATGTCTGCTGTATTCCCTGTACTACTCTGACTTCGAACTTCCCCATGCTCCTCCCCCAGCATTATTAATTTGCTAACTAACTTCAAACAAACCGAACTTTTGGTAATGTCAACAACACCTGTACTGCTCCATCAGTGAAGCTGGCTGAGATGTTTTATGGAGAGAGAGAGAGAGAGAGAGAGAGAGAGAGAGAGGGAGGATGGGAGAGGGAGGGAGGGGGGAGACAGTCATTAAGCTACACCTGGCTGGATGATAACTCTAATATTATGGGAGAAGAGGGAGGACCAGATGGCTCAATCGGATAAATAATTTTGCCATTTCACATTCGACGTGAACATCTGGAGAGCAGGCAATGGATTCTACTTCAAAGCTTCGAGTGGCTATTTCTTTACTTAACTTAATTCACTGCTCTGAGACCTCACATTTTCTGCGATGGCCAAAGCCGAGATTCTACATACGCCGCGCGCGGTATGCATTGTGTGAACACGACAAAAAAAATGGAACACATGTAACCGTACGAGCAAGATTCCACACGCGCGACCGCGTATGCAATTTGCGAATGCGACAAAACGGATCGACCCAATGTAGCGATTCGTGCGAACCTGACCACAAATCGGACGGTTGAATCCTGAATTTCCTAAGGAGAACAGGTCAGAAGGCGTCCGAAAACTCATGGATATTCGTTTATATGGAAGCACACAAATCGTATACCGCAAAGTTGCATACGCATTTCCATAACGCATACCGCGTATATGGATTTTACAATCCTTTTCCTCCCACTACAATCGACCAATGCAGTCAACTCCCCAGATTGTATACTGTCTCTTGGGTGACGATTAACAGCTATACACAAGCAGAATCCATAATTATAATCCATTGGCACCCGATCAGGTGCTAATTTATGAATGAGTGATCCCGGGGGATATACAAAAGATTGGTTCATGATGGTGGAACTGGTATTAACGACAACGAACGGTGACTAATCTCTTAACCCATCCTTACCCCCCAAAAAGGGGATCAAATGTAAAAATCCGGACGAAACACCAACAAGCAAATACTTCATTAATAATTAAAATAAGCAAGGAATAAAAAAAGTTACTTTTCAGTGGCCTGAATCTTTCTATCCGCTTGTCTAAGTAACTTTTTTACGCCCCGAAATAACTCCACCAACTTGGGAGAAAGCTTGTTTATGTTTAGCCAGTTCACTTCATCATCGCAAACAGACAAACATAGACCAATAGGTCTATATTGATATACACCAGCAGGTCTACAGTCTTCTAGGTTAAGCTGTTAGAATTTCTTTAGTAATGCACCCGTCGACAATAAACAGCAATTTACCAGTGAGCATCAGTGGCATCTTCAGAGATTCTACGTGGGAGGGGTATCTGTATATATATATATATATATATATATATATATATATATTAACCACTTAGTAACAAGTTATATTCCATTCACGGTATGTTTTATGTCTTGTGCGTGTGCGTGTATGTGTATGCTAAATACCACAGCTAAGTAAGATATGTTTGAAATCTAATATTTGCTCATTTAGTCATATCATAACATAGTGATACCTTTAGAAAATGCAACAATAACAGCATAAAACCAAAGCAAATCCCATATGTGTGTGTGTGTGTGTGTGTGTGTGTGTGTGTGTGTGTGTGTGTGTGTGTGTGTGTGAACCAAAACACACAATACTGTGATATTCAGATATTCAGATACAATCAGACCCAAGTCTGACACATCGGCTGATGTATAGTCGCAGATGCCCTTCTCTTTGTAGCGTCTCACCAACTGGTGAAGAAAAACAAACAGTCGCAAATTCATCAGTCGGCTGCGTTGGGCTTCCCCTAGTGCATCCATGGTCTAGTTGGTAGCGCGTTGGAACACAGATCACCACCACCCGAGTTCGAATCTCGGCGTGGCCATATCTGAAGAGTGTTTTATCTTTGACTTCGCTTCATTAGCTTTGGAGGTCGTTCGGCCCATTTAGCCTACCATGTGCACAAAAGTGGCCGTAAAACACCAATCATCATCATCCCCTAGTAAGTAACCGGAACAGAAAAGGTACCACCATCTTTTAGCAGATACGAGAAACAATCGCCCGAAAATTGCCTCTGCGTTTTCACAACAGCGTTCCCTTGAACCGAGTCCAACTGAGAGCCTATTCGGCGATTTATAAAACGTAAAAAAACGTCCACTGATTCAAAATGACAACAGGATGCTGGAACACACATAAGTCTCTGTTCGTCTTCCATCACAACCGATTATGGCGTTTAATTGGCCACGATTAACCGCATTCAATCCTCCAATCACACGTCATTATACGTCAATTTCATTGGAGTTAGTCAGCGTTTTTCCCCCCTTCTTCCTGAATTCAGCAAATACATCACCCGACCAGCATGCATCCAGTTATCTATCAATCTAGCTATCTATTTATCTAACTATATGTTAAATATTCCCTGCTTCTTCTCTGTTGTTAAAATTGCTCAATTAATACATCAGTCATATGACAAGCGGCGTGAGCATCTCCAACACGTAACTATATTTAGATAAGTAACAGGACAGTTGTTTTTAGTGTTTGAATCATGGCCTGATGTTAAAAAGGATTTGTAATTCTGTTAAAGCAACCAACGAGCTGAACTTCAACAATATCAGCACAACTGTGAAATATACGTTTTATCTTGCTTAATGGATGACTTGCTAAGGCCATAAAAAGTACCTGGTTTTGTCTTTGGCGGTGATGGAATGAGACGAATTATGCAACTGAACAGGAAGCTATAAAACATATAATTATAGTCTCTGGTGCAAATGAAAGTGTAACGTCATCAGAGAATAATTGGACTCGGACGTAACAGGGTCAAGCAACCTTCGTGGGCTGATGAAACACCCCTCAGAGACAATTAGCCTGGCACCTAAACCCTTAGTAATAGAGGTCCGTAACCGACTGTGCTATCGGTTAGACCATGAAGACACCCTATAAATAAACACAGAAAATGGACAACAAATAAAGTATTCTGATTCCATCAATTTATCAGATTGGTGAGCTGGAAACTAGAATAAACCAACGGAACACGGAAACCGGGGGGAGCATTAATTATATAAAGACAACATGAAGGCCAACCGGAGTAGGCCAACCAACCAACAACAAGTTGTCCCTAACAACCCCTCACTCACTAAAGAGCACGTCAACAGATTCGGTACTGTTCAGCATCGCCAGCTTCTGGCTAGTGAAACACTGTACTTGGTACGGTTCATCATAAGACAAACTAGTAGACTGGCTAAAGGAGTGATTTTTACAATATAACCGCCATATTTGGTGATCTGCGCCGAGTTGAAGCCGGCACATACAATAATATTGTCTTATTATGAAGAAAGCGAGCTCTTAGTCAGAATGTCCTCTGGTCACGATCTCGTGTCTTGTTAATAAATATTCATGAACACAACCACTAATGGAATAGTTATGATAATGAGGCTTATGATCATGAGCAGTGGGAGGAACATATCGGATGACCCGATTAACTCGATGACACGTCTAAAGATAGCTCTCTAATGAACCAAATTTAATTATTATTAATCACCAAACCACTAATACTGGACGCTGTGGCCAAAATGAAGCATTCTGACTAACAGTATTATATGACACGCTATAATTCCTGTCAGGCACAAACAACGCACCCCCCCCCAACAAACAATAGTTTTGATCCATCGCATGTTATGATTCAACCAAAACACTCCAACTAAAAGGGAACACAACAGCATCTCAACCAAACAAAACAAATGTAAATGTTGCTGTTTTACGGCCACTTTTGTGCACAAGGTAGGCTAAATGGGCCGAGCGACCTCCAAGGGTAAAGAGGCGATGTGAAAGATGAAACACCTTCTGCCAGATGTAGCGGCCGGAGTTTGAATCCAGGTGCTATAGATCTGTGGTCAACCGCGCTACCAGTAAGGACATGGAGGCGGTCCATCTCAACCAAACGGTTCTACTAAAAGCATACATTATGATTTTTCTAAACACCTGACTTCAATCAATATTAAACGTTCTAATCCCCTCGAAATACTTCACCCAACAACAAATTTAACACTTCCACGTTATCTAGACTAGCTCAGTCAATCACACAAGCAATAACGCCACCCACACACATTTAACAGGAAGTCCACCCCACAAAGCCATCCAAACACTAACAGTACACACACAGTAACAACAACATTCAAACAAAAATCGTACAAAATGACATCATTCTAACATTTCTACATTCTAGCCACGGAAATACTCCATTTTTTATATTAAATACTATGTGAGATAAAACGCATTTAATCAAGGAATATTTACGAAGGAAACGAATAAAACAGCGCATTTCCTTTTTAATGAAGATGCTCCCCCCAGCCCAGATAAGGCTCAACTTCGATGAACTGGTGCAAGACAGAAAACAACGAGGAATCATGCCACAAAGCCATAAAGAACATTCTAACTGACTGTGGCCTGACACATACAACTAAGAGGAAAATCGAACCTCCGCGTATTATTAATATACAGCGGGTTGTCGCGGAAATGCAACACCGACTTCAGAGTGCTAAAACGCCATACTACTGAGTTATGATATTTCGCAACTATACCATGACCCTGTGCGACTAACATAGGCTAGGGACTAGAAACTATCTAGGCATTAGAATGTTTTTCATTAAATAACAGTTTGGGTGTCGTGAGGATCTAACCAGATCGACAGAGGCTGGCGACGCCAAAAAGCTTTCTGGATTATTTTTAGAAGAAACTTCATAGCCTTCATGTCCGGATGGCCTCAGGTTGTACTCTCAGCATTCTGTACTCGATGTACTTGAAATATAATCCCGCTTTATCACACCCCGTATAAAGACAGACTTTTCCACAGCGGGACATCATCATAACCGCTATGGTTACCATTGCCGTAGACCGTTTTTGTATCAATTTTTTGCAGAACACACTGACCACACACACGCATTATAAAACTGGTCGGTGGATACAGAGCAAAGGAAACTTCCGTTACATACTCTGTTTGCGTGTGCTGCTGCCCCCTGGTGACTATCAGGAAAGACGTGTGCTACCAGAGAGCCTTAAGTGGTACCATCTTATTTGAACTAACTAACTACTGAACCACTTCTTGTAAATAATATTTTAACAACAGTGGCTTCGAATATGGTTTTACCTGATTCAAAAGCCCATTAATGCAAAAAACAGTGAAAAACACACACACACACATATATATATATATATATATATATATATATCAATCAGTATGTACACAGTAATGTATTGGCGGCTCAAAATAGACTTCACATTATTAAGATGGCCCTTGTCAAAGATGGATAAACTCCAATATCAATCACCGGAAGTATTGGGTACTGATTGTCTCACTGTTGTCCAATGATTTACGCTAGCATTTCACAAAGTGGGTCGGATTTCACATTTAACCAAGAGGTTCTTGACAGACATATAGCTGCACATTTTTATCACCTATTTTGATATGTTTTATTAACCCGACTGATATAGACCGACCACTCACTACGTCTACATGCCTAAAGCTATTATGTACCCAGCTTAATCAGAGCTGACTTAACTTATCGTCTTAAGTGATCAAAAGAGCCCTTCAAAAGGTCCCAATTCTTGAGAAGTCCTGATTGAAGCGGACTACCATCACTGATCATCACTTATGATGATGTACAAGGGGCCTGGCATTCCGATGTCACTATGATTGGAACACAACAAACATCCGGGTTGTAGGTTCGAATCTGGCCTATGCTTTTGGTTGTGGGATATATTACTCGTGGTCTAGTTAGTAGCACGATGGATCACTACCACCCGAGTTCGAATCTCCCCGTGGGTATATCTGAAGGGTGTTTCATCTTTGACTTCATTCACTTCATTACCTTTCGAGGTAGCTCGGCCATTTAGACTACCATGTGCACAAAAGTGGCCGTAAAACATCAATCATAATCACCCATATATTCCAGGCGTTGTCAGCGATGAGGTAAAGCAATCCAACTTAACTTATGATTTACAAGTATCACGCAGTTTGATTACAGTAAGCCCTCTCCTAACTGACTGTCTCTGATTGTCACTAGACTTCTTTCTTTGCCTCCATGGTCTAACTGGTAGCACATTGGATTACAGATCAATACAACCCGAGTTCGAACCCCGGCGTGGGCATATCTCAAGGGCGTTTCACCTTTGACTTCACTTCATTACAGTTGGACGTCGTCCGGCCGTAAAACATCAATCATCATGATCTTCAACTCAGATCTTCCCTAAAGACACCTGCCATTTAAAAGATCAGTTCAGGTTGTCCTTAGAGAGCTCTTCTAAGACAGTTTCTACTGTACATCATATTATATGTAAACATGTTATCACCTAGAAAAATCAGAAGCAAACAAAAATGCACTGATCTCATTTTTCATCCGGTGCTGGAGAACAATCTCCGTATTAATGTAAAAACGAAAAGATCTTAATGGGAAGAATTTCGGGAAGCAAATATTATCCTGAAATGGGCCCTCGAACTAAATTATAGTATACCAAAACACACCTGAACAAACATAACCAAGAGCACACTTTGAATAAGGTCGGAATATTATGTCAAATTAAGCATACCATAGGCCGTGTTTACATTCGTGTGTAGGTTTACACCAGTTCTTGACTGTAGAGCAAATATTACAGTGAACAGCAGAGTTATAATTGTCATCTTGCTTGATAAGAAAGGGACATCACAAACAGACAATTCCATCTTGTCAATTCCAATTCCATTTTTTACCTACTCCAATCACTGATTGGAGTAGGTATTCGGGGTACCTACTTGAAATACCTACTCCGAGTAGTTTATATTCCAAAATTGCCTGTCAATTCCAATTCCGGAATTGAATTGACCCCATGCCTAATCACAAACATGAGATAACCATATACCATCATCAAGACAGTGACGACAAATTGAAGAAAGAGATAACAGCTGAATGTCGAGTATCAAAATCTTCTTTATTCATAATGCTACTATAATGCCCAGTCCTAGACAAATGCAGTATAAATAAAAACTTAACAAAAACAACAATCAGCAAACTGGTGTGTGTATATATATATATATATATATATATATATGAGAGTAAAAGGATAAACAAAATTAAAAACTAGCAAATAGGATTTAAATTTTGTCATTATTTCTCTACACCTCGGAATCAAATCTGATATTACGAGTAATAAAAATATCACTGGTACAATATCCTTTAGCTATCCTGGTATGTAGAGATGAATTTAAAAAATATTATTATAAGTAACCTTAAAGTGCTTTAATGTTTGTCAACAAGTGTCATTTCTAGGGTATTAGGCAAGTAACCACTCCATTGGAGGTTTTACCCTTTCCCCACAAATTGTCATTCACTTCTACCGCATGTGGGCATCCCAGTAGAATAGTTGGCCGCATATCTCCCACTGTGATACTGAATCCCAGTGGTAGCCATGTTGCAGCTCCCACTTTGTGGAATAGGTTGCCGGCAAATATTAAAAATGCTTCGTCTCTTGAAACTTTTAAATCTCTTCTAAAAACACACCTATTTAAGGTTGCTTTCACATAATTATTATCTTTTAAATCATTACAGGGTTTTTACAGACATATTATTTGGGGTATTGTTATATTACATATTATTTGTACAGCGCCTTTGAATGGCTCGTGCTAGTAAGGGCGCTTTATTAAATATACATTATTATTATTATTATAATAGTAGGTTAGATCGTGTAGTCAAGAATAGCCCCTCAGCCATATTATGTAACGGTTTTGAAGCTACATAAAGCACACACTCAAGCAATCAGTTCAACTACAGGTTAAGTTATATCTGAATGGACTTGGACGTGCTGATGCTGAAATAGATAGTGATTTGATAAACTGTAGCATATCACTAAGGCTGACCTCTTAAGGAAATATCCTCCGGATGCTGAAACTTCCAATAACAGTATAGAGTAGAAAGTCAACCCGGCTGCCTCCATGCGTGTGGAAAGTAAAACTATAATACACAAAATACTTCAACTGGACTGAATTTAATATCCAAATATGTCAGCAATTATTAACTATGGCACTAATAGGATTAGTCCACACAATAAACAATACGTCAAAATATAAACAGATCTATCTGTTAAATGGTGGATGAGCATTAATATACACCACAGATGGACAACAGATGAAAGCAAACAGCGCCAATGACTGTCTCATTGAATCAAATACAAAGCACAGTTTTACAAGATTTACTTATCGCACAGGTATATGCAATGATGAACACACGAAAGATGCATAAAACACTTTTAATGTTACACCTCAGCCGCATATCCAATACAAAATATAAGAATTGGGTCACTTCGTATTGTATAGTTGTAATAATAACCGAAGCACCAGGAATGTCAAAGATTTAAGTCTGGTGTTCAAATGAGTGGTTCCAGCCTTACTTAATAGTCTTAGAGCTACCGGGGCAACTTGAAAATCATGACCTATACATGTGCCTGGATTTCAAAAAAAGCAGAGTATAAAGGCCATGATGATGTTAAAAGCCAAACAAAAAACTTAAGTAACCGAAACAAACAAATACTAATATTGATACTGAGGGTAACAGAGCAGCTTAAGGCATGTGACATGTAATGGCCATCCTGGACAGGTGGTCAGGATTACATCACAAGGCGTTCATCAAGTCAGGCCATCTGCAACTTGCTCATTGAGCTGGCTAACCGAGATAATATCTACCATTCAGCCCAGTATTATTATATTATACCACATCTGTTTAATGTAAAAACAATCAACGATAATTTTTGCTTCTGCTAAAACAACTGATGTGCGATGTAATCTTCAACGAAAAGCCAGTATCATAAGAATGTGAAAAAAGCTAAGCGAACCAATCATGTTTACACTTTCATTACATCTGGGTACGGTAGATGATAATGATGATGATACTGATGTCGGCAAGTTAGCCAGCATCACTCCAATTCCGGAAACCAGAGTGAGTGATGGGAGATAAAAGCTAATATAAAACGCATACCTGTATGTCTTTGATCAGCTGTAACTTCCGCCTCTGTAACTCCTCCAACATCCTCTGGTCTTCAGGACTCAACTCTGAATGATAAGAAAATAATTTTGTTGTATATAAAATAACTGCATACACTGTAGATGTAGTACTAAAGATCTAAGACTAAATATGTCCTGGTCATTCTGAAGGAGCTGTGAATGTTTATTATTTATGTGACAACTCTGCCTTGGCCGGTTGCAGGCCCAGATGAGAAAGGAGGAGGGTTAATCATGGGCAGCACCCCCCACTTCAGAACAAAAAAACCCTACTCGCAATAGAAACGTCGACAACAGAATTTACGGAGAACACTTCTCTGGAAGAGGAAGGGTCTTCATCACGAGGACTTCTGAAGCCCAGGACAGAAGACCTGGAATACTGTGGTCAACGGCCTTATGTCCCAGGTGGGACGATGGGCATAAAAGTAAGTAGGGAAATGTAACAAGAATATGATCTGGATAAAAAATGTAGATTTATTATCACATCTGGCATTTGTTTTCAGATGTTGATTTAGGCAAACCAACACATAGGAACGAGTCAGAAAATATACAGTTTAAAGTCTCATGTGAACAAACATTCTGATGGTGTTTGAGTTAGATATGAATTTTCTACTTAACAAAAATATTGGTGAAACCAACAAACTAGTTAATTTTGTTTTAAATTATGATTATTTACAGGGTCGAAAACCTAAAAAAAACAGTATCCTTGACATAATCTGTAAGATAGATTATAAGTAATTACATCGAATATGATTTTATGAACTTAGAACATACCATCTTCTTAGACCATACTGTTTAAAAATATATTCATAATAAATCTGATTTCTACATATACTTTCCAACTCTTTTGAAATGATGTGAAGCAAAAAGATAGACCAACAGTTTCCAGATTGTGTTTTTTGTATGGGAAAATAACCATGACAACTTTTAAATAAATTTGGTAAATTACCCTTTGCTGTTGAAATTTTAACAACATAAACCTCGCTCTAATAAGAAAATCTCTCAATATGATTCAAATAAAATTCTCCTAATATACTGATCATGTGAGATATAGTTGTACCTGTGGTTAATTGTATCTGTAGAATGCACCACATGGAATGCAGTGTAAACTAAGAGATGATGATGATGATGATATATGCTAATACACAGGTAAGCTTTATTCATTTTTTCACCATTGCATTATTCTATCAAAATCTAAACTGTCATCACTTCCGAGCAATTAAGTCCACTTTAGCCTTGCAGTGATTGACATTGTTTTGTCATCTGAAGTTGATCTGCCAAAATATATGAGCATACAGCACAGTCAACATTTTATTATGCTCTGTCTATGCATAAAATGAACTTGTAGTGACTCTATGTTTATATTTTTCACAGGAAATGTGCTTGTATATGAATTCCGACATTTGACATAATTATGTTGATGGAAACTTCTCTTTAAATATTTTGTTTAATTTTTGCTATTAAATATGTTAAAGATTTATTTAATCCCAACACAACAGAAATTAGGCACACAAGACAGTTTTAAGACACGATCTGTGTTTAAAAAAATAGCAGCAATATTAAATGATACAGATAGTTAATAATTAAATTAATGATCACAATCAATTTGGAGATGCCAAGTTGAAATACATCATATGATACACAATACACATGCATTAATCGTGAATTGGAGAAAACAGGCAACAAACACATACTCTCATTATTGTATAATATTTTTCCGGGTGGTATAACCCCCTTTTTTAGTTTTAAATCTAGTTTACATTTGAGAATTATCATAAAACTGGGTATGGAATGAAGATCTGTTCATGTGTTAGTACTTTGCTATAGTACTATTGTTTATATATATATATATATATATATATATATATGTGTGTGTGTCTCTCTCTCTCTCTGTGTACTATATATATATATATATATATATATACCATAGCCCATTATAAGACAGGGACTCACTCAGACTGTGGTCCATAGACATGAACCATGCTATGACTATGAGTGGTCTGCAATAAGCAACAGTTGTCTTCAGGCAGAAAGTCTGCATACATAAGTGATTTAATTGCTTGCCTATTTCGTGACATATTTTCTCAATATAAAATCATGAAAACAACCATGACATCGCATAATTTAGGAAAATCAATCAGTATGTTGCAATTTTGAGTTGACATCAAACAAATGTTTTTAATCAAATTAGAATGATGAATTGACAACAACAACAAATACAAATATAACAGCTTTCAGTAAATGGTGAAAATAGCATGCATTGCATTGAGCATGAGGCAAAAACTACAATTAAGTTTGTTTGCCCTAACCAGACCAACCCACAAAAAATGGCCCTCGTCTTTTTACCCCTTTTTTTTAAATTCTTCAGCTGTGTGACAATAAACTTGACAAAGTGATAAATTGTCCTGACAAAATTCTTAAATACCTTGACTTGAAAATGTGGATTAAACATTTTGATATCATTGACAAACATACTGATGTGTGAAGTCAATACACTTTTTATTGATAAGTACAATTACACCATGTATATATGTACAAGGTTTTAATCACTTTTATGAAGATAAAATTGTCACGAATCCAAAAATATGCATATTTTGAAAATTTTAGTGTGGAAGGAAACATGGCTACAATTTGAGTAAGATATGATCTTTTACAGAACAGGTTATAGACTTATACAATAACTTCAATTTCCTCAAAAAGAATCGAGCTCAGTAGTGCACCTAGTACAGGGCAACAGCAAGCTCATACATTGTCCAGTAACAATGCAAAATTCACCAAGAAATGATCAGATGGCAAGGAAAATTAGGATGGGTGAGCGAGTCTGAAAAGGTGCATTTTCAAATAGTGACAGAAAGAAACTATGCTATTTGTTAACTTAACATGTTGGCTGAGTGACCTCCAGAGGTAATGAAGCGAAGTCAAAGATGAAACACCCTTCAAATACGCCAACGCTGAGATTCAAACAGGTTACCAACTGGACCATAGAGGCATCCCCAATGACTAAGGATGTTTGTGGGGAAGAAACGAATAAGTTTGCTGCACATGGATATAGTTTCTCTGCACTTTATTAATAAAACACAAATAACAGCTGCCAATTGAGATGCAAGTAATCAGAGTTAATTTATGAGTGAAGACCCATAGGATGGATGGTAGTAAATGACCCTTGAACTGATAAAACTGTCCCTATGATGGCATGTGTTTATTATGATATGTAATTAAGCACCAACTAAAATAAATCTAATTAAACTTAACATTTTGTTAACAAAGTGTTAAAACTTTCTTTCAATATTTATCTATGGCCTATTATCATATGGACGGATTTTAGTGGATTTACTTGATAACCATAAAAATTGACATTTCAGTTTTTTTTAATCAGATCGCATTATATCTACTTCCATGTTATGGTCAACCACATTCACATTAAAATTGATATATATTAAATATATATACATATATCCACTTGTATTCATATTTTATATATATCAATTGCCATAATATAATAATATACGTATATATGTGATGAGGCCTTGACACAGATTTTAGTACAAATATATACAAATATTTAAAGTATATATATTATATATATATATATATATATATATATATATATATATCTTTAAATTACCTAATGAATATTTGTCTGAAACCTAAGTCTCATCATAGTTGATATATAAAAAATATTAATACAATCTGAAGTGGTCAGGTGAGAAGCACTTTATATATATATATATATATATGTATATATATATATATATATATATATATATACACACACACACACACACACACTGGTTTTAATATTTATCCGAAAACATAATTTTGGGCAGTCTTTTACAACCTATTTTTATGATTCAACATTAACAACAACCTAAAAAACAAAGGTTATGTGATGAAGTGGGTGCCTGTTTTGATAATTATGAACATAATGAAAATCGACAAAAACAACATTATTCAATTTGAGCTTGACGTTTTGCTCCTAAATGATAACTTTCCAAAATCACTTATATTCATGTTCTATCGCTCTGATGAATAGTATGTCTGATGACGGGTCAATACAAGTAAAATAATGACTATGTATTAGACTGTGATTGAATCAATAGGGTTAGTGGGATAAAATGGTGGAATCAAGGTCTGTGTTCTAACTATATATTTTTTAAACTTTGATTTCATATTTATTATGTGCACACTAAATTAATAGCTTCCGATATTTATGGTGTTAAAAAAAGTCAGGGTCACTCTAACTGAATTGCTTCGTATGGAATTGATATAAAGCCAAATATTTAATTCAAAATTGTAACTTGGATTGAGTCACTCATGTGACAGAGTTAATTATTAAAATAACCGACCATATGTATCAGATAATATCATATATACCTTGATACCAGATCTACAGAGTAGTGATGGCACAGCCTGTTAAAAACTCCGGTCGGGATGAATTCAGTAAATCAAATCTGTATGACTGTGTTCCCATTTTAATGATAGGCAGACTAGTATTTCACCTTAACAATTGTGTCTTTCCAAAGGATTTAACACAATATTTATCAGGATATAACCCAATGATTGAGCAGACCGATCTTTCCAGATTAATGACACAGCTAAGCCTTCATTATTCATGTTGACTTGTATGGGAGTTTTTAGCATAGATTTCAATGGATTAAATAAATTATATTAGAATCAAAACTTTTAGCTAAATGTAAATTCCACCCTCAGAAAATAATAATCACGAAATATACCTGATATCATAGGTATAGGGAAATAATCCAAATCACTGGAGGCCGCCATTATGGCTGCACCGGAAGCCAGATTCAAAGAAAACTGAAATGCTCTGACAGCACATCGACGCTTTCTAGACTGACACAAATTATAGTTTTTCTTGAGCATTAATTTCTGAGCCATTTTGAATCATCTTTCTCTTGTCAGGTTCCTTCTGGCTCAAACTCATATGGTTGTATGCCATTCATGACATAATTTTAACAAGATAATGCTGTTTAGTTCTGGAATAACTCTTCGCTCACACTTGTTTACATGCTTTTGTATGGGCTCTACAGACTTCAGATCAACCAGATATGATGAAGCAGGGTTGGCAGGTTTCTCCCCATACACTGTAAAAACCACGGTAATTACCCAGTTTCTGCTGATACAGCAGAAATACTTTCTCCCCAGGGGAGAAATGGCAGAAATTAAATTTTGGGAAACTTGCCATGAAAATACCCAATTAATAGACTTTAACAGGTTGAAACCAATATACATAAGCATAAGTTATTTAATTATATATCTTGTCCTCATGCCACATACTTATTTAAAGTGTATGTCAATAATTCATCACGTTTAAGATTGTGAGATAAAAGATTGAGATTATTTATTTCCGGTATCTGTGCAGTGGTATACATTATAATGCTAAATAAAGTTGATTTTATAATGACTTCTCTGTTATGCAAGGCAACATAACACTATCAAATACCCAATCAACTATGAGGAGGGTCATGCTTGAATACTACTGACAACATCTAGTAGTCTGTTATTACACCATAGCATAGGGAAGTATCTGCACTGCCTAATTATAATATGGTAGATAGACTTCATATTGACTAGATTAATGTGACACTGATGGGGCTTATCAATCTCAGCAGATTAGTTAGTTATTCTTGAGCAGATATGTTGGCTGATCATCAGTAATATAAATTCACATTGAGGTGAACGTATGACATACAAATTTATACTTTGTAAATGTTGAATATTGTGGCAGGAGAAATTGCTTTATCTTGCAGGTTTGTAGTTTTGTTTTGCACTTTACCACATAACAGTCAACATATTCAAGGGAAGTAGACAGTGAGATTATGTCTGGAAGCACTTCGTTGTTTTTCTTAAACATTATTAAACAGATGAAAACATTAATAATTTAATTGTATCCCTGTACAAATGTACTTGGTGATACCATGGCTTACACATGGTTATGCTTTGCACCTTAAAATAAACACATCTGGAAGTTTCTGCCATTTCTCCCTGGCAGAAAAGTATTTCTCCCCATGGCAGGGGAGAAAGCCAACCCTACGCTGAAGTTTAATTAATAATAACCGTAATGAATCACTACAGTCTGCCTATAAAAGTGATCACAGCACTGAAACAGCCTTGGTTAGGGTGAAAAATGATATTATGATGTCAATTGATCAAGGTATGCATTTGATACAGTGGACCATAATGTACTTTTCTCTAGGTTAAAAGACATGTTTGGTCTGTCAGGTAAAGTACTTGAATGGTTTAGATCCTATCTGGAACAATGCTCCCGGAGAGTGTCTGTTTATGGTATTTTATCTGACATTCAGTTTTTGTTATCTGGTGTACCACAGGGTTCAGTTCTTGGTCCTCTGGTTTTCACAATGTATACCCATTCTCTTGGAATCATTGCGCAGCGATATGGGGTTAAATATCACTTGTATGCTGATGACACACAGCTGTATATATCACTGGATCCTGACAATGAGTTAAATTTCTCCTCCTCCTTGAAGAATTTAGAACATTGTATTGCTGATATTCGGCTATGGATGACTCAAAATCTTCTAAAACTTAATGATAATAAAACAAATATTATATACTTGGCATCACCACATTGTGTTAAATCCCTAAAGACACCAGCATTACAGATGGATGCATCTTCGATTACCCCTAATGGGTCGTAAAAAATATAGGTGTTATTTTTTACCAATGTATTAACATGCATGAACATATCACATCAGTATGCCGAGCTGCCTACTACCATCTTAAGAACATCCACTGTTTAAAAGCATTCTTGACACAAGAATCACTTGTAACTGTAGTCCATGCCTTTGTTACATCTCGTATAGACTATTGTAACTCCCTGTTATATGGCATATCTGATTATAACATTAATCAGATTCAGTAAATTCAGCTCGCATTGTAACAAATACTAGAAAATATGATCATATCACCCCAATTCTTCAAAAACTACATTGGCTACCTGTTAGACAGCGTATCCATTTCAAAATTTGGTTAATAACTTATAAATCTATTAATGATATGGCGCCAGAATACCTGTCTGAACTGGTGTCCATTAGAAAATCATCCCGAAAACTCAGGTCATCCAGTCAGATACTATTGAAGGTGCCAGTGTCTCGGCTCAAGTCATATGGTGATTGTGCATTTAGTGTTGCAGCCCCCCACTTTGTGGAATAGGTTGCTGGCCAATATTAGAAATGCGTCATCTCTTGAAAATTTTAAATCACTTCTAAAAACACACCTATTTAAGACCGCTTTCATAGATAAATAATTATTATCTTTGAAATCATTACAGGGTTCTTACACTTACAGACAAATTATTTGGGGTATTGTTAAATTATATATTATTTGTACACACTTTGATTTGAATGGCTCCTGCTAGTAAGGCGCTTTATTAAATATAAATTATTATTATTAAGTGATGTCAGCATTCAGGAGCTTCCGGTCTCTGTCTAGCTTCAAAATGGTCGTGCCCATAGGCCATTAAAAGTCGATTAATCAACACTTTAAACTTGATTATTTAATATGTGGATGATCGTTTACACATTTTGACATTATTTATGATATTTGTGAGTATAGCTGTATTAGTCCTGAAAAATTGAAATGAAGGTGGACCATCCCTTGAAATGGTATTCTATGAAAAAACAGTATTCAATCACAAACAAGTTTTGATAATTGGGAGTAACTGGTGGATTATTATGTACATTTAACCACATACCACTAGCCAACTAGGTAGTTTATAAGGGGTCATATAAAAATATATATTCAGACATACTTTCCATTTGCACTGGTATATTTTCCCTGCTGGTCAACATTGAGCAGTAAAGATTACAAACATGATCCAACACACATACATGTGGAAGTCTGCCAATGCCATTTATCACGACTCGTCACAGCGAATGACGACTGGTCGAGTCACTTATCTGATCTTTTTTAATAAATTACTTTCTAAATGATCACTGTTTTAAGATTTTTGATGATAAAATTGCCAAGTTTACTAGTAGTAGTACAATGTAATCTGTGTCAAGTTGATATCGGTTTCGGAAGTGTGTTTTTTTTCTTCTACATGTACGTATCGGTGTGTGGATAGATCTGGGAGATGGAGTGCCAGTGATTGACCTCCCCAGAAGTGGGGATAGTGTCACCCCCCCCCCCCATGTGAATGTTTTTCCGGGTCTGGGAACTGAACCATTAGACTAGATGTGTACACTTTCAAACAGTGAAACACAAAACGAACCCGATCCCAGTAAATGAATAACTGCTGATGTCAATAAATGACCAATCATTAAGTTAGCAACCATAGATAGAGTCTAAGTTAGTAAATCACTAAGTAAAAGTATTGGTCTAAGACTAACTCAGTAACTAAGGCTTAGATCTAGTCAAACCTAACGCCTTTACTCGGCTTTAGCCTGTAACTCTAGTGTAAGTGTAAATAGGAGACTGTGAGTAGGTCTAGATCTAACTGAATAAACAGTACTGTAAAAGTGTAAGCAGTAAATGAGTAACTGAGTAAGCCTGTAACATTGTAAGCAGTAAATGAGTAACTGAGTAAGCCTGTAAGTGTAACATTGTAGATCTAAGCAGTAACTGAGTAAGTAAGGTGGTGAGAAAACGTAAACACAAACCGGGTATCTCCACTTCTGTCTGGGGCATTTCTGGTAAACACAGTTTATAGAATCCAGGTGAAGCAAAAATACGGTTAATATAACCAGTTATCGTATTCGATAAAAGGATTAAATTAAAATAAACACCAGGTTCGAATGACGTTTCTTTAACTAATCACTGTCGGCCATTTTCAACAAGACTTTCTGTTCCGGTTTAGTTTTGGTTGTATACGCACGAGGCGCCACTTACTGTAAGAGTAAAAGGTGGCGCCACAATAACTAAATTGCAAGTTGACTACCCGACCACCATCCGTGTATATAGAGTGAGTGAGTGAGTGAGTGAGTGAGTGAGTGAGTGAGTGAGTGAGTGAGTGAGTGAGTGAGTGAGTGAGTGAGTGAGTGAGTGAGTGAGTGAGTGAGTGAGTGAGTGAGTGAGTGAGTGAGTGAGTGAGTGAGTGAGTGAGTGAGTGAGTGAGTGAGTGAGTGAGTGAGTGAGTGAGTGAGTGAGTGAGTGAGTGAGTGAGTGAGTGAGTGAGTGAGTGAGTGAGTGAGTGGTGGTGAGTGGTGAGTGGTGAGTAGGTGAGTGGTGGTGGTGGTGGTGGTGGTGGTGGTGGGGTGGTGGTGGTGGTGGTGAGTGGTGGTGGTGAGTGAGTGAGTGGTGGTGAGTGGTGGTGGTGAGTGGTGAGTGGTGGTGGTGGAGTGGTGGTGAGTGGTGAGTGGTGGTGAGTGGTGAGTGAGTGAGTGAGTGAGTGAGTGAGTGAGTGAGTGAGTGAGTGAGTGAGTGAGTGAGTGAGTGAGTGAGTGAGTGAGTGAGTGAGTGAGTGAGTGAGTGAGTGAGTGAGTGAGTGAGTGAGTGAGTGAGTGAGTGAGTCCCTTTAATCGGCTCTTAGCCATAAAGTGGACAAATTCTGAATTTTGTACCCAAAGGACACTGATAAAAATTCTCTTAATTTAATTTATCTCTGACAAACCAAATACCATAAGTTCTATTCATATATTCATATGACATAGATAAAAGTATTCCAATTTTATCCACAGCAAAATTTGCAGGACAACATTTCTTAAGTCACTTTAATATGATTGGTTGGTTGGCTAGCTGGCTGACTATATGAGGGATTATTCTGGAGTGTGCCCTTTGCGTTATTTACTCTAATAAAACTCGGCCAACCCCAAACTGCGATAATCATGCGTCAAACAGACATGCACACGCAGTTTACGTGCTATATTCAGTTAACTGGATGCACAAAACTACCCAGTTATTCTGTTTTCATCGCATTTGGAAGAGATCTGCAGAAAATTAATTCACACGTGCAGCGATGTTTTAATGAATCACACCATTGGCAGAAAACCTACTGCAAAATGCTATTCTATGATGATTGGCTGGTTCCAGCCCCTGTTCCACCAATTAGATCTTCATCTGCGGTCACACTTATACCAGGCAAAGAGGACCAAAAAATGAAACGGTCACAATTTCGTCAACTCGGATGCCCAAAAGCCACACTGTGCTGCAAACCCAGAGCGATCCCTGCTGACTGATCAATTCATTGGCTTTCGTTGTCTCTTTACAGTGACTGCTAGGAAAATTACTAGTTTATTGTCCATCTATAGTGAATGTCGGGGAAATAGGTAGTTTGTTGACCATCTACAGTTACTACTAGGAAAATGGCTAGTTTGATAACCCTCTAGGGTGATCACAAGGAAGACGGTTAATTGGTTGACACACTACAGTACAACGCCTGTTTTACGGTCACCATTGGGACCAGTGATTTGTGGACTGGCCGCAATACAAGACAACCCAAATTTAGCTTCATTGAGAAGCTTGTTATTGAAATTTGAGCCATGCCGGAATAAACATTAGGTCTAGCACATGTTATAATCAAATTTTATTTACGGAAATATAATAAAAATAATATTATCCAAGTGCATCGCATTGCGATACAAGTGTACAAATTCGTAACATTATTGAACTATTTTTAGAAGAATGAGGTGATAACCATTTTCAAAGATTTAGTATTTGTAATTATATTGCGTGTCCATTAAATATCTAAAATGATATGATTCCATTTCACAAATTGTGGTAGTATTTATACAGAAAGTGAGCGGCAAGTTTCTATGTCTATGTATGTAATTAAACCACAGTCAATGAACACAAACAGTTTATTTTAACTGTTAGATAGAACTCTCAGAAACAAATATAATGTCAAGGTGAGGCACACTGATAATCAAAGGCAACTTATCTAATTCAACAGTTTGGGTGTTTTTCCTATGTCTCTTCGAAATTAATTATCATCACGTGTGAATTGCTGCGGTCAGGTAAAATAGAGATTGGCCGCGGGTGGTAAGTTTTATATGCTGATCGGCCGTTATTGAGGGCCTCCGATTGGCATTTGGGACTTCAAGCGTTGGCCGTAATACGCATTAGAACGTGGCCGCTATTGACAACATAATTAACATTGCGTTAAATGGGTTGATGTTTGGGACCATAGAATCTGGCCGCATTATAGGCACTGACGGTCGTTCGGGCGTGGCCGCAACGAGGCGTTGTACTGTATAGTGACTGTTATAGTAATTTGATATCATCAGTACACGGTTTTATCATAAAATAAAAGTGGAATATCTTTTATATATTATAATAACAATAGTAATGGGTCCAACATTGATCTCTAGGGCTCTTTGCCCCGTAATGTTCTGATTCTATGCTATGAGAAAATATATCAATAAATTAATTCTGCAATTACGTGTGTTAAATACGGGGAACACCCCCCCCCCCACACACACACACACACACACACACACACATACACACCCCGACCCCGAAACCATGTTGGTGACAACTAATAATTATGTTTAGGGAAACTGGCGCCCTATCTTATGCTGAAAAATATCATTAAAACACGCGATATGTTGGCGATAGTTTATCCCATTTGTATCAACATCCTCTTAATGGGTAAATACATCAACGGGGTATTATCTGTCAAAAGGTAGAATAAACAAATTACTTGGCGCATATTTCTGAAGATGATTTCTATAAGCTAAATGATTGGTTATAATTTACCTGATACTTTCTACTATAATGCGATACACACTGTATCGTATCATATTTCTTAATACTTAATGAGAGCACGATTTTCATATTGTAATAATTTTGATCGTCATTATAATATCTGTATTCACTTTACAATGTATGATATATGCTTTGCGTCAGCCTGGAATGGGTGTGGATCTTGTGGAAGTGTGCCCTGGTTATGTTTTGTTTGATCAATTAACTAACCATCTGTTGCACTGGATCGAAGTCTCGCGGGGTATGCTGATGGTATTTTAAAATTCGACAAATATTTATTTATTTCATTTATGTACGGTTAAACTTTGAACGCCGACTGCAATAAAACAGAATATTATAAACTCGGCAGCTATATAACATTCGCAATCGAATTAGTGAAGAAGCGAAACATTGAAACTTCAAAATAAAATTTAGGTCAGTTCTTTGGGTATGGAGCAGCCCAGCGGCGTATGCACATGAGGATCTCCTGGAGCCCCGCATTGGTTAACTGGTTTCAGAGTCACGTCCTCCAAGCAACGTCCCTGTCATCAGTACATTTGCATTAATTCGTTTTTAGTTTTGTGCATATTTCTTGTATTGGTGAAATTGGCGGATACCAAAGATCAAACTTGGTCGATCTTTAGGAATCTAGGACGATTTGGACAAGGGACGTTTTGGCCAGGGCTTTTTGGCCCAGGGCATTTTGGCTAGCTATTTTTCAAGGCAGAACGTTTTGGCCAATATATGCAATAATACATTAAATAGATGCCTGACTAGTTTATTGACCTTCTCGGTGGCACCACGTTTGTACTCACAACTCCGGTAAACGTTTTGGCCACGTTTTGGCCATGCACCCCTAGATGTTTTGGCCACGGGAATATTCAGGATGGACGTTTTGACTAAGGAAAAATAATAATTCGGTTTGATTTACATGGTTAATTGATAACATATCAGATGTTGGGATCACCTCCATGGATGTTATGGCTAACACCACGCATCACATCTAGAATTGATGTTTTCCAATCAATTCGATCTCGGCAGAGATGATGCAGCCGAGTCTGTGGTTCGCCATATATCTTCTTCGTCCTCTTCGTTCACGCTGAATTATACAATCAGCACGAGCAAACACTCAACCTGCAGACACTCTTATCAACTTCCAAAAAAAAAAAAAAAAAAAAAAAAAAAAAAAAAAAAAAAAAAAAAAAGGGGGGGGGGGGGGGGGGGGGGGGGGGGGGGGGGGGGGGGGGGGGGGGTGATGGAGCCAGTCTGTGGTCGCCAACTTTTTCCAGTCTCTCGAAAATGATTTTTACTGGCTTGGTATCACATGCGACACTCTTCAACTTCCAAAGGATGGACATGACTCCTGGTCGTGGAAGTGTTTCCAGGTCCTGAAAATAGTCTATACGTCTGTAGTATGTAGTGGGATGTTCACCAATGATGGAACACCCATTGATCTGGATCATATACAACCGACTCAACAGGCATGGTGCAACACCAAATGTCCCACGCTACACCACTCATCAAACTGAGCCAACTATTCTAGTTGGTTGTCTGTGGTGAAGATGATCACACGCTCATCAGCCTCCTGGCCATTGTCGTGGAGGAGGAAACGTGACGGGGTATCACCACTGATCATGGTCCTGTCATCAATGACGTCCGGATCCTAGAGAGCTTATGGATCTTTAGGTCGGTGGGCAGCTCGTACACGACGTAGAAAACGTTTGACAATGTCAGTGCGTGACATTAGGGGTTTGGCTTCATCTGGGACAGTAGCCATCGCGAATGTTAGTATCTGGTTGGGTGTGTCATTGGTGTCACGTGACTTCTCCAAAGCCTTGGAAGTCTTCAAGTGTGATAGACATTTAGTTTTCCCGGCACGCTTCACACAACGCCAGCTAAACTGATCAGCAGATTTAGCTACATGCTTCTGTGTGTACATGAATCCATCTAAACATATCTTCTGGCCATCTCTCCTCGCAGTAATAACGTCTATGTTAATTCATGTTACTTCAAAGACTGCAATCACTAGTTAATCGTCAAAGAAATATTTTAAAAACAAATTCCTTTGTATTCCAGAATTTGAGTTTCTCATTTAGTGACAAACTCTTGACACCACTTAAAATTACAAAGAACTGGTTTTTTTTAAATAATTAAAGTAACCTAGGGTGGGTTCTAAATTAAATATATTTCATATAATTAAAACATAAATATATTAAATATTGCTTCTAAATACTTTAAAATTGTCCGTATTTACAGTTTACACTTAAAAATATCACGCTATATCATATTGTGTACATTTATATAAAAACAATGATATAATCAAAACGTCCATCCTGAAAATATTTTCTGTGGCCTAAACATCGAGGGCTGTATGGACATTCGCCAAAACGTCCGTAGCCAAAACGTGCTACATTCCTCAACTCTGTGTCATCCAGGCATTCGTCAATGGTGTCTTCCAATCACTAGCATACGCACTTCTTCAAAGAAAAACTTTCTGTGGTCAAATTGATGTACTTTCCATTCTTTCCGTTGATGAATTCACCGATGGTATGATTCACTTAAAAAACATTCTGCTAGAATATTTTGACTCCGCATACGTTTCTGGTCAGCTTCGTTCACGATGCCATGATGCAGGGTTGGGGCGATTACAGGACAAAGGTAATCGATTACGATTATTTGAGAATACTATGATTACAATTACGATTACATTCATGGCATGGTGATAGGCCCCGGCTCAACTTCAGACGCACCCCACCAAACCTTTTCACCTCATCGATGGAATATATATCCTGTAACCATGTCTGATCAACCACGAACAAATAGCATATGTGAGGGTTGGAACAACAGGTTACACACCATTGTTCCCCAGGATCATCCCTCCGTATGGAAATTAATAGAAACCCTACAAACAGATTGTGCTCATGTCATCCAAGATAAACGTGGTATTAAACCGGATTTAAAAAAAGACATAAGACAGATGTGATATCTTGTTGGTTAACTAAATGGTCCCGCTTAGTTAAATAAGGACGGATCCCAATGCACGTAGAGCAGAGAGCTTAAATATATATAGTCTTTGCATAGAGTACGCCATGCCATGTTGACGCGCGGTTTTGAGTGTAATTATGTAAAATAAAGATTGTTGTATTGCGTTACTAGAGATCTTATGAGTTTTTAACAATTGGCGATGAGGAAAACAATAATGTTCTCAATAGGTCACATGAGCGAATATGACGGTGGAGATCTCGATGAATATGTGACGCTTTGCGTCTTATTTGCTGGGTGTGTTTCATCTAGGAAGTGCATCACTGCATGTCTTGGCTTTGAGCTGGTCGGATCGGTTTGGCGCCAATGCGGGGAGGGTCTCTGTGCGGGGTCCTTGCAGTATCCTATCATTAAGGAATATATTTTCCCGCCTTAATCTCTGGGCGAAATGCTCCGAGATTACTATCTGGTATCGGGATCCAGCTCTCAGCCAATGATTCGTGTCCTTGGCTTCCCGGTTAAGATTCATTCGGAGCCGCTGCATTGACCAGTGGACCTTGTTTATAAAGCGCGTTCTGCTCATATACTATATAAGTGAGCTGCGGTGGCCTAGCGGTTAAGCACCCGGCATTTGGTGCCAACGGTCGCAGGTTCGAACCCCGTAAGAGGTCAAAACTTTTCCAGGGATTAATTTCTCGGCTCACTACATCGTGGGTGGCTGACCACGTTAAATGGCGCTGCCGTCTCCACTGAATTATTTAAAATAAAGGGGGACGTTAAAAACCCCCTGAGGACGTAAAACACTCTGGCAGTGACCACCCTCAGGGTATTTCGGCTCCATCTTTCCGTACTGCTCCCCTGTGAGTGGTGGGGGAGGAGTTTCTCAACCACTCCAACATAGAGGCTGTGCTGATTAAGCGACAGCCTGGGGATTCTCCCCGAACAACAAAACAACATATAGTATATAATTAGATCTACAGGCATTTAACATCTATTTCTAGAGTAGGCATCATTCACTTTTATGTATTATATCTTGAAATGTATGTGGTGTTAGTTGTATGGTTCCATCTCGTGGTTATTGTATATAATTGTTTAGGCATTAATCTTTAATTTATTAAACATAGCCATAGCTGCACATATTTATAATTTGGTTAGTTATAGTTAATTTATACGAAGTGGTTACGTATCGGAGCATCGGAACCCTGTACCTCAGCGTTATAGGTCCGAGCACTCTATGCGCATGCGCCAATTATTCCTCATTTGCCATTACTTCCGCTCAAATATGGAGGCCGAGTATATGTAGTAGTTATATTTGGATTGAAAGTAGAAGATGTTTTTGATAGTGTTGATTAGGTACAAACGAAAATCAAAGAAATAGACAATCGATGTCCTAGAAAATTTAGAATATAACAAATTCATTTTCCCGGTCCTGGAATTTAAATGTCTTTGAATTTGACAAAATCTGAAAATCTAAAAAATACTGCCTGATAATGTTTAAATAGACTTAATCTAATATCTTTAGTAAACGCTAGTAGCAGTAATTACAACTACGCTCCCGTCACTGTCACTGATGCGAGCAAATGAAAATGATCATGAAATTGCTCAGATTTATAATAATATTGATGATGCATAGTTAATCCCGAATTATCTTTATAAACGAACAGAAATTTCCATGCTACTGCTTTCCCCGTCCTGACACGAAACACCCAACTGGAAAGTGATCATAAAGTTTCTCGGATTTATAATAAATTGAACACGACCCGAATGCTCGGATCGTAACAACAGACGAAATTTATATTTTGGTTTTGGAAAAATGGGGCGGCATGTGTTGGTGGGGGAAAAGTGTTTTTTTTACGGGGGGGTACCTCTTCCGCACATAACACCCCACGCGCATTACAAATACATAGAACGGCTGGAACAATATTTCGTTGCAAACGGAATTGGGGCGATGCCAGCGGGAGCGACAGGCAATAACCAAACACAACAGTTAGCCGAGAAGAAACGTTTGGCAACTTTTCTGGCGTTGGTCGGAGGGAGAACATACAAGCTGTTGAAGAGTCTATAAGTCCAAACCTACCGTCCACCAAAACGTTTGAGGAACTTATTGAAACATTGAAAAAGCACCCGAAACCAAAGAAATTGGTGATTGCGGAACGATTCCGTTTTCACTACCGTAAACAACGAGTTGGTGAGACCGTATCGCAGTTCGACGGGGAGCTGAGAGGGCTGCATGACGTCTACTTGCAAGTTTGATGAATTTCTCGGACAAGGGGTTCCGAGATCAGTTGGTTTGCGGAATAATAAGTGAAAGCACGCAAAGAAAATTGCTTAGTCAAGACCCGAGACTTTGCACAAACTCTATACAACTAGCCATTGCAGAGGAAATAGCAGACAGTAAAGCAAAACCCTCCATGGTCAGGCAATTGAAAATGGAAGGTCGATGGATAAGGCATCAGTTGTAAATCGAGTGAAAGGTAAAGAGACACTACCTAGACCATGTAGCAAACCACTACTAAGGTTTAAAACAAAAGTTAAAGGTTTAATTATATCGTTGTGGAGGACTACACATATACAGGAACCAATCTCAGAAGTGTCGTAGTAAAAAACAAATACGGCGACGTGACAGTCAAATATAACACCAAGATTACCTACAGTTTCTGATGGTGTGATACTATGACTAAGGATCTTCGTAGGGACGAAATGGGTAAGTTTGGTGCTTTGTCTGGATGTACCAATAATGATTAAATCTGTTTTGTTGGCATTGAACCTAAGGTTATTGTTTGTCATCCAGCCAGAGATATCACTGAGACAGTCACCAAGTTGTTTAAGGGAAATATCAGTGTCTGTTGTAGATAAATATGTGTATACTTGGGTATCATCTGCATATAAATGATGGTCTAATTTGTGGCTGTGAATAAGTGAGCTTAGTGGTGTTGTATACAGAGTAAACAGTAATGGTCCAAGAACAAAGCCTTGGTGGACACCGCAAAACAAAGGCACTGCCTTTGAAAAACATTTTCTTATTTTTATTGATTGAAACCTATTTATTAATAATGAGCGGATCCAGGTAAGTGCCGTGCCTGATATGCCATACCAATCAGAGAGGCGATCTAGAAGAACAGAATAATCAATGGTGTCAAAAAGCTGCAGATAAATATAAAAGTGTTAGTGCTGTGACCTTTTCTGTGTCCATGTTTAGTGCTATGTCGTTATGAACTTTTAATAGAGTGAATTTTTTTAAGCAGACTGAAAAACTTTAGACAGGTGATTAGAGTTGGTTACCGTGGTCAAGAGAAGAAACTTCCGTTTTTTGGTAGTGCCGGGATATGGAGATAGTCTCTTGGAACGATATTGGATGGTATAACTTGACTGGAGAGAAATGCATCAACTCCGCAATATGAAATCAATCCTTTTACCTGGTTTCCAGAACTGTTTGGCGATGACATAGGTACAATGAAAGATATGAAGGCGTCCATCCGTGTGAAATCAGATGCCAAGCCGGTGTTTTGCAAAGCAAGAACAGTTCTATGCTTGATGTTGAACAGTACCCACTTCCTACCACGGAAGACTTGTTTGCAACGCTTGCTGGCGGACTGTGGTTCTCCAAACTTGACATGGCGCATGCTTATCAACAGGTTCTCATTGATGATGACAGTAAACAATACCTGACGATAAACACTCACCGATGATTGTTTGTATATAATCATCTAGCTTTTCGAGTCTCATCAGCCCCTGGATTCTTCCAGCGGGTGGCTGAGAATCTTCTAGCAGGAATCACTCACACAGTTGTATACTTGGATGACATTTTGATAGCTGGTGTTACTGAGGAAGGACACAAAGCAAACGCGAAGAAGGTCCTATGGCAACTTGCAGAGGCAGGCTTACGTCTCAAGAAGGAGAAATGCAATTTTGGTGTCGAGGCCGTGGAATATCTGGGTCACCGAATCACAAAAGATGGATTGGATACCCTAGAGAGTAGAGTCGGAGCGGTTGTTGAGGCACCCACACCCAAATGTCACACAGGTCAAGTCACTCCTGGGTATGCTGACCTTCTACCTGCGATTTCTATCTAATTTGGCTACAATCCTTCAACCTCTACACCAACTATTGAAGAAAGGCCAGGTCTTCTGATGGGGTAATAACCAAGAGCGAGATTTGAACGAGGCAAAGGAGTTTTTGCGGAAAGCCCCAGTCCTGACGCATCACGATGTGCATAAGCCACTACTTCTGACTTGTGACGCATCGTCTTATGGCGTTGGTGCAGTGACTCATCAAATTGACGATGGGTAGCATCCAGTTGTTTTTCATTCCAGAACCATGGCACCTGCAGAATTGTCCTCAGGTTGAAAAGGAGGCACTAGCAATGATCTACGGTGTTCGCAAATTTCACAAGTATCTGTGGGGTCGACATTTCAAGATCTACACAGACCACAAACCACTCTTGTGTCTGCTAGGAGAGTTGAAACCTCTTCCACAACCAACACTGCTCTGCTCGTTTGCAGAGGTGGGCTCTTCTCATGCAAGACTACAAGCTCGTGTATCGGCTTGGAACAAGCATTGCTAATGCAGATACATTGAGCAGACTACAACACCTGGAGATAGGTCCTGTGACAGGCAGTATGGTCAAAGAAGCAACGAAAACCTATCCAGTTATGTCACGAGTGTTGCAGTATGTGTTACAGCAGTGGCCAGAAAAGAGCATAGATGTAAAATATTATATATATTATGTAAAATAAAGATTGTTGTATTGCGTTACTAGAGATTTTATGAGTGTATAACAACAGAATTACATAGAACTCCAAAAATGACTTCGAATCCTCTGTGAAGATAGATTTTCATCTCCGATTTCTTGTTGGTCTATCCCTTAACTTTCGAGTTGGCCAACCTAACATTTGAATTCGATTATTGAAGGATTCCTGTTTTAAGTGTCAATTTATAATTAAGGAATGTCATATACTGATTTTAGAGATCCATAGGTATATCAACACTTCATAAACTAGTCGACATCAAGGTAGATCAAACATGCTACCTTGAAAGAAGCTATAGGCCGAAATGTCGTGGGGAAAAACCAAAATGTCGCCAACCGATCTTGGAGGGGCTGGAGTGTGTACGTGTCAGTGACTGCCGGCGTGGAATTGGATTTTGTTATATATAAGGAGTTATATGTCTGTAACCTGATGGGGGGGAGGGGGTAAGACGATATTATGTTTCGGGTGTTGGACGGTAGAAGCTGCAAAACCTTACCGGGACTGGACGCGAAGACCCAGTAATGTTATATACAATATTCTATTACATAAATATTTAACAATGTTAGACTCTGGCAGGAAGTTTACAATAATTTATAAATGTTGTGTACATTATCCGATTTATTGGAGCCAGTCTAGTTACTCCACACCCCGCCCCTCACAGGAACGACATACGTTGATGCGAGTATCTGGCTTTAGTTGGTAATTTCTCACCAATCGCAGATAAACATTGAAATTGCTGCAAAATCTTAAACCATTTCCTAAACGAATGGCTTAGCAGAGAGAAATCAGTTCAAACCTCCATGGAAGCAATGAGACGCGTGCAGTCTGCCCCACTGCAGTTGTGCTTGACGCGTTGGCTTGCAAATTATCGGCTAACACCACATTCAACCACAAAACGCTCACCTGCTGAAATGTTGCTTCGTAGACGTCAAGAAGCAGATAAGGCAAACGATGCACTATGACCAACACGCTAAGGATCGCAGAATTGAGCCCCGGATCATGTGTTATTGTGTAACTTCGCGCCTGGACCTACATGGTTACTTGGCGAAATTATCCAATGCACAGGTTCAGTATCATTCACAGCCCAACTGCGTGATGGACGTGTCATGCGACGACATCCAGATAATCTTCTTCCCCAGGCGTGAAACCATCCTGTAAGTGGACTGCCTGCACCTCCTACAAAGATGAAACACCAAGTACTACCTGACGTTCTGACACCTCCATCGCATGTGTCGGAACCTGCAAATGCTGAGACTCAACCAAATGAGGCTCTGGGTTCTCCTGTGAAGTCTACACAGCTACAGCCCATTGTTGTGTATGATTGTGTGAGACTTCATCTTTGGAGACATTGAACTGTACTACAGACAGTGTGCTTATGTTAAGTTCTTGCATTTGAATTGATTAATCTGCATAATCCATTGCGTAATTACAGTGGGGATTTTACCCAAAATCCAACAGGACCTACTAGATGGACAATTAGTGTTATTGGTTTTCTATTATAGGGGGTGGGTGATATCTTGTTGGATAACTAAACGATCCCAATTTAGTTAAATAAGGACGGATTCCAGTGCACGTGGAATACGGTCGGTTTTGAGTGTAATTATGTAAAATAAAGATTGTTGTATTGCATTTTATGAGTTTATAACAACAGAATTACATAGAACTCCAAAAATGACTTCGTATCCTCTGTGAAGATAGATTTTCATCTCTGATTTCTTGTTGGTCTATCCCTTAACTTTCGAGTTGGCCAACCTAACATTTGAATTCGATTATTGAAGGATTCCTGTTTTAAGTGTCAATTTATGATTAAGGAATGTCAATAACTGAATTTTTTAAATGTCCATTCTTAGTCGATCAATATCAATAACTTTCAATAAACTAGTCGGACATCAAGTTAATGTATTATTTCAAACATTGGCTAAAACGTTCTACCTTGAAACAATGCTATAGGCCGAAATGTAGTAGGGGGAAAAACCAAAATGGTCGCCAACCGATCTTGGAAGGGGCTGGAGTGTGTACGTGTCAGTGACTGCCGGCGTGGAATTGGATTTTGTTATATATAAGGAGTTATATGTCTGTAACTGATGGGGGGGGGGGCGAGGGAGGGGGGGGGGTAAGACGATATTATGTTTCGGGTGTTGGACGGTAGAAGCTGCAAAACCTTACCGGGACTGGACGCGAAGACCCAGTAATGTTATATACAATATTCTATTACATAAATATTTAACAATGTTAGACTCTGGCAGGAAGTTTACAATAATTTATAAATGTTGTGTACATTATCCGATTTATTGGAGCCAGTCTAGTTACTTCCACAGCCTCCCCCCTCCCCCCTCACAGGAACGACATACGTTGATGCGAGTATCTGGCTTTAGTTGGTAATTTCTCACCAACCGCAGATAAACATTGAAATTCGCTCTAACATCTAATGCCGAACCTATTCCCATATCTTTATACCGGCATTAAGATGTTCATTTGTGTGCGACTCATTTAATGTCAAGACTTTATGAACAGCCTCGAACCTGTGGGGGGGGGGGGGAATAAACGATCGGAGCTAGCGCTGAAACATCCGAGATCGATTGAAACCGCCGATTTGAGATCATCGTTGATCAATGTTAGGATAGTTCGTAGCACAGACATTCGGTAAAATAAGCTGATTAATGAGAACAATTTAGTTTCTGAACGGATAGCCAACTAATGGCTGTTCATCCGCGCATTCACCGAATGACGGTGCAAACCGACTTGTTTGCATTAATTATCTCCCCGAAGATTTATACGAACAAATTATCCGTGAGCAGTATCCATGATCCAGATAGACTACATCTTCCGGAACAAAGGTGGACAGTAGAATTAAGTTCGCAATTAACCTATCGGATTGCAGCAAGTTCACTTTACCACGTGTACTCTATCAACGCCCAGGATTTGCATTCTTTATCTTGTGCTACATACTCGTGTGTGAAATTCCACCAAACGGGACCCTACGACTCCGGATAGGTCCAAAACTAGAGTCTAATAGATTTATCCTGGCGAAATGCGTTAGAAACAGCTATGGCACCCATTGTTAATAGGGGATGGCAACTTTTCACTAACGATAAATACTGGAAATCTTTCAGCAAATTATTTCATATTACACGGAGACTGAGACTAGTATTTCAGCTGAATGATTATGTCTTTCCAAAGGATTTTACACGATACTTATCAGGATATAACCCAATGATTGAGCAGACCGATCTTTCCAGATGATCGACACAGCTAAGCCTTCGTTATTCATGTTGACTCGTATGGGATTTTTAGCATAGGTTTCAATGGAATAAATGATTTAATATAGACTTACAGGGCAATTTGCAAGTTTTAGAAATATATTTTTTACTTGTACCTGGCAACCATTCATATATGTATCACCTGTATATTATTAAATTAAAAGTGTTATTACATTAGAGCATTAACACCTTTGACATTTGCATGTAGTAAACATCGCACGAATGGCTTATTCGGAAAATAAAACATTTCAATACTAGATATCATGCATAAATACCAACGATATAGTAATAGGAATCACCCATTGAATTATAATCTATGTGATCATTGATTTTATCCATTCACATTGTCATGTCAGATGGCAAAGTTAAAAAGTTTGAGCTAGACAATGACAACTATGCAAACCACACTGAACGTTACTTAGTTTAGTGACATATATCTATTGGATGAAGCGTATGCCATTCCTATTAAATGCAAAATTATGATATGGAGATCACATACTCTTAATGGACTCTAAAGAAAATATAGCTGGTAAATATACAGCTTTTCAGTAAAACATTTATCGGCCACTACACGCGTAAATCGCCATGCAACACAGTGATTCTTAGACTTCTAACCAGAGACTGTAGTGTGTAATTCAGCCGCATGGTGGCGCCAGGGTTAATTGAATCGGTCTATATGAGCAACAACTTTGCCAGGACTTGGCCTTATATTTTCTATTATGTCCAACGCTGTTATGTCACAAGAACTTGTGATGGAGCTTATTAGAGTAACGTTGGGTTTCTTTGAGGTGAAAAACTAAATTCGTCTAAAGCCAGATATTCATAATATTTGTTACAAATTAAGTCAAATATCTTTTATTATACTGACAAGTGTATACAGAGATCATCATGATAGCAAAACAAGTAATAACATGCATCCAGCCTTACGGGCTTATTGGTCAGTTACATATATCTGAGCTTGGGAATAAGTGCTACCTGTATTTCATTTATATAAAAGAGAGCTTCTCTTGTTCCATATAACATTTACAAAATTGGCAAAAAGATTATTGGCATTTCTCAAATTTGTTTAAAATTTTTAAATTTAGATATTTATTTGAAATTTTCAAGTAGATGTCTTCTCTTTCTGTTCGATATTTTGAACATACACACACAAAATGAATTTCATCCTCAACAAAAGCACCTTAATCAACTTCAGTTCCTCCAGGACGCTTTACACTGAAAAGAGAATTTAAACATTTTCTGATTCATATAGCACAAATACATTTTGTACATAAATACGCTGATTTATAGATATATTTGCTAATTTAAATAAGTAGATTTTAAGATCCTTCTAAATTTTTTCACTTTCTGCAAGTTTAATATGATCAAGCAATTTATTATGCAGCCAGAGAGGTGATGCTAGGAAAGAGTTCACGGTATATTGTTGTGCAGCTTTCTGTACCATCAAAATTAAACAAAACTCATATCACAGCAATCTTGAATCATATTGCGTGAATATATCATAGTGCTGTAATACCCAGTACGTTAAATATTTGAAACTTGTATAGTGATCTGAAACAACCAAGAGACAGAGGGATATATATATATATATATATATATATATATATATATATAAAGCACAAACACACACAAGCAACACAGAGAGAGAGAGAGAGAGAGAGAGAGAGAGAGATGCATTCCTAAATCCAGTCGAAAAAATATAAGAGCTTGGGCTAAAGTCTTGCGTGTCTCATCATTTACACACCTACAAATAAGCCCTATATGTCTCTTATTTGATAATAACAGTACTTTCAAATTGAGTTCTTCACTCCTAGAGTGTTATCTAATATGAGCCCTTGACCAGCTTAATGCGAAAAAAGATTGATTCGGTCATATCCTTATTCAATTTCAGCATCTTGCTGATCATCTGACCACAGTATAAGCTTCCATTTATTATGCAAAAAGTGAAATAAACCTGAATATCATCGGCAAAACAATGATATTTAATGTTGATAGCAATTCCTTTATCTTAAAACGGATCCCTACAGAACACCAAAATAATGACGTTCACGTGGTGATATCTTATCCGTGACTGAGTACTATCGGTGAGGTCCAACTTTACCCAGGCCTGGCCAATGATGCCTACGGAAAATTCGAACCCCTTTAGTAGTATCGGGTGATCTTTTACATAAAAGGCTACAGATAAGTCCAGTATAATTAAAGGTCACAGGGAAAGGTTTCCCAAATTAGCCAAAATGTTAGTGTTATATATTAAAATCAAGAAATAAAGTTAGCGGTTTTAAAACTTGCTTTGCTAGCATATCACATGGCTGAAACTTTAATCGAGAATCTTCGGAAAACTTCGGAATGTGACGTCGTCTTTGTCAAACAAAGACCCCCCCCCCCAAACACTCCACGTGGCCTTGTTTAACCTGTGTTACGTCTTCCATATTGTCTTTATTAAACAAAAAAAAAAATGGTGTATTGTGTCGCATACAATTGTGCAAATAAACATACATCAAATACTAATGATTAACTGATTATATCCGACGTGTACATTCCGTCAAAACACGGCCCGAAACAACAACAACAACCCCCCGAGGGCAGCACATCCCTATATACTATAGACTAGTATAGGGTTATGTCACGTGTACAGAAAAATACCACTTTATTTTAAATGAAGTTATGCTATAGGAAGAGGGAAATACTTGCATTCAGTCCCAGTTTATTGATTTATCAATTAAACTTATACCAACACAAACAAATACACACCAATTCAACTCTTGTTGTGGACCAGGGCCGCTGATTCAAAGCTGTAGGGCTTGATATCTGGAGAACGACAAAACCTTCGTCGGAATCTGACATTTTGTCAATAATCCCTAGCGAGTGTAGTAAACACTAGCAATGGCGCGTGAAAGTTCGGAAATTAAGGATTCTGGGATTATTTTAATGGAAATATGATAACTGGTGGCAAAATAATTGTTTGTTACGTTATATTTACTTCAAAATGTGAACTTTCTTTTTCTTTCCATCACCTTTAATCCAGTCATGGAGTCGTTCACCAATGTGAATGGCACTTTCAGACGAGGAGTTTCTGATGAATAACCTCTACGATGAGCGGGCTAATAACTATCGTGGAGCTAATTGTGTTTTCTAAGTGATCTTCTATACGACTTATTACCATCTTTTCAGTAAGTTTGGAGGTGAGGGCATGCATGCATAAGATGACAATTCCCTATCTCTTCCTTACCCAACACAGATCTATTGAACAGCGGAGCTATGGTAACATAAGGCTACCATAAGCCCTTATTTTTCTTAGTGCCAGAGGAGACCAGCATGGAAGTTGTCAAAGATCTATTTGATGTCATACAAAATTATATTGCATATATTAGATAAATAAAGATGAGATAAATTTTAAAAACAAAATATGTTTTGATAAAATATCCACATGTGACAAACTATTGTTCACCTCCGCCGCCCCCCCCCCCAAAAAAAAAAAAACAACAAAAAAAACCCTCCACCCAATCTAAATTGCAATCAGAAATAACTACGTAGACTTAATTTTTATTTCTTCTGAGTTAAATATGATCGGGGTGTTTTTATTACTGAACGCTTAGATATCAATTGCCTAAATTTCTGGCCGTAATGCACATTTTTTTGGTCTCAGTTCCTCACTTCAGTTGCTTCATGGCAATGGATTTCACTTAGTATCAATATATTATGATATATTTTATTTGTGTCTTTTCCCTGGATAAGATCATGTAATTTTACTATTATTATAACATACTACAGTATTGCCAGTTATATTTGTATTATTTCTGGTCAGCAACCGCCCAACCCCGTATTAAAGAGGACCGCAACCGCCCTGATTTGCAACACCATTCAATGCGGGGGCCCGTACCGCACTGCAAAGTTGCATACCAAGCCCACGTCCGCACTGCACTGTCATATTTCGGTGATAGGACAGCAAAATTCCTCACAGCTATGCAACATTACTAATACATGAATTATTATTTTCATAATGCAATCATGTATTTAAAATTATGTTGAGAATGCGGATCTGAAATTTACACCCAGTCCGCACCGAATATTATGCGGGGGCCCGCAACCGCACCGCAAAACTATGTATTAGGCCAGCAACCGCCCTGCCCCGCAATAATTCTCATTATTCTGGCTCGCGCAGAGGTACGTATTGCTGCACTCACATTCACGGTACGGAAAGATGGAGCCGAACTACCTCGAGGGTGGTCACTGCCTGAGTGTTTTACCCCCCCGAGGGGTCTTTAACGTCCCACTTTATTTTTAATAATTCAGTGGAGACCGCAGCGCCATTTAACGTGATCAACCACCCACGACGTGGTGAGTCGAGAAATCAATCTGTGGAAAAGTTTGGACCTCTTGCTGGGATCGAACCTGTGACCCTTGGCACCTGGTGCCGGGTGCTTAACCGCTAGACCACCGGAGCTCAGTTAATTGTCAGTTAATTCTGATGTAACTAGCATTTATGGGAAACCATGTACTTCTTTGTGTCTTAATTCCTCGTCACGTGACTTCGAGGATTATCTCCCTTAATGCTCTACACAACTATAGTTCGACGATTAAGATCGTACAATTATAATTAAGGATCGTATCCATGAAGCGCATCATTAATCAGAGATATTGTCAAATAAGAAATATTAATAACAAGTATTTTCATAGTACCTTAATCAACTTTGATTGGCCTAAGTCGCTTAATTCACACTGAAAACAGAATAAATACATGTTCTGGCTCACACAACGCAGACACGTTCTATTATAAATACGCTGGTTGATAGATGTTATAAATAGGCTAATTTAAATAACCGAATTTTAAGGCCCTTACCAAATATTTCCTCACTTCCAACAAGTTTAATATGATTAGGAAACTTATTCAACAGCCTCAGATCGCCATATTCTCACCGGTATATATTTCGGATCAGATCGTTTAGGTAGAGCACGTGATGCTGTCCCACTCAGCCCTTTGGATTTGTGAAACAGGATCTTTCTTAACTGGACGTAGAAGAAACTAATAGAGAAAGACGCATGCATCCCAAAACAGGTCTGGTATAAAATACGTTCAAGTTATAAAGGTGCTTTCAGAAAATGACATATTCAGTGTGTGCTTTCAAAATTGTATTGTTCACACAGTTGAACATTATATACTTTCAATTATTCTTGATATCATCTTATATACATACCAATGTAATAAAATACATGTGTTCTATTTTGATTACATCTGGAGTTATTAGGTACACCAAATTAACCATTCCCGACTATCCCGACCGTGTGGTTGGAGCAATGCGAATCGGCTTAGTGTATTTAAGTCGCGGATCATTCAGGCAACAACACGGACATTTCGTAGAGATTAATTTCTCGACATACAACACTTTAGCCTTTAGGACCTTAGGTGTTTATCACGTTTTAAATAATGCTCAATGAAAAGGGAGTTTCTAAGGATTTGTGACGTAAAACACCCTGGAAGTGTTCAAACCGAGTTCTATGTCGTTTAGTACTGGCCCCCTAGTGAGTGATGTCGGAAAGGTAGTATCAGGTACTGAAAAAAGAGACTATACTGGAAATTGGCATTCACATCTCCCCTTCGACTTCGTGTTTTTATCCCCTTTCCTGGTTCCGCGATCCATTACCTGAACAACACAAATCCAATACTATACTATATAAAACCAAGATAAATGATATAATAACTAGTAATAAGATTAAGGTAATGGTATGGGTATGTGATCGGCGGATAATGATAGCAAAAGAATGTATCCGAAATATTATTAATTAGGCCTAGATGAGTAGATCTATCTCTTTATGAACAAACCATTGACCTAAATATAAAACTTCCAGGTCAATGGAAAAAACGCTACAATATTTTCCGTGCACGTCTCATTCGGTAGATGGCGGTGTATATTCTCTGACCTTGACCGTTTTATTATTTTGTGCTCGATGTCGTCACTTCCCAGCTGACTGGTTTTGGAAGTGGCTGTCAAAGATCGAACACTAAGCCTACTCTGGTTGCCGGTGACTGATGGCTGATAAAATTCCGCGACTATTGGCAAGAAGGAATAGTAACATGTGATTGTTTTAACCAGTCCTAGCTATGAGGTAAGAACGACATGCGGTCATTCATTCTTTGTCTTGAAATTGAATGTGGTGTACCAGTTCAGTGTTACACTAACACTTACACTTACACGTAACAGTGTACGGCTTCGAACTAATCAGTCACCGTTATCAGTCTTACCGATGATATGGATGGGCGATGATAACTGCCGTATTATAGGTTTCAGAATAATTATTAATTGTAATTACGGAGGTTTTCTATTGAGGTTTTCTATACAGGGTAGTAGTAGACCTAGTTAGTACTACCTGCATTTATGTATAGTAACATACTGACTTACATACTATGACATAGTGTATAGAAAACCTCAATCTAGGGCTAGTCGGCTAGTGTCGTGATTTATTCAACCAGAAAGTAGAACTGCTGGTGTGTGACATATGTATGTAAATTTTGACATGCGTTTATCTAAACCAGGGTAGGCACCTGAGAGCAAAATGTCACCACTATATGTAATTGTTTCGAACTGGAGTGTGATTTAGATTAAGCCAGTGGGCAACATATATTTTCAAATACAAGAATTAAGCTGCATAATACATTGTATGTCTACCATGACCTATACTCCTCACATATATAGTAACTTCATAAATGTTAATAATTACCAATATATGCTATTAAAGTAATACAAATTAAAAACTTGAACTAATTAATTATATGTAATGTTTAATTTTCAATTCAATGTGAGGTCTAGTGCTGGGCTTGCTTCACTAACTCCCGAATATCAGGCTGTAGATGTGTGCTCGCAAACCTCGGAGTACCTTCCAAATGTGCATCAGTGAGTTACCACGTATCTTGCTCTTTGCATAAATCACTTTGGTGAACAGTTGTTCGCATCGGTACGCGCTTCTGAGTAGCGTAATTGTCAAGACAAGATATTTATTCACAATTTCCTTTCACATACAATAAATGAGAGAATATTACCAGTAACAAAGGAAATTGAAGGACAGGTATACCCATAATGGGGCTGTCTTCCTACCTGCCCATCAAATTATCATTCCAGTGTCATGTATTAGTCCGGGGAACTAGTCGGCTGGGACATATTGTTGGTAAAACTTAATTATCGCAACTTCCGTAAACTTTGTTTTCAAGTCAGTGTCGCATTGCAGATCAATCAGTTCCATCTGCAGATGAATAACAACACTGTCCATGGTTACTGCAAATGGAGTTGCAAATAATGCAAAAGTCTGGTTGTTCGAGCGCAGATCTGCAAGTTGAGTTTTGACTTGTTCTCACAGCTGCCTGACAAAAGCAACATATGTAGCGGCCTAATTAGGTTGACTTGCGGACAACGTTGGAAAATGTGCATTGTATGCTTTGTCCCGCCCACAGACGAAGTTTCGCCTCAAATGCACAGATGTGTTCGAACAATTTGTTGATTAACTGGTCTCTGCCATGTAAGTTTATGTTCAACAGATTCATATATTTTAAAATCTCTACCAAGAATGCCAAATCTGACAGAAAATGGTATTTGGTTTTTATCCAACATTATATCAATATGGCATCCAACAAGGACTTTGATAGGATAAATATAAAAATAATAAGCCAATAAGGGTGGTCTGTCTTAATTCACAGCTGTGAATATAGATGTCAGTTAATCATGAAAAAATATGCCTTCATATTCGCAAATAATAGACTATATATATATATATATATATATATATATATAAACTATAAGTTGGCTAAGAATTAGGTCAGACTGAGTATATACTAATATAGTAAATAAGTAAGCATATTTCCTAGAAATAGTATCAGTATACTGATTACCATCTGAAAGTATCTGTCATTATGAGTTAATACATGAGATAGAGAAATTTAGTGTTGGTGTTAACATAGTTAACTTCTTTGCTTAACATGTGTAATAATTAAGTGATACTAATAATAGATACAAAATACCATTCATTAAGAAATGAATGTTTAATGGTTTTTAATCAGAGTTTTTGTTTTGATTTTTATTATGTTTCATTTAATTTTTATGATTATTCTATTTATTGTTATTCTAACAAGTCATACTAATCGGTGTCAATTCCCCCAAATCAATTGTTGGGATGATCTTGGGAGATCAACGCAATAGAAGGTATCGGGTGAAGCCACCCTGCTTTCATGTGGTAAATTGGATGAATTCGGGGATGATCTGAAACGTGAAGTCACATCTTTTCTGTATATTTAGGGGATTATTGAGTTAATGTTAGGCACTTGTTGTTTAGCCAACATGAGTATATAAGGCAAGCATGCACACAGGTTCACTAATGTGAGCTGAGGTGGCCTAGTGGTTAAGCACCCGGCACTTGGTGCCAACGGTCACAGGTTCGAACCCCGCAAGAGATCGAAACTTTATCCCGAGATTAATTTCTTGGCTCACAACATCGTGGGTGGCTGACCACGTTAAAACACTCTGGCAATGACCACCCTCAGGGTATTTTGGCCCCATCTTTCCGTACTGCTCCCCTGTGAGTGGTGGGGGAGGAAGTTTCTCAACCACTCCCAACATAGAGGCTGTGCCGAATAAGCGACAGCCTGGGGATTTTTTGCAACCCTGTTTTTAATCAAATTAAACCTTTAAATCAGTTATTTGGTGGTTTACAGGTAGAGTGCAAGGCAGCTGAGTCAAAGATGGGACTTATAATGGGTTAATTTCTTGTTTGTAATTAAAAAGCTTATCAACTGATTCAGAGCTGAATTTGTTAGATAATAACACTACAAGTACCAACTGAACATGTTATAAATAATGCTTCTAAACAGTTCTAGGTTGTATTAGGACTGCAGCACTTAGTATGAAAAATACAAAATGATAAATATAAGCGTGGACAATATAATTTGCTGTGCTTCACAATTATTTCCCAGCAAATAAAATAAATTTTAATTGTTTATTACAGTTTATAATTATAACCGTATTTATTTAGGGATGGTCATTGTATTTTCTAATTTGGACTGCAAAATCATATAGTGATTGTAAGAAGATTTTTATTTTTTGTTGTAAAATAATGTGCATGATCTACCTGAATAGTATAAATAAAAATTAGCGAAGAACAATGTATTAAAGCACTGTTCACATCTTTCTGATATGACCCTGAAACTCTCTGGCTATTCAATCATGGTTCTCATAGTTATCGAAAATCTTGAGGAAATATTAGTTTTTCAAAAAGTCATAGAAAATGGTGTTAAATTGGAACGAAATATCACTACAATGGCAAAATATCAATTTCAGTCAAAAGAAAGTTCAAATGCTATGATTATCTTCCAGTTTATATATCATGTTCCAACTTATTCTTGTTTAATCCTCACTAAAAACTTGAGGACTGTATGGGAGTTGGATCCATGGATAAACATTAATTAATGAGGTTTCAAAAAACCCTAAGAGTACCTTTAGCTCTCCTCTATACTAGGTATAAATGTTTCTCATTCAATCTTCCCTAGTTTTATTTAAATCTCACAACTTATGGTGAAAGCAAAAACATCTTCTTCAAATGTATGTACTTCTCAGCCCAACCTAAGCCACTGCTATGAGCAACCACTGTAGACAAGTCATTCTAAAATATCTTGACCGTGTGGCGGATATCATTCTTGAAAAAACATATTTGTATTACGGAAAAGTCAAAGAATTTAGCCGTGAAATTTCTCTGGGAACGCTGTAAACGTTTGTTCCCCCATGCATCACAGTTTGAGGAATATTTGTTAAAAAAAGCATCACTGAAGTGGTTCAATAGTTTCTTATAACATTATGGCCAGTATGTGGCTGTTTACTGGCTACAGTAAATCATTATTAGCTTATCCGATATCTGTTGAACAAATCAGTAGAAAGATAAGCTCTTCTGTAAAAAAAAATGATATAGGACAGTGGAGTGTTTATCATCAACGGTGAAGTAGGTTTACTCACTGAGGCAAGATGATGATTGATGTTTTACGGCCACTTTTGTGCACTAGATAGGCTAAATGGGCCGAACGACCTCCAAATGTAATGAGGCGAAGTCAAAGGCGAAACAACCTTCAGATATGCCCACGCCGAGATTCGAACACGGGTGGTAGTGATCTGTACTCTAACACGCTACCGCTAGACCACGGGCCTGCCCTCACGAGTCAAAACGAGAAGACCGATATATAACATGTGGTGTGTGACCTTTTGTCTAGCTATTTGTGGCTTGCACATACACGTGTATGTACACGCTGTGTTTATATCACTGCAATGTAGGCAGGGTACGTGGCCATTTCTAATTTTCTAAAAAGGAGGACATGTATGGTGTTCCCAAAAGGAGGATATATGGTCATAGGCTTCCAACTTACCACACACTTACGCACACAGCCGCGCGCGCATACACGTAGTGCATTTAGTAACACTTTTTATAATTACACAGAAGTATTAAAAAATTAATATCAATATTTATTTTAACCGATGTGCTAAAAGTTCCCCTATTTCAAAAATACAAATATAGCCTATCATGAACTGTTCTTGCATTTTTGTCCTTTACTAGCCATCTCCAGGAGTTTTCTGTTGGCTAAGAGTTTTCTGTACATGACTGGTCATTCTTCTGAGAAATTAGGGCCCTGTTACAATATGTAAAGGTCAAACTAGGTCCGACTTAAGCTGGCGCCGGATGGCGGACGACCGCCGGTTCAAAAGCTGCACAGTCCGGCGCGAAGCCGGATGTATGGCAACCCTAAATGTAGGTGATGTGTAAACCAGAGTCTGTGTTATGCCTTAACATTAGTTGGTCTAAGTACAGATTTCTCGGGTGTAGTAAAGTTGCTCACCGGACACTTGCTCACCAAGCAAATGAAAAAGTGGACAGTTGCTCACCAGTAAAATTCACATAATTATATTAATAAAATAATCTCTGAACTTTAATTCCCTAATAATTGGTAATATTCATCCCAATAATTATATAAGTAATAGGATACTAAGAAATATATTTCTGAATTAAAAATCTTTTAAAGTTTTAATTTTTTTCTCATTAAAAATTCACTGGTGAGCAGGTGTCCACTTTTTCATTTGCTTGGTGAGCAACTATCCGGGTGAGCAACTGTCCGTACTCCGATTTCTCGGTGTAGCACTGTTATAAAATACTTTAAAAAAAATTAAATATACGCCTGATATGTCATAGGTCAGTCAATGAAGCCTACCAGGAATTGTATGTTTTGGGTTAGTGGTAGTCTTAATTATGGTAATTGAATCAGACTGTTTAGTTCAGCTTTTAAAAGCCCAGTACGGTACCGGCTTTGATCATGGAATCTTTATTGCATCTATTAACACTTCATCTATTAGTAACCCATCCACGGGCATGGCTCATCTAGACAAACATCTAACAAGTTGTGTTTTTACTATTAAATGCTTAATAAATATTCTATTATGATAACACAGGTGAACTATAGTTTAGCCTTATGGTGTTACCTATTGAGCTAATGTCCATTTGTTTTGGTGGACTATAATATTTAATGTTTTTTCGAAAATTACGTTTCTAAAGCAAATGTGATGTTAGTGATGAGACGGCTTAAAAAAGGGAAATCAACTTTCTGTGTGTTTGTGTTAGATGTAAACAAATCAAAATGTGATTGTCTCCCGTAATAATCATGTGTGAAATTATTTTGTTTCATTCGAATACTGGTAGATTATAAATCATGCCAGTTCTGCAAGATTTGTGGCATATTAGAAACGTACAGGCGTCGTGCTTCTTCACTTGCATCATAATCAATATCCTGTTTGTGTGTGTGTGTGTGTGTGTGTGTGTGTGATACATACAAAAGTTAATATAGCAGTAACTTAAATAATGAATCATTGAATTTGTATCAGTCCCCCTACTACTCAGTGATGGCCATAATTTATTAGCAGCACCATGGGTAGAGCACCACACTGCAAACATCCCGGTTTGGGTTCAAATCCTAGTGGTACTTGTGTTTGTGGAATGTTTACCGGTGGAGATGTCCCTCGGCCTGTTATCCTAGGTGTGAGCAGCATGCCGTGGTTAAATAAGGCATTCACTGACAAATATCATCGGACGTCATCTTCACATCTAAGCTATCATCATCATTATCTGTCTTCTTATGATCCTCAGACTAGCCGTCATCACAGACAGTATACTACTAGACTAGACTGACCAGTAGAGGATCCAGAAGCTGATCTCCTGGTTATATCACTGCGTCATAACTGTAAAATCAAGCTGTCGTCCAATCCTTGGTGACGGGCGTCCACAATAAACAGCATCGTTCATCATCAACAGCTATGTATCGTTGTCAACAAACGCAACTCAACGTAGCGCAAATGCAGCCTGACATAATACTATTGTTATGGTTTGATAAGATGACGCATCTATAAAATTCATATAAACTGGTGTCACATCAACAATATTTGTTGCTGTACCCGCCACACACATCAGACGGACCTTGTTTCCTGATGTGATATTTTCCAATTGTGGTGATATCACTTCATCTGATGCGCTAACCATCCAGCCAGCTAGTTGACAACAGCTGTGTCGGCATCAATTGTCGATGGTGTTGGTGAAGCTGTGATGATGATGATTTATGTTTTACGGCCACTTTTGTGCACAAGGTAGGCTAAATGGGCTGAGCGACCTCCAAAGGTAATGAGGCGAAGTCAAAGACGAAACAACCTTCAGATATGCCCACCCCGAGATTCTAACACGGGTGGTAGTGATCTGTAGTCTAACACGCTACCGCTAGACCACGGAGGCGTCCTGGTGAAGCTGTGGATGTGATCGATAATAATAGGTGTATCAGGATCTAACAGTTCTATAGATGAAGTTAATATTAGGCATTTTTGGTGAATGGCGTTGAGCAATAATGTGTGGCTAGCGAATATGTTATTTTGCACTATAGGGATAATTAATGACAAGTTTTAGGTAGACGTTAATTACATATGATAATAATGATAGGTCCTAGCAATTGTGTATCATAATTAAATTTAATAGATGTGTATCATAATAAAATTTAATAGAAAGCTATCAGCTATTTTCTGGATATCTAAATAAGTCTATTGTTGACTGTCAGTATAATGTAGAACACTGTTGCATAACGTTAATGAACTAAAGGAACCTTTGTTTAACCTAGATATACCAAATAAAATATTGGCAAGATTATGACTTTGTACCTGAAGTCTTCAACCAAACACATTAAAAAGAATGTTGTTTTATCGTATGCTGCAGTAGTTGGGTCAGCGAGTGAGGCTTATTGACACAAATGCTGATTTAATGTCACCTCCACTTCGTCATCTCTACCATTAGGTGTTGTTTATTCAGGAAATGTTCATCATTAGAAATGGAATGTAGTGCTTGTGTGCCTTGTTCCAGAAAAAAATTACTGGAGGTTTGTGGCATCACTAGTTCACAGAAGTCTACTCATTTCTGTCCGTGTGTCTGTGTGTGTAAAATGGAAAGTTTTTATACATAAAAGCTGTTGGATGACCAAAGGCTTTGAGTTGTGAAAATTATTGGTTCTACTGACCAACAGCTTGGTTTTATTTAACGTTATAGGTTTTCAGCACAAATACATCCCTCCTATGTTTCCACGGCGTCTGATAATTTTTTGATTAATTTTGCATGGTACCCAATCCTTGTACTAGGTGCGCCACTGAGCTCAATTCTTTTTGAGGATATTGGCGCTATAGAAGTTTGTAATTATTATTATTATATTGGTAAAGAGAAATAATTAAAAAGTGTAATATTAATGCACTAATTTAACAAGAGTATTTGAATAACCTTTTTGAAATACCTTCCTACTTATTGCACTTTTAATATGACTCATAATTCAGTTCAGTGCCATCTACTGGTGTAACCTATACTGAGAAGGAATTCTTCCAGAACTTTCGTGCCATCACGCATGTATCTGGTGGCGGGCATCTCGCAACATTGCAGCCATTGCAAGTGGCTGGTCTTTGCGATGACACTCGATGGTCACCCAGACGATTTGGTGGCTGCATACCCCCAATGGCAGCTGCTGTCACTTGTATGCGTTGCTATGTACCAAACGTACGTGCTATTGAAAAGGAGTGTCGTCGTCGAGTATTTTACTAGGTTTGCCCCAAGTAGCTGTGGCATGCATGCTGTTTCATGGTGTCTTTTACTTTGGCTGCTATCACTGAATGGTCAGTGAGTTCATGGCTATGTTCAGTCGTCATATGAACTGTGTCCACAGCCAGTCCCCCCCCCCTACAGTCGATTCCCATCGTATGGTGTTCTTTTTCCCAATAGCACAATTTCTGCCCGCCTTGCTATTGAGGATGATCGCCGTAGAAGTTACCAACAGGCTTTGTGTAAATGTCCTGCTGAATGTTTTAGGGTTTGAAATTGATTGTATGCATAATAAATTACATATAAAACTTATGGAGGACAACTTTTCCGAGAATTTTTCTTTCCATATTTCGTATTGTGCAGGGATCTTTGACTGTACTCTGTCTGCTATTAATTACGATGTGTTTATAGACTAAGGAATGTGCCTTTTATTGCACTTACAGAGCTGCGTCTAGTCCAGTTTTTATTATTATGGTTGATTAAAGACTGTAGTTTCATCTTGTGGCCGTGAGCAACATGTATGACGTCCCACAGTGGGCGCCTCCGTGGTCTAGCGGTAGCGTGTTGGACCACAGATCACTACCACCCGTGTTCGAATCCCGGCGTGGGCATATCTGAAGGTTGTTTCGTCTTTCACTTCGTCTCATTACCTTTGGAGGTCGCTCGGCCCATTTAGCCTACCTTCTGCACAAAAGTGGCCGTAAAACATCAATCATCATCATCATCTTATGACGTCCCACATTAAAGTATGTTTCAATATATTCTAAAACTTTTTCTAGTATCACATGTATCTTTAGCGTCTCTTACGGTGGAAATTATGCACAGTAATAAGGTTGGTCTCAAATTATCCTATGGCGGAGTTCATGTAAACCAAACTTGCAACTCGCAAAAACATTTTGGGGTGTAACTATCTAGTTTTAAAAAAGGTGTGACTGTCCCTGGAGACTTTTTTCGTTAAGACTGAATTTGTATTTGTTTTCCACGACCTAATGGCCAAGTACCAAGATTATTCACTAACGTATTAAGCAAAACAACTTGCTAGTATATGGCTGGGGTTTTAACTCCATCACATTATAGGCTCAATTGTCAAAGAAAGCAAGCCGTGAGCTACGCTGGTATTAAAATTTGTAATATTGAATCCGTCCAAAGGTTTAGCCAACAGTAAAACTGGACCCGAGACTGAGATCCTTGTTTACCCCCCCCCCCCTAATTTTACTGTACTCGGTTAATGTATTATTGCTAAATAACTTTGGCAATATTTATTGTAGGAGATGAGCTATGATTCTGTTCTCCAGTATCATGTCTGTCGTCTAATACGGTGTAATCCCATATGGTGATTATTTTTGTATTTATCGCATCAGCATCACTCTCTTTCTCCCTCTCTCGTACTTGGGTCTTTGTTTAGGTTCAGTATGAGGCCTGCTTTATTTATATCTGAACGTTATTGTTAACAAAACACCAAGGGTACTGAGCAGCAATCACGGATGTACTGTCAAGTGTCCTCCTGTAGCACAGTTGGTAGCACATTGCACTGTGCACATCTAGGTCTAGGTTTGAATACCAAACTGACTCTTGTCTGTGGTATGTTTCATCTGGTTTTTCCTAGGCAGTAACCCTTGGCTTCAGCCACAGCCTAGGTCCTGGCAGTGACTAGGGATAATGTTTTAGGTGAATATCTAATTATTTCTTACACGATTGACTTTCATCTTCAAAATTCAACAAGGGACGTGATAAAGTTCACATGGCAATGTCCAGGTTTCTGTGGGAAATTGTCTTGGTTTTGCAATGTGCGAAGTGGAAATATTATCATAAATGTTACCAAAATGGTGCAGACGTCATGGCTTATGATGTGGTAGGGGAGATATGGTTTCATTTAATTGTACTATGCCTATGTTGATAATTATATATATTTATTGTGTGTGTGTTTGTCTTTCTCTCTCTGTGTGTGTGTGTGTGTCTCTGTGTGTTTCTCTCTCTCTCTATCTCTGTGTGTGTCTCTCTCTCTCTGTGTGTGTGTTTCTCTCTCTCTCTCTGTGTGTGTTTGTGTTTGTCTTTTTTGTCTCTCTCTGTTTGTCTCTCTCTCTCTCTCTCTCTCTCTGTGTGTGTGTGTGTGTGTGTGTATGTGTTTGTCTACCTAATTGATTTACAGAGTGTGAGCCCACATTTCCACATCGACGAAGGAATTTCATGATATAGCTGGATCAGAAGCCAGCTGGCCGAATTGTTAATTGGATCGATCGACCGACTGACTGACTTACTTACTTACTTGCCAATCGCCCTGATCAGTCTACTTAATCCGAGCTGGTATGATCATGCCATTAACGCCATTATTTCGCTAACAATAGCCAGGTCACACTCTGACCTATATTAAGTGTTAACCGTATTGTGCCTGAAACAATAACAATTGATATTTACTCAGCAGACTATCACACACCTCTCCACATCTCCTTCAGTTGACCTTCATACATAACGCCGAAACAAACCCCCCCCCCCCCGCCCCCTCGCCGGTTGTAACGCATGACTACTAATGCTCATTAAGTCTCCTGTTTTTAGTTTATTATTAGGTATTAAGACTGAATGTCATCTGGGCCAGTTAAAGAACAGACCAATTATGGCATAGTTTTATGTACTATTAAGTTATGGTTTAACAATACTGGATGATGAATATTTTATCAGCACGCGCCAACATCGTCAGCAGCCCGTTATCATCCGAAGAGAACTCGCCAACGATTAAGATTTCCAAATTTAGATACAGGTAATGCTAGGTTTGGCTCAAAATCGAGGGATCTTTTATAGAAAACTGTCCTGTCTCACTCCCTAGAATGGTGTTTTTTTTTGTAGGCCGTTATTAATTAGTGTTTGTTTTATTCATGTCTCATCGGTACAAATCAGGTTGCCCCCATAGTGCATTTGATAGGTCACTGTTCTGTCTACCTCCAGGCTGTGCAATTTTATTCAAGATTTTGGCGCGTGTTTGTGGAAACGTATCATTCATCAGTATGTTTCAGTCTGGAGAGATAAACATTGAAACAAAGCACTCACTCACTCAATTATTTGTGTTAATGATTTATTTCCGATCTCAAACAAGCTGTCCCGTTTTGAGGACACTTCGTGTTTGAGGGTTGAGGATCAAGGTTGTTTGCATTTTGAATATTAGTAATCTACTTACAATGATGACGTTATGTTTAGTCCTTCTGTGATGATGTCCGTCGCCATTATGCTATTGTCTACAAACACATATCCATAACATTGTATCGATGGACTTTATTAAATATTATATAATGAACATTACATTACATTCCCTCGGACGTCCATTTTTAACCTGGGGCTTGTTATTGGCGACTAGTTTTGTTGCTTCCTGTTAAACACCTGCTTCAAGTTCTGGCTGGTTCATTAGGGACACAGTCTGGCTAATTAGTTTAGGTTGTTTTTTCCACTTTAGCTGGGAAACTAGATTGACACACATCAGTAGTGGCTGGCCTATGTAATTAAATCAACAAACCAAAATTAGATTTTATACAATTATCTCTCTCTGTTTTAGGCTCTCTCTCTCTCTCTCATATATATATATATATATTATATATATATATATATATATATATATATATATGTGTGTGTGTGTGTGTGTGTTTGTTTGTGTGTGTGTATATATATATATATATATATATATATATATATATAAGATGGGACTTACTTAGATTACTGAAACCTACAAATGAATAAATCTTTGCATTCATCTACATGCAAATCAATACATCCATAAATCAAAATATGGTTATTACATTTGTACAGCTCATCAGCTGATAGGATGTAGACAGCTGATTTTATATTTATCAGTAGTTGCCTTAATATCTAAAACTGTCCATAAATAGGCCCCTGTTTCTGGTGTGATGCTATTGTTTCATATATAGGGTAATGCAAGAGAACTACTCTCTCCAATGCACGTGCATACATTCTTACACGCACATTGGTGAGACGGTTTAATATCAGGTGGTTTAATATGAAAATGCTTCAGATACAGTCCCCTGAGGAATCATGCCAAGATTGTATTGATTGTTTGTGATTCTTTGCACCACAGCATGCGCGCGCACACAGAGTCAGTGAGAGAGAAAGAAAGAGAGAAAATTGTCATCTGAACAAGATATACAATATAGAAGAAAAAAAGCACGTCATTCTGGGTCAATCTAGTCTTGGATGTACATTTTATTGATATCAATTTAGGGTGACTCACGTGATCCAGAAAGGTTCGAGACAGCTGAGTATTATTTGAAGAGAACACCACGTAGAAGAAGTGTGGATGGAGAAGACAATAGATGAACGTCTTCATTATATCCTCAACCTATTGTTACACCGGGTGTATCGTTCTGCGGAATTCGTGTAGTAATCGCCTCACTGCGGAATAGAAGCAGCTTTTCTCTCTTTGTGAAGGAGTATTCAATGATTTTAATAAATGCCATTTTGAGCACTCTCGTGAAGTGATAGATATACCAGTAACACTGCACTGTAAACCTCCTAGCCAGGGTTCGAATCCCAGTGGTACCTTCGTTTTTGGTATTTCCTATGGGGAGATGGCTCTCGGCCTGGCCATATAAACCCTAGATGGGACTACCCCTAGAAGGGTGTACTGGTTGGGACAACCCAGCCAGTGTGATACTTCAAAATCACACACACACACACAAATGGTGGTTATCATATTCACATTCACCACTGAGAAAGGAAGTGGCTGGTCAAAGGTGTAACTCACCTCAAAGTTAAAGAAATCACAAACAAACACACTCACACTCAAACGTACTTTAATCGAACTGGTTTACCTGTGTTGTATGGATGTGTACCACTTTAAATGGTTTTGTCTTATTTAAGGAATAGTTCGCAGGAAGGGATGAAAAGCTACAAAAATATGTCTAGGTGTGCCCCGACACACACATTATGATTAAAATGGGTAGCGCACAGCGCTGCATACCCCTAGGTGGTCGGATTCATTCTCAGTCACCTGTGTGTGTAGGATATTTCAGCCATAAATGGTTTCAGTCCCTTGATTAAACATCCACAGGTTGTTGGTCAGTAGATTTACTGACTGATTTATTTCATTTATTACAGTCACATATACATTTTTGTTCATTACATATAATAACTTATAAGTGACTAGTCTACACATATTATGTATTCAAAGAGAAGATATTTACAACATCAACATATAGCTTAGATATTATGACATATCCAATAAACTCTAATAATTTTCTTCACCCCCCCCCCCAAAGTATATGTACATAACGCAGTGTAGGTTTCCAAAATGCGTGAGTCATAATGTGTTTCAGTTTTTCATCATCATTCTAGTATTAGAGATTTCCAATTGTTTTATTACATTCCTCGTAAAAAGTCCATCTTTCAATCAGATAAATTTTACAACTAAGCAGAAATGTATCTGGTTTATGTATGTTACGAGTTCGTTCATCCACGTTCACCCTTCTGAATACACCCATTTCTCAGTCAAATACACGTTTTTCTATCCTCCTGTCTCAACATGCGATGGTGAAATTCCCATTCCAAATTGTGCTAATGTTGACCTTATATGGAATAGAGTAATTTACATATTATTCAGCTTCAAAGTATACTTTCATTATTTTGTACGGTGTTAATTTTGGTTCAGATTGTACTGTATCTGGGATTCTACATGCATCAATTGTTGACATGGTTTTTTTTATCTGTTCAATTTTAAAAATGCCCTTAAGTGCCTGATAATAGTAATATAACTTACTAATATCGGATATTTTCTTTACATTGTTACAGTAAGTGTTGTCGGTATAGTCATGACACCAGATCAATACTCGGTGAAAATCTATGGACCCCAAGAAAATATTGCACATTGCTCTATTTATATCATTGTCAAATTTTTGGGAAAATCTCCATAACACTAAATTTCTGCCCCATAATTTAATATGGGTAACATCCCAGTTTCAAATAATTTTATGCAAGGTTTGTACCCACAGTCCCTTAGCATTTAAAATTATTTATAACACCACCTAATGCTCTGCTGGCAGATTCTGACAACACTTGTGAATATTTTTGAAAAAATCCATATAGACACCAAGATATTTATACAAACTTACTGTACATATTTCTTGACCATTGTGTTTAAAATTATAAAGGATGCATCCCTTATGACTGGGTTGAAATTGCATGAAGTTCGAATTATTTATATTAATTTTTAACCTCCAGTTATTTATCCATTCATTCATACAACGTCCAACATATATTACAAGTCAGTTTCAGTTTTTGACATGAATACCATATCATCCCCATACAAGAGTATACTAATATTATCATCTCGTAAGCTAATGCCTTTGTTTATTTGTTTTATGTAGTAATCCAGATTTTCAAATCAGTCAGTAAATATATTATTTAATTTTAGATGTGATGTACTATTGTAGTATTGGTATACATTTGATTCATTATTTCATATACTTTTCATCAATGTTATTACACAACAATTTGTACAATAGTAAATTTTGATCTATAAAGTCAAATGCCTTCTCCATGTCAATAAAGTCTACAAAAATGGACATGTTATCTTTTATTCGTTTCTTGACTACATTACTTACAGTGAAAATGTATTCTTCACAAAATTGCTTCTTCCTGAGCTCATTCTGCTCGTCAACTATCAGACCCATTAACTCGCAGAATTTACATATTCTGACATTTAATACTCTTGATTAAAAACGTTGTTGTGCATGAAAGAAGACTAATGCCTCCATAGTTGAGTATGGAGGGTCTTTTAGGTGTCGGTTTGATAATCAATTTGACCCATAAACTGGGAACAATATTAAAATAAAATTAAATAATATATCTCTGATTTGTTTAATATTTCGTTTGTCAATTCCACAAGTTTTCTTGCTTTTTTTAAATTTCAAAACTAAACAAAGCACATCAAACATTATATTTCCATTTATTTATAAATTTTGTAACAATGCTCACAGTCCATTTCATGTTATACACAATATGTGTAGGTTCTCTGTAAAACCAGTCATCAAAGTGATTTACATTCTCATTTTGGTTATAGAACTGTGCAAGTTTGTTCTTCCACTCTTCTAACACTATTTTCAGATGTGAAATTATTGTGTCATACTTTCATAGGAATTCTATGTGATTTTCTTGGACCCAAACATTTAAGACTTTTCCAAATTTCTCTCAGATCATTTATACAAATATTCTTAATAGTATCAATAACATTTTTTTCTATATGCCTTGTCAGCTTTTTTGAGTTTCTTATCAAACCCATTTCTAGCATTTAAAAATATGTTATGAATGTTGCTTTTGACATTTTGCAGACCACTGCATTTAACCAACCATTTTTCAGTTTCACACATATACATTTCCAGGGTGTGCTGAGTTCGTTTTGACCAATATGGTTTTGTGTGTTTGTAAAATGTATTATTAGACGTGCATTTTTGAAATCGATAAATGCATCCATTTCCTTAAATATAACATTGATGTATATACATATTCCAATAATTATCTATCATTCATAAATTCATCTGGTATGTTTTCAAAGATATATTTTTAATAATTTGATTCCGCCTAACATTCTGTTACTTTACATCTGTCAGATAACAACCCAATACAGTCATAACTGTCGACGAGATCAGACGTCAAATCCACCCTACATAGTGAGAAATTAATTATGTTATCATCTTAGATCCAGTACAATTCTGTTATTTATAGAATCAATGTCTTCCTGTGAATTCCCTATTCGAGCATTAAAATCTCCACGTACAACAACGTAGTCATCGGTGGAATAAGAAACCAATGTATTGGTTATAAATATGAGTGAGAAAGGAATCTATGTGTCTTCCCACACCAATATTTATATTGGTGCAAGGAAGAGAGGAATAACATTAAAAAAACACGCCAATGGTAGATTGTGAATAATTGCTCAGCATAGAAATACCAAGCATTCCGCCTCTAACTGTATCTAAAGGTGATATCTTAAAAGTGTTACAGAACCTATTTTTAATGAAAATTCCAACACCTACGAATCCTTTTGGTGTCCTGATGTTTCTGGTCCATCTGTTAAAATCAAACCAGTTAGATCCATTTACGTGTATATTGTTGTTATTTCTCTGGTGAGTTTAACATATAAACAAACAATATCAGCATCTCTGAGATAAAATTATTTCATTTCTACGGTTGTATTTGCGATTCATGGTTATCCATCCGGAGGCTTATCCCACACTGCTAAAATACATGCTCTCTCTCTCTCTGTCACACACATACACGTATACCATGTAATAATACAGTAATATTGGGAACATGTACATTTACAGTTTTCAGGCTAAACTGAATTAATGTGATGTGATTGATTCAGGGTAAGCTCTGCTGATGTGTAGGATTTGATATCTATGACTTATGACAGTTTGGCTGTGCGAGTAGTTGATCAATATTACAGTAAGTAGCTGAATTGTTGACCAAACGCCTATATGAGTGTTATTCGCATATTTTGGCATTTGAAGAATATAATTCATACAGATGCTGAACTATTACGCATCATACAATAGTAATAATTATAATGAGTCTAAATTTATAGGTCAGTACTTGATATGGTAGACTGTATATTAATATTGACTGGTTGTGATTGATAATCGATGGGATTTGTTAACGGTTATATAATAATATTTAGGACATCTGTGGCATTAATGTGTGAGTGTATGTAAAGTCTTTATTTGTTTGGGTGTTATGATCCATGTTGCTGTATATATAAAGATACTGGCACAGAGTAATAAACCACATACCTCTGACTCTGAGACTGAGTGCGTGTATATATATATATATATATATGTGTGTGTGTGTGTACAAGATCTTAATTCGTACAAAATTTAAGTTTGCACCTGTGGAGAGCTACCTTGGCCTGCCGCACATATAACTAAGATTTCATAATAATTTCAGAGTTTTAATGGGTAAGCATCATAATCCCCTAGTCCCAATCAGTGTCATATTCACTGTCGTTTATGACTCTTTTCTCCGAATTTTTGTCAAGATAACCACACACATACAACCACACACACACACACACTTGTGTATGTGTGTGTGTGCGTGCATTAAAAAGAAACTCTACGTGCATTAAAAAGAAACTTTGCTAAAATAAAAAAATTGTATATTATTATTATTATTAGAGCTATAACAACTCAAATACCAGTTAGCCTACATAATGTGCTGCCACCTGGCGAATGTATTGTTTATGAAAACACTTATATTCTATCCAGGAGACATCATTACAGAGTAGGTTGTAGTAGCAGGCTATAATGTAATGGGCACGAATTGACCAACTTACTGCAAAGTTGTTTAAGGTTCTCCACAAACTGACATTTGAGTCATTATAATTTATTTGCATAAACTGTGTTATATGTATAGGAACCTGGCGGCACAGCAGGAATTATTTTTATTCCAGAGGTTTTTGTGTATAATTGATTCAAGTACAAATGTGGTATGATAAAAACTGCAAAGATAACATGTGTGTTAAGGTGGGATAATTCTTTATCCAAGAGAATCATGAATCATTAATTTGACTTTTGAATAATTCATAAGGTGTCTGAATATAGAGGACCAATTGTTCATGCTGAGACCAATCCCCTTTTAAAGTAATTGTGCAGCACAATTTAAAAATTGAACCACTTACATTTGTGGTGCTTGCTTCAGAGTAACATACTTGAGTCAGATCACTGTAGTTGTGAGAATGTCAAAGTTTACTGCCTAAACAGCTGTATTTATAACTGTCTTTTAATTTCTGCATCCCTCACTTCAAAACAACACTTCACAAACATAATCAGTGTCCTTCACAGCTTTGAGTTGAACATCATGAAACCATAAGTATGAGTAAATGAGATAGAGAGAGAAAGAGGGTTATACAGTTATGATGAGATATTTGGAATTTTGTTCTCATAACACAACTGTTGACCTCACAGCTGCTACTCCTGCTCTTTTAGTTGCTCACCTTCTAATAATCTTGGTTTTGTTATTTTTCAGGGTGACCCCACAGTGGAGCCAGCACCATGCGCTACAACACCAAGTCAGCACACTACTGAATCTAAACAACATCACACACTTGTTAAGGCCAAGATCCAGACACGTCTTGTCGACAGAATTTCACATCTGTATAGCGGAATTCTTCAGCTGTGATAGCTTAATATGGCCGAAAGCGATGAAGACTCTAGTAGACATTGCGATACAGAATTAAACCCATGTGAACCAGTGAAGTCTACAACGAGGAGGTCAGATAGGATAAAATTCAATGGCTGCAGTCGCAATCCTAGCACTGACAGCTCAGATGACGAATCTTCAGATGGTGACTCCTCATCTTCTGGCATAACCTTGCCCCCACCGCCGGACGGTGGCTGGGGATGGGTGGTCGTGTTTGCGTCATTCATGATACACTTCATAGCTGATGGGTGTGCATTCTCATTCGGAGTCATTTACACAGAGTTGCTCGATTACTTCCACGACAGCAAGGGGAAAACTGCTTGGGTCGGCTCTTTGTTCGTTTCTGTTCCACTGCTGACAGGACCAATTGCCAGCGCCCTCACCAACAAATATGGTTGCCGCATAATAACAATGGTCGGTTCAGTGATTGCATCACTTGGCTTCGTCGTCAGCACGTTTTCGCAGAGTACTGACATGCTCTGTTTGACCTTCGGCGTGCTGTCCGGGTTTGGGCTCTCCATGGTTTATGTACCTGCAGTTGTCGTCGTCGCATTCTACTTTGAGAAGAAGCGGGCATTTGCTACTGGTAGGTATTACCATCTGGATGTCAAAAAAGTGTGTGTGTGTGTGTATGCATGTGCATGCATGCATGTGTGTGCACGTACATGCATGCGTCTGCGTGACAAATAGTAAAAGAATGGATGAAGGTTTCCATAATGTTTATAAATCTCACTGAATTGTGACTGTACGATCACTACCTGACTAGAAAGTAAGAGTTATGCATCAGCACATATAACATAATGTATCTATTATTTTATCACATATGATGAACGCGGCAGCAGTAGTAAAACTAGCTATTGAAATCAGCCCAAATAGCATGACTAATTTTGGTTGTTAAAACTTTTTTGAAGTGCTGGAGTCTAGACTATTTACTCACCCAGGATTATTTATATTACAGTTCACTATCTTTGATTCTATCAACAAATCTAGAAACTGTTAGCATATTTAGTTCATGTCTATAGGAACTGCTGCGACGTATTGATTGTTTGTTTTCTATTCCAGGAATAGCAGTGGCAGGTTCAGGGATTGGTAATTGCATATTTGCGCCACTGATTGAGTATTTGATCTATACATATGGGTGGCGAGGTGCTATCCTCATTCTTGGTGCAATCATGCTCCAGATGGTGACCTGTGGTGCTCTGCTCAGGCCACTGGTGCCGCCGTCGCTGGAAAAGAAACGGAAACATTTGCGTCTGAGTTCCGAAAAGTCATCACACTCTCGTCTGAGCTCATTTCGTCAGAGCCTTGATGATGTTCATAAGAATTTATCAGTGCCCCATCATGAAGTGCAGAGTCAGACACTTGTCACACATTCCCTGCTCCAGTTTCCAACCTATGTAAACAAGAAAACTGGCCTGATCACTCCCGATCTGCTGCAAGATCTAAAAAAGAATGGGAAATCAATACACGAGTACTTAACAGAACATAATTTGTTGGAGCGATTTTATGCCAGCAATAGTGTGACAGATTGCGATGATCTGGGATCAGGGGAAGGGTTACGTGGCAGTGGGGAATTCCAGGATATGGAGGAAGAGGGTGAGGAGGATGGTGATCCAGAGACTGAAAAGCCTCACCTGCTGAACAATGGTGCTTCCCATCTGGATACCACCGCCCATGCACCAACAATTCGGGTTTACCTACCCGAGAGTGACACATGTCTGGTACAGAGTCAGAACAGTAGATGCAATAAGCCTCAGAAAGTTCATGACAAAGCTGTCGCTTCATTGGAACTTGTGCCACTAAATGGTTTGGCGGATACTAATCAGGTCACAAAGTCTGATGTTGTCAAGAAACTCTATAGGCCAACCTGTGGATCAGCCACAAGAAATGAGCAGGCCTGGCTTAACAAAGTGAGACCTCGTTTTAAACGTGCAGAAGTACATGACCAGTTCATGCAGCCACTAGCGAGGAAAGATATCTTCTATCGGGGCAATCTGCTCCGACCTGGGGGATTCTTCCAAGGTCATGCAGCCAGCTGTCCTGACCTGTTTATCACCAGATCTATGGAGGATCCAGAAGAGAAGGACTGTTATGATCGTCTGAAGCTACCCAGTCTATTGCAGGTATCCAAAGAGGTGAAGCACATCATTAGAAAGATGTTGGATCTGTCTATCTTCAAGAGTGTCATCTTCAACTATTTCTGTCTGTCGTGCATGTTCCTGTATATATCCTACGATGTGCCATATGTCTACACTGTTGATAAAGCAGTTAATGAACTTGACATCACAGAGAAGAAAGCATCTTTGCTGCTCTCCATAATTGGTCTGTCAAGTACCTGTGGTCAAATTGTGATTGGCTACATTGGTGATCAGGCATTCATCGACAGCCTGCATTTCTACAATGCCCTTACCTCGACAGCTGGCATCTGTACAATGCTTGTGCCCCTGATGATGTCATATACTTCATTAGCAGTGTACTGTGCAGCGTATGGATTCTTCATAAGTGCCAACTATGCACTGACGACCATCATATTGGTGGAGCTCCTCAGCATGGACAAGTTGACCAATGCCTATGGTATTGTGATGCTTGCAGAAGGAATTGCCAATGTGGTTGGTCCACCGCTGGCAGGTGAGGCATTTTATTCATGGATTTTCTTAAAGGTTTCCTGTTGTAGATCAATTTGACTAGGGGTTGAAGTTTATAAACATTTCGTATTCAGTCGAATGTTTTGTCCTCTCTGGCTGGAGAACATTTCTACTCTTGAGATTGATCTGTAAGTGCTAAAAATGGATCGTGTGGATTGATCTATGGTTTTTGTATCTGGTACGTTTTGGTAAATTCTGGTTATTTTTCTGAAAGCTCACAAAATCGGCACCAATATGAGCTATTGCCTAGCCAGAACTTGGCCTTACATTTTCTATTCTGTCCAAGGCTGTTGTGTCACAAGAGGTTGTGATGGAATTCATCAGAGTGACGTTGGGGTTCTTTGAGTTGAAAAACTAAATCCGTCTAAAGCCGGATCTTCATAATATTTGTTACAAGACGAATAATTAAAGTTAGCTGTTATTATTTTATATGTTTACTGCCATCCATTGTTTATTCTTAATATGTCTCAAATTAGGTCAAGGTTGGAAAGCTATTAAGGCTCAGTTCATCTCTCCTGGTCATAAAAATACGTTTTGTTTCCAATTGATGGTGCCAGTTGTATTTTTTATTTAACTAGATGCGTGAATTATTACATCTGTGGCTTTAGTATTGAGCGTCTGTTGCCTCGTTTTCATGTACGTTGTATTTAGTAATAACGACCATAATTTCATACTGCACAAATGAAGCTTTTCTGGCATTTATTTCTTGGCTCACAATAGAGTGGGTGGCTGACCGCATTAAATGGCAGTGCTGTCTTATTGAAGACCTGAGCCACTCGGTAAAGTGAGCCATACGGAAAATAAATCTTCTGTAATCATGAAACAAAACATTGAATCTAACACATGTGGATAAGTAGGTGGCTCTGTCTCCTGAATATTGATGATTAATCTTTCTAATTTAATTAATTGTGGTGTGAAATTAAACTTTTAAATTTGTATTTTTAGGTTGGATGTCAGATTACACTGGTGGTTATGACCTGACGTTTATTGTTGCTGGAGCGATTATGGTTCTATCGGGGATCATGCTCTTTGCCATACCTTGTCTGCGGCGTTATGAAAAGCAGAACAGAGAAGGCTGCGATAGCGAGCATAGGAACACCCAATCTGAACAAAGCTGCAAAACGGATCAGGATCAGTGCAATATGGCAGTCAGCGTCTGATCACATCTGATCATCAGCAAGTGTAGCAATATTAATTTGTGATTAATTTGTTAATAAAAGTGACATTGCTATGATAAACAACAAAGACGGTTTGCTTGCGGTGTGCAGCTTCGTATGGTCATCATTATGGCTTTGAGTATAATGTGAGGTCACTGTTTTGTTTGATCATAACTCATTCAGGTTTTGCATGTTTAACTAAGAATCATTGTTGCATTTTTGGTGCTGGAAGTCGGACTCAGATACACAGTTAAAGTGTATTTAAATGTGATTGCACGTGCACTACCAGATGAAGTTAGATATAGCCAAATACAGATTAACTGAATAATGTTTGAAATATGAATATAATAAACCCCACTTCCGCAACTCTCTCCCTTACAAGATCGTCCATCTAAAAATCCATTTAATGTCAATCTCGCTGGCTATAGACGATAAGACCTGCCTTAGAAGGCCTCCTTTGTGTTAAAAATCACCTGGTGAGTCATGCCAGTCAAATGGGAGGTAGGATATCTTCTACTGTATTTTCTAATGGAGCATCTGATCCGGTGAGGTTTTATTCCATGTGATAATTAGTCGGGTTCGTCACATCTGCGAGGCAAAAGATAGTAACAGAGAGGGTATTTTTAATTGTTTTCGAACAACCTAAAGAAAATATTTGAACATAAATACCTTGCTTTATTGTTCCTCGTGCACATTTATAGATATAACGAAACCCACATCTGCAGAAAATAATTCAGCATCGATGTTCATCATCATCATCAGTTGATGCACCTTCATTGTGTTTTGTTATCAGTCAGAATGTCTTAATTTGTTTTGTTTATTTGTGATTGTTATGTTTACGTAATTTTGCAGTTTGTCAGTAATGTTTAGGTTAATAAGTGCTTTACTGAGATGGCAAGGTCATTCTTGTGGATATTTTCAGCTCCTGATATTTCATTCTGTATTCACATTACCAGTGCATAGGAAACATTACATCTTTTTAGTATGCATTTGTATTCATATATATATATATATATATATATATGGTACCTTTATGGTCCAACTGGTAGTACAATTGGCCACAGACTTCTTCCATCCCAGTTCAAGTCCCGCCATGGCTATATCTGATGGGTATTTCATCTTTCGATTTACCTGGTTGATTTTTGGCGATCACTTAAACCATATATGTAAACCAACCTTTTTTCACACATACGCACACACACACACAAAATGACCGAATGAGGTTATTGGGTATTATACAATATTGCGTGCTATTCGGGTCCAGAAGCATGTTAGGCCACAGCAAGCTGTGATACAGTTTGCTATATCAGTAATGTGTACAACATTGTGTCTTCATGTTTTTAGCCAGAACACTTTTAAAGATAAGCAGGGGAAGATGTAAACATTTTACAGGCATACATTCCATTATTTTACCTCAAGATAATGTCAGTGATGTGACTGACTGTATAAATATTGGATTGATTCACTTCCACATACATGTGGTTGTGTGTGTGTGCGTGTATGTGTCAAGTAGTTGTTACATTTATCATCTAGTCCATATTGTCCTATCAGTAACTGTTGTATATACTGGCAATTATACAGTGTGTGTGCATGTCAGTTGTTTATTATCTTGTATATATATATATATATATATATATATAATTTTTGGTTGCATGTTTTGTTCTGTCCCAATTAAGAAATTTATTGCATCTCTCGTTGGCCTGTGTGTGTTATTCAGCCAAAGCAGCCGTCAGTGCCCCCCCATCCTTTATTCACTCCTTGTATGACATATCGTGCACGTTTTTCTACCTTGAATGTCATTCCGGTTTTTCCCAGTATCTCCAGTGACCTTTGACCGAAGACTTTTTTCTGTCTCTTCTGCTGAAGTGATTATGTTTTGTGATATATCGACCGGGCGTGTTTACTAGACGGTAATTAGATGACGCCGACGCATGATAACATCTGCTCATTTTCTTTCTTCACAATGTTCAGCATCACTTCGGATGCGTGATTAGTGTCTACCCATGCATTGGGTTTTTTAAATGTCGTTTTCCAGTAATTCAATCAGCCGCTGAAGCTCACCGTTCAGATATAAAGGTGGCCGCTAGCTTGCTGGCTTCTCATAGGTGTATGCGATTTTTTCTGATAACTGTTTCATCAAAAACAATTTATCTGATGGCAGTTCTTTATACCTATTTTACTACTAGTTAAGGTCTAATCGATCGTCGCTGTTTGAACGTGTGTGTATCACACTGACCTAGGATAGTCTCCCTTCCTTTGAGGTTTCGCTTAAATTGGATAAATAAAAGTACCAAAAAATTCTAAATTTCCTATCCCATGCGGACGGAATTATTTACTACGTCCAACACCGGACGTGTGACGTGTAGGCTTATCTTTACAATTCTCCACATTGTCTGTTTGGGTGCTGGTTTGTATACATGTATTCGATGGGTGAAACTTGGGAGTATGCATAGGTGGTCTCTTAAGTTAGGTGCTTTTCTACACTTTGGCTGCTAGATGCAGTACTGCATATCTGACATTTTTATTGGTATTACTATGTTTATGAATTATTGCCTTTTGTACAGGGTGGTCAGTTTGAAGGCATGCTGACTGATTTTTTTTTCATATATATATATATATATATATATATATAAACACACATATATATATATATATATATATGAATAATTAAAATATAGTTTTATTCTACCTACTGTGGTAAGTCTTGTAGGGTAGTAGAAAACAGTTACTATGACAGGAAAAGGATTCACAAATTTCCAGGCAGGGCCTGGATCTGTGATGATGGCGGTATTCATTCTTACTAGAACTAGAAATATTAATCTCATTTTGTAGATGTTATATTAGGTATAATAAATTTGACAAGGCCAAGACACTGTGCAGTCTTTCATGTTTCATAACATGTTCCAGCTGCATTCTCCTATTGATGCGTTCTCACCAAACACAAGGCCGGTTCAATTCTGCCATTGGGAGGATTGGTGACAGTGAAACCACAGTATTATTTATCATAAAATCTTTCCTTTAACCATGCACACAAAACGAGTATTTGCAGGCTAGTTTTCTTGTTGTCTTTCTTGGCGTAATTGATCAAAATTGGGGATTGCTCCGATTATCCAGTTGTCATAATAAGAATTGATAGATTTAGAATCGAACCGAATTAGCATCTACTGATCCACCTCGCTGAAGAAATGGACATCATAGTTCGTGACCGATTTCATCATAAATTGATAATTATCTGCAGACTTTGTGTATTGTGATACCTCAATGCCATTTGAGAAAACACTTTGCAGTATTTGTAAACTATTGTGTAAATGTATTATAATGTTTAGAATTCTGATGAATAAATATATGGAAGAACCGGAATGTTTTAGATTGGGGTTTTTCCATGCTAAATATTCATATTTAAGGCTGAGTTTGTGCTATATTTACGGTTGTTTTATATATATATATATATATATATATATACTATTGATGGTGAGAAATTAAAAGAGTGTCAACACTTGGTCAGTCGAGTCGTTTAGCCTCGACACTGGTCATCCCCGGGACATATGGCCACGGGGATGGATTTAAATATACGAACTGTAGGGTTTGCAGCATATTGCACTACCGGTAACGGCTTTGCCATTAGAATGCCCTTCTAGCTGCCGAGAACTTCCCAAACACAACATATTTATTCACTTACTCTATCAAAACTGAGATGCCCAGCCAATGTCTGTGTTATGTATCATAGACAATATCTGTTGTTCAGTAACACATTCGGGTTCTGAGGAAAACTTCTCACATTAGTCTTTCAGGGTTTAGAATGTGATCACTCTGTCTCCTCGTATGTTGTGAAATGGTGACTAAAAGGAGACAGTGCCGAATGAGCTTTTTGTTTGGCTGCGTTTTTATTCTATTAACTCACTCATTGTAATGAAACAGTTGCGTAATATGACCAGATAAACGAAACTGGCAGCTCTAAGTGGTAATAGAAAACAGTAATATAACAGACACAGTAAACTTCATTGAGAAGTAGAAAGTTTCTTTACCTGATACAGGTTAGCTGTAGAAGTATTTGCCTGATTAATTTGGCTTCGAGTTTTAAACCGATGCACACAAACGCACACACTTATATGAAACTGTAAGCAGTACCGTGAAATAGAACGGACTGGTCACTTTTATTAATCTGCATTTATAACATTGTATATCACATCGCTTTACTATGATACAAATATGTGCATAAAACGTGATCGGTGTTAAGCAGATTTCTGCTGCCTCATTCAATAAATATTAAAACTAAAGGATTATAAATATCGATTATAGAAACCACAACAACAACAAATCATGCTTAAAAATCATGCATTCATAACATCTCTTGTCGTCCGGTCCCTCAGTCAGCAGTAATGTGAAAATAATAGTAAACTACATGATCAGTGAATAAATCACAACATAATCTAAACTTAATGCCATAATATAAAATCTGATCACAGGTTGCTGAATAAAATAAAAAGGACGTTCAAAGCAATGTTAGATGTGCGTACAAATGACGTAGATTCCAAAGCAAAGGTGAATCATCCCAGAGTTGTTGATGTTGAGTTGTTTACCCTCGGTCTAGGGAAACAAATACCACAAATACACAGGTATGAGTCGACTTCAAACCGACAGCTTGGAGGTTTGCAGTGCAATGCTCTAACCACTGAGCCAAAAGAACACCCATGGAATATCCCAGAGGTTTCATCAAGAATTACGGAGTATTGCAACGTCATCAACCATAACGTTTTATGATGCAGAGCAGCATCACTTCAAAAGGAATTGGCAATCACAGCTGATTTCTGGGTAGACACAATTAATAACGTTCTTATAAATGCTGTGATATGCCTTTTTATGGAATAATTATTAGCTACAAGTATAGATTAATTTGAGCTAATGTGGCACATTACTAGACAACTAACCAGAAACAACCAGGTACATTTCTACTGGAAAGTATACACGATGTAGAGAAGATTCAGGTAATGATGCCGTTCTCAAAAACCTACATCATGGATAAAGCAACATTGCGGCGCCATTCATGTTACATGCATGTAGTTTGTCCTCCAGAACTCCACAAGTAGCAGATGGGCCTCCCTTCTGTCGCCAAGCAACCAGCATAGCAAACACCTGTGTCAATAAACAGTCATAAGATGTACAGTTTCAACTAGAATATCTGCTACACACTAATAATTGGTCAATTTTAACAGTGGATGCTCGAGCAACGAGTGTATGCTCCGTCATCGGGTCAAGGAAAAATTCCCTAGTTGATTATGTTGGTTAATAGAAATAACATGCTAAAAACCTGGTACACTAAGGAATAAAAAGCTTGGTGTATATATATAACAGTATCACAACCGATAACCTGGGATCTTAAAATCGAAATTCTGGCTTGAAAAGGCCTTAAATTTCGTATATTCAACATAAAAAATCTACACGGAATGGAAAAGGTACATCTCAAACAAGGAGTAAGGCTGCAGTTAAAAAACGAATCAAACAATGCTAACATCTCCAGCTTTAACTGAATTTAGTACACTGATTGATTTTTTTCGTTATTGCATGAACACTAGCAGAGAAACGTTGCTAGTAGCTGCAAAGCAATACCAAATTGCACTAAAAGAGTACAAAACATTTGTATTTTTGCTATAAAATATCCCAGAAAATCTATGAAAATTTGTAATTACTCTCGGAATACCACGGAAAATATTTTCACTTCGAAACTCTCTAATTTAATAATTTCACCTACTAAAATTTCATGCATTGGTTTAATCCCACAATTTCTGTCTTTTTGTAATAGTTTAACCCTAAAAATATTTGGAGAAATTGGATTTATTTATGTCTCTCACAAATCTTTATGATAACAATAAAAAACTCTTCATGGGAATAAAATAAAACATTTCAGGTTAAATAGTTAACATTCACTTAGAATTTACTATACCAAACCTCGGTACATTCAAGAGTATCCAGATAAGATAAACACACACTTATAAGTGATGAGATGAGATTAAGAAAAAAGGATATACATTATTAGAAATATAGTCGTGCTATGATAAGAATACTTTGAAATGTATCCATGTTCTTTTTTCTTTCAACAATGCATCAAAATCAAATTTTAATATCGTGATCTGGATTCTGACAACTTTATACAAATACAGGAAATATTTTTAAGTGGTGTTTGAAAGTATAATGAGTATATAGGCAAGAGCAATTGAAATACACAGACGGACAACTTAATGATAATTTACCTCGCCCTCCGGTGTTTTTGCGTCATCTTTTTCAAATTTGTTAATAGCTGATGCCGTGAAGCCAAGCTGGTTGGCAAGCAAGTGCCAATCGTCTTTGCATACCTTAGCAGCAATCTGATGCAACAAACCATCTGTTGGAGTCTGACTAGAGATATCGGGCTGATTATCCTGTTATTAAAAACAAAACAGCTATTAGGTGAGTAACAGTTACAGAATTGTTTTTAAACGTTCAGTTAAAATTCACGTTACAAAAATGAAAGCGCGTTGAAATATTGGCCCACCCCAAAGATCAATTTCTGTGATGTCCGGAGACATTCATGGTTATATGGCTGAATCTCTCTACAGGCATGCATAAAGAAACAATGTTAATTTTCATTGTAATATAATTATATAGAACTAGAAGACTATGTCTGCAAGAATCTAAGCTTTTAATGATGATGATGATGATGATACATGATGATACCTGAGGTATAACATCTGTAGGTGGATGGTTCGATAATCTGCTAAATGTTTTATGGGCTTCTTCATTGATAACATTTGGCACAATGAGAAATGTGAACAGTTGATCTAAGGTTTCTCTCGGCAGCAGATTTACTTGTTCTATAAACTCTTCCAATGTTACATTACCTGAAAAAAGGTACACCAGAAGAAACAGTAAATGGTTAACTCATGGTTAATAAATTAATAAATTGACGTTCACGCTGTTTTGGGCTTAACTGCCAAACATCTGGGGGGGGGACGGTTTCTCACCTATAAACTTGTGCATGTGTGTGTGTGTGTGTGTATGTATGTCGTGAGCAAAAAGATACCCAGGGAAATAAACTTCATATTTCTACCATTTGGCTGATCACCCGAGAACCAAACTCAAAACTGTTACCATTCTCATGATTGATGAAGATAAATAATGTTTTCACTTGCCACAAGATCATGATGTAGTAACGCAATAAAAGTAAGCAAAAGATCAAAGGACAGAGAATTGAACCAGGTTTGTATTTATGATAACCCTCATAACTTGTACTCTAAGATATAAACTACGCCATGAAAACTGATAAACGAATAGGATATATACGTCACATTTATGCATAAACATAATAACCAAATCAGTGAAGTTGTTTGCCACTTGTGAAAATATAACACTAACTATCCATTGTCAGGCCGGATATAGTTAAAAAGACGAGCAATTTATAAAGTAGAACAGAATGGTATAGAATAGAATGGTATAGAACAGAGTGGTATAGAACAGAGCGGTATAGAACAGAATGGTATAAAACAGAATGGTATAGAACAGAGTGGTATAGAATAGAGTGGTATAGAACAGAATGGTATAGAACAGAATGGTATAAAACAGAGTGGTATAGAACAGAGTGGTATAGAACAGAGTGGTATAAAACAGAATGGTATAGAACAGAGTGGCATAGAACAGAGTGGAAATTTCTTATGAGTGGGTGAGTGAGCCATTTCTTTATCCTCAGTATTGGTGACACTTGGGGGAATCTTGGGACATGGGCCCAAGGAGGAATCTCAGGACATGCAGTCGAGGGGGAATCTTGGGACATGGGGCTGAGGGAGAATCTTGGGAAATAAGGATGAGGGGGAATCTTGGGACATATGGAGTGAGGGGGAATCTTGGGACATCAGACTGAGGGGGAATCTCCAGGGAAACACCCCACTAACACAGGCATCTTAAATAGATTCAAACTCATAACATGGAGTATTGCAGTGCAGTACTTTAACCATTATGCTATTGGAGTGCCCTACTAATTTCTTAAACGAGTCGATGTACACATTCTTTCCAATGAAAAAAACAACAAAAACAAACACTGAAAGTACTCTTACATATTTAAAATAGCTAGTAATCTACACTGTAGGTGTGCTTGTGTGCATGCATATGTGTGTCCCCGGATAAATTATAGCTCATAATTGTATAAATAATAATAACTACAGTGTAACTGTAATTGAAATATTTGAAAACATCACAATCATAATTGGTAATCATAATATTAATAATTAGTCAATTAGGATCAATTACAATTTAATGTCCAAATTTTGTTTAAAATTTAAAAAATCTAAATGGCAAACATATTATCAGAATTTAATGATTATAAATGTAACAAAGACAATAATATTTGCACAAAATCAGTAAAATGAAATACATCCTTTCAAACTATTATGACAGATATGGGAGTTAAATACAAATTGTATTTGGAAATTTAAATTATTTGTATTTAAATACTTCCACAAAGTATTTGAGTTTTAAATACATTACTACTTTTTTTAAATTGTTCCAAAACACACTCAACCAAAGTAAATCTTTTTTCTCTCCATGATTTTTAAGTGGAATTAGAGATTTATTTAATGTTTGCAAATAGAGTCTACTGTCACATCCCTAGTTAACACATCCCTAGTTAACACATCCCTAGTTAACACTCCCAAGAACTACAACAACACAGACTTTTGTCAGCTGGATTTATAAACTGGTTTGACAAGTGATGGTATGTAATGGTATATCTGGTCATTCATATAATATATATATATATATATATAATAATGTATATTTAATAAAGCACCCTTACTAACAGGAGCCATTCAAAGGAGTTGTACAATCAATATGTAATATAATAATACCCCAAATAATATGTCTGTAAAAACCCTATAAGTGATTTAAAATATAATTATTATTTATCTGTGAAAGCGACCTTGAACAGGTGTGTTTTTAGAAGAGATTAAAAAAATTATAGAGATGACACATTTCATTTCTAATATCTTCAGACAACTTATTCCACAAAATGGGGGCTGCAACACTAAATGCACAATCACCATATGACTTGAGCCAAGACACTGGCACCTGCAATAGTATCTGACTGGATGACCTGAGTTTTCGGGATGACTTTCTAATGGAAACCAGTTCACACAGGTATTCTGGCGCCATATCATTAATAGATTTATAAGTTATTAATAAAATCTTGAAATGGATATGCTGCATAACAGGTAGCCAATGTAGTTTTTGAAGAATTGGGGTGATATGATCATATTTTCTAGTATTTGTTACTATGCAAGCTGCACTATTCTGAATTTGCTGAAGGCGATTAATGTTATAATCAGATATGCCATATAACAGGGAGTTAAAATAATCTACACCAGATGTAAAAAAGGCATGAACTACACTTATAAGTGCTTCTTGTGTCAAGAATGTTTTTAAACAGTGGATGTTCTTAAGATGGCAGTAGGCAGCTTGGCATACTGATGTGACATGCTCATTCATGTTAATACATTGGTCAAAAATAACCCCTAGATTTTTTACTGACCCATTAGGGGTAATCAAAGATGCATCCATCTGTAATCCTGGTGTATTTAGGGATTTAACACAATGTGATGATGCCAAATATATAATATTTGTTTTATTATCATTTAGTTTTAGAAGATTTTGAGTCATCCAAAGCTGAATATCAGCAATATAATGTTGTAAATTCTTCAAAGAAGAGGAGAAATTTAACTCATTGTCAGGATCCAGTGATATATACAGCTGTGTGTCATCAGTGATATTTAACCCTATATCACTGCGCAATGATTCCAAGAGGATGGGTATACATTGTGTAAACCAGAGGACCAAAAACTGAACCCTGTGGTACACCAGATAACAAAAACTGAACGTCAGATAATATACACACACACACACACACACACTATATATATATATATATATATATATACATATATATATATAGCTATGTGATAATGTATATTATGTGATGATATATGATAGCATAGGAGTAATACATCTGATGATTTAGTAATGGTATTACAAAATGTGAGCATTAAAATAGGGAATTTGTTTTCTTCATTATATTTGAAAAGTATTTTAACACTTATGTATATGTAATTGACCCGATGAAAAGTATTTGTATTTAAATACTTTACAACTTATTTAACCCAAATGTCTGTATTACAATATAGCATCATATAAGTTACAACCATCATATCTAATAGATGCCATTTAATTAGGGCTATAAGATGCGTCAGTAAAATCAATTGTAATTGACAAACCATAATTGATAATAGAATTGTAACTGAACTGCAGTTTTGAGGTAGCCTACTGGATCAGTGCTAAATAAAATAAGGTGGTATTTATTTTTAAATACCATCACACAATGATGACTATCTTCAGCAACCTACCGTCCCTCTCACACCCAAGCTGCTCCATCAACACATCAGCTAAGTGATCGTATCTCGCCTGAAAAAATAAAATGCTGTGTTAATAAAATGCCACTCATCTGATGGACGTATTATCCTAAACCAAAATCTCAGCAGATAGCTGGCCCAAATCTAAAACACTGAAAATTTCTTCCATAGACAAGGTGACTTCAACACATACAAGTATTCTTCCAAGGAGGAAAATCTTTGACGCAAACAATTATGCTTCCGGCAGTTTTCTTTCCAACGCCGTATTAGCTTAGCTTAATAAATTGTACTCTAAATTAACTTGAGTGCCAAATGATACGATTACGTGCTGACTAATAAGAAGTCAAGATAAATTATCTGGTGATCAAAAATTGTTACAGTCAGCCACCGTATCAATGAATAGCCATGGTTTTATTAAATTTGTGTTTAATTATATCTTTTGGTTCAATCAGAAATGAAGAATGGTCCTTTTTGGTTTGAACAAACATGCTACTTTGTACATGGTTTTACTGGTAGATAACTATGAACTGATTGATCAGGTGTAGGCTCTTTCGCATAGTCGGCGTTGTCTGCATGACTGCAATGCCAGTTAACCTTTGACAATACTACTACTACTACTATTATTATTTCTTAAAGTATATTTTTCACAACACCACATCGAATTATGTACACATGTATTCTCCCATTTTCATCAAGCTGAGAGTCAAATTAAAAGACACTAATGGAATGGACTGGTACAATCTGGTTCCATACCCAACACCATGGGACGTATGCTGCTTCTTACTGCCATTTGCCATGGCCTCAAGTCATACAGTAATCTATCATCACTGTAAGACTAGATACTATTGCCATAATCCACCATCACTGTAAGACTAGATAGTATTGCCATAATCCACACAATAATCCATCATCACTGTAAGAACCAGATACTATTGCCATAATCCACACAATAATCCATCATCACTGTAAGACCAGATACTATTGTCACAATCCACACAATAACCCATTGTCACTGTAAAGTGTAAGACCAGATACTCCTGCCACAATCCAATAAAAATGCCTGAACCAGATGTACAGATTCATAGGGCCATATGTTTTGTGGTTGTACAACCTACAGGTCTTAATATTCTTAGCCTCTATGTGTGTGTATGCATGCAGGTACATGTGCAAACAAGCAAACAAAAATAAGCAAGCATGGACACTGCAGACCTTCAGATGTTTCATTCTTCAATCAAATGCTTCGCCTAATTTTTCTAGGATGGTGCCCTTCAGTTATAAACTGAGATAAAACTATCACAGAAACTAAACAATGCCATCACTCATTAAACATAAAACGTCATCAAACAGTGGCACCAAACCTAGACATAAACATCAAGAATCGGTTTATGAAAACAGAATCGCATTATCAATAACTATCAATATGGTTCATTGCTTGAAACAGAATAATTAACGAAGGGCTAATCAACACATTGAACGTGAAAAATTGTCTCCTATTGAAGTTAGGAGGTTCCGTACTCAAGGAGCTGACAACGGATCAAGTATATTTATGGTCATTATAGAAGCTGGTCACCATTGTCATAGACCATCTGCCATAAGCTCCGCATTAGCGTATGAATAGAATCCAAGCATGAACTGATGAAGTGAGTGTGTGAGTACTTTTTTTTAGTCTGGACATTGGTTACACCTATGATGTGTGGCTATGAGGGGTGACACCCCAAAAACACGGCTAACACCGGGGATTCAAACCTTCACACTTGAAGGTCTTCAGCATATTGCTTTAAACACTGCACCATTTAAGATTTCCCCTCCTTCAGGTGAACTAGTTTCATTAAGCTCGAATCATTATGAATAAAAAATACCACATAATTACAAGGAAAAAATCTCCAGTTTTGCATATAATTTATTTTTTATGTGCATATATTATCAAATAAATTTCCTACACAGAACCAGACAGGGAAAATTTTAGGTGAACTATGTATGCCATTTATAAAATCCCCTGTGCACCTGTTAGGTTTCATTCACACACCCCAGCAACATGAAATAATAACACTAACTATGAGGAAGCCATATCAGTTTACCAAATTCCTAAGTCTATGTATACTCAATACAGATCCTGAAATGATAGTAAATTAATGACTGGAAGATGAACTGCTTTCACTAATCATGATTTAAGCAAGTAGGATACCTTCTTTTCTCCGGGATATACCCGCTTGACGAGCCTCATTAGGAGCTGTCGGTTGATTGTCTCACCGGCATTCAACAGATAGAAAATAGCTGAAATGATATGATGATTAAAACAAGTATTAGATAGGTTACACACAAACAATCAACAACACTTATACTACTATGAACGTTTCCATCTATGTACAGCATTCAAGTGAACAACACCAGACTTTAATACTGCTATATACACATTGCACAGAATACATCAGATAATCAAACAATATATTTCTGTAATGTTTATTGCCATCATCCACAGACATGGGATCAATTCCGTTTTGTCAATTCCAATTTTAATTCATTTCCATATATTTTTACATGCTTTACAAACACCAAAAAGTTTGGTTTTATTTATTCAAGTTATTCCTCTATTCAGTGATATATATGATACTATATACATAATATGCTACATACGTACAACGTGTACCTACTCCGAGTAGTTTATATTCCAAGTAGGATTGTCATGGAAGAAATATTTCTGAATTAAAAACTTAAATGGTAAATTAATTTGTGGATTTAATATTTTTGTAGCAAACTTCAATTCCAATTTGATCAATTCCAATTCTATTTAGGAAAAAAGCAATTCCAAAATTGCTCATCAATTCCAAAATTGAACTGATCCCATGTCTGGTCATCCATACACTGATCTTTGTGATTGTAGCTTTATACTTCAGAACAGACCTGTTATTTTGTCATTATATGGTGATGATTCTGCCCACTTCGCACAGTTTAGGAATGTTAGAAACTCTACTCTACCACTTGGTGACTTCAAAGCAGTAAGAATCTACAAATAAAGTCCAATGGCTTTGTACAGCTTAATGTCACACACAATACTAATAAGCAAAATAAGAATGTGTGCAGCTCGAAATGATTATGAAGTAAATAAACAATATTGGAGGAATAGGTAAAGATTAACTTTCAAGCTTTGACTTAAAAGCAAACGCATTAGTTTCTTTAAATTGGCTTTGAAGAGCAATCTATATTTTCTATAGGCACTTACATTTTTGGCAAATATATCTGATGCAATTTCATGTTTCTGAAAATCAGACGTTGCTAATTCTCCATGGGTATTGCAGCCCAGCTGCTGAAATCGCTTCCATAACCTTTCAACTTCTACAATTGATACTGCAAAATAAGGCGGATACATGTATTGGGCAATATCTATATCTGTCTGAGCATGCAAGCATGTGTTTCAGGAACAACTAACCTTCTTGATGGATGAAATATCTGACAGATACAAGCAAAATAGGGATTCTATTCCACAGCTTAAAAGTCTGCAGTGCAGCAAATCATAAGTTACTTAAATGCATGTTTCTGAGACAAAACTGTGATCTCAAATAATTATATTTGTTTTTTACACATATTACGGTACATTCTTACACTTGGCAGCAACAGCATGTGCTGTGATCCAGTTTGCCTTATCTGGAGTAAGATCCTCTGGTAGCAGGGATACATCACTTTCTGGAAGGAAATTGCTGCTAATCTGTCCCATAACTGGCTGGTTCTATTATACTGTGAAATGAACAGAAACTTGTATAATCTCCTTGAACAACAACAAATGGAAATATAGCTCTTCCATTAACAAGAATTAACCATCATGCTTCTGTTTATATCTAAATATGCAACCTTAGAGAGGGTCATTATGAAAATAGTACAGAGTACACAAGTTCAGCCAAGAAATAATTAAGAGTTGATTTGAAATATTTAAACTCAGTGCTAGTCACAGCTGGGACATATGGCCTAGAATTGATTCCTCAGGCAAATATCCCACAAAGATAGGTGTGAGTTTCATTCAAACCCTCTAATCTCTGCACCATTTGAGTGTCCAAGAAGCAATGAAGAAATTGCCATTGTTAAACTAGCACAGATCATACAAGAGACACACAAATGCACACATGTGAGCAGTAGCTGGATTGACTATCTTTTTTTCTACAAATAAAAACACACTTACATTGGTTTATGAAACAGTGTCCCTTTCAGTATGAAAGGGTATACAGAATGGTACTTTTAATTCACCCATTGGGCTAATACCTCATTTCAGTTAAACTGGCTTTTCATGTATAATTCATCAGTAGATGATAAAATAAAACAACAAAATAACAGTGACACACACACACACACATATATATATATACACACACACATACATATCAGTACCAGCTGTATATTATCATTATATCATTGTATAAAAATAGTATCTTACAAATTCATACCATACTGTATTAACTACTGTTCATGTGTATCCGAGTTAAATATGTATAAATTTGTGAAACAGTATTTTCTGAAAAACCTTAACAAAACCCAGTTTAATAATAGTTAAGCAAAATAATGATTTAATCCAGGGTAACATATAAGGCAAACCTAGCAGTAGATTAACTCATAATAAACCCATCCCTGCATCACCTAGTTTTTGGCCTCTCATTCCCCTATGCCACGTACTCCAGCTGTAAACAGATACAAGTGAAGGCAAAATGTTTGTGGCATTTGATTGTTCACTATTTTTAGACTAGAGTAGAAACCCTACTCCTGATCAAGTTCAGCATTATAATTCTGACATGTGTTAAGAGTATGGCTAAACTAGTAATCAAACGTAGACAAGTGAAGTAGACTTAATACATTGACCCACTGACTTAGTATGTTAGTAGACAATAGCAGAAGATTATTTAATTATTACTAATAATATTAGATCTAACATAAATATGACATGCAATAGTGATGGCAATCATAGTCTTAGTATAGTCTCTAGCTTACAATACATTTAGTAAATCCTGCCATAGTAAAGAAATAAATAATATTTAGCTTATTTTACATTTTTGTTACATTAAAATGCGCATAAATTGGTGACACTAGTTCCATTCGACAGGTACATCTACGGCAGAACCTTGTGAAAGTGCAGCAGGTGTTATCATTCAGCTAGTACAGGAAGTTTAGCCGGTGGAGCAAGAAACTGTGGATTTTCAGGATCTTACAGCAAACATGAAAAATTAGCTTTCCATTAAAATATGTAGCAATTGTATTCAATAAGGTAGATGTTATGATGTAACAATATTGCTGGTTTTAGCATAATATGTTTTATTGTATGTTGTAGTTTTAGCTTGTCCTTTTGGTATTAAGATACTTTTTGTAAGTTACGGTACATATGTTATTTAGTTATTGTTCTAACTTCTACATAACAAGACAAGTCATGAAACACGTGAACATTACAATTATCTAGACTGTTATTGTTAAATTACTTTACAAGACTAAAATAAATTATTTTCATATTCTCCACTTGTCAAGCTGCACAAGAAACTATTATTAACTTAAACGTACAGCTCTACAAATTTATTTCAAATTACATAAATTTATTGATTGCCTGTTATCTGCTATCTGAATTAGAAGTAAAATATGATACGCGCCTTAATGGATATAATCCTAAACCAACAGGAGCTCACTGAAATGGATACAGTATACTCATCATTGAATATAGTAACTTACTTTATTGAATTTAGTCATTTCTAATTTACTGCACATTCAATGGACAGTAAATTAGAAAAGGTCAATGGGTGAATTCAATTCCAACTGACGTTTGTAACAAAAAATTAAATCAACAAATTAATTTACCATTTAATTCAAAAATATTTCTTCCATAACAATCATACTTGGGATATAAATTATTCGGAGTAGGTATTCCAAGTATAGATACCAGTCTACTCATGGTGATGATAAAAAGTAGTAGGTAAAAATGGAATTAATAAATTTGATGTGGACTTGACTAGACCTAAATGGAATTGACTGTAGATCTAATTGAACCAATGTCCGACTGGTACTCTTTTCTTTCAACGCTTCCATAAAATCATGAAAATGACAAATAAGAATTCACATATATTAATTTTACGCTTTTTAGATAGATCTAGTTACTAGTATTCCCTAGACTATAGTATAGACTTCCAATTTTCTCAGATGCGACCTTCCGAATCACCGACTGGCGGAATTTTACGTTTAACTTTAAGGAATTAAGCCGTTCGAGTTGGACTGGACCCACCTCACCAGGGCAGGTGACTGGTCTTCTAGTTCTAGAGTAGAGATGAATAGATCTAGATCTAGACATCTAGCGTTTAAACAAACACTAGATCTAGATTCACTGTGCTCATATCTGCATATGGGCGGAGTCTAAATTTGCTCCACTTAATTTTATCAGTGGAATGGACCCACCCTAACGCAGGATTTATTTCTACCTCTTTCTCAAACTGTACTCCTTTAGTTTAGGCAAATTTAATATTTCCGAATGTTTTTCCTAGCAGCATGTTATTGTTTACTTCCGGCATTTAAAATACCTGGAGACTTCGGCCCACCGTAGTTTTGTCTCTAGTGGATTCGCACCAATTCAAATAAAGACATTTCTTTCGTTTCCCGAAAGAAAAGGAAAGCTAGCGTAAAAATGAGATATGATCTGGCATAACAATTTGAAGTAGACAATCACCCACTGGGCATGGCCCAAGCAAGATCTAACTAGATCTGTATTTGTTTCAGACATAATGATAATGATAATATTATTAAATATTGGTTCAATTACCATGAAAAAAATAATTAGATATATATTACAGAAAAACATGTACAGACATAGATCTAACTGGAGTTGTAAAATTACCTGACTATAATTAGATCATTTTTCCCTGATTAAATGGTATCCAGACATTTAGTCAACGGAAAGTTAGCCAACGGACATTTAGCCAATATTTGCAGGGGGGACATTTAGCCAACATTCATTTTTTTTAAATCTTACATATAGATGTATATTGTTATATTTTTGAGTTTGTGCATCCTCTGTAAATATTATGCATAAATATAAATAATGGTATGCAACATGCAACATGTCAGGGTTGGGAGGTTTTTTACACAGACGTTATTAACACCATTAATCAACGGTTATTAACGTCATGTAAAAAGTTTTTTAGAGTTTTTTTACACTGACTTGTAAAAAAACTCTATTTAAATAAAATGCAGCTATAAAATAGTAAATTGATAACAATATAACAACATCTACTACAACATGACTCTAATACATACAATAAGTAACACAACAATTGAGTAACAGACTAATCCACATTTATATGATAACCCAATATCCAGTCTATAGTTGACCCCTTCACTAACGACTTAATTATGTAGGACAGTTGCTCACCCGGACAGTTGCTCACCGGACAGTTGCTCACCCGGACACTTGCTCACCAAGCCAAAAAGTGGACCCTTGCTCACCCGTGAATATTTTTGTGAAAAAATACACATAATTATATTAATAAAATAATCTCATTAAAATAATAATTATTTAATTTCAACTATTAATCAGGGTTGGCAGGTTTAACCCCACCCTCTGCCTTAAACCCAGGTTTATCCAATGTTGAGATAAACTCCCTAAAGTTTAAAGCCCTTTAACTCAATTGTTGTTTTTTTTTTTTAAAAAAAAAAAAAAAATTATCTAAGTTATATACGGGGTACAATTTTTGGATTATAAGAATTATATAATATTTATCACGCTGAAGTTTAATGCCCTAATAATTGGTAATATTCATCCCAATAATTATATAGATAATAGGATACTAAAAATAAATTTCTGAATTAAAAATCATTTAATTTTTTATTACAAATTCACTTTTTTCTTATTAAAAATTCACTGGTGAGCAAGTGTCCACTTTTTCATTTGCTTGGTGAGCAATTGTACAGTGAGCAACTGTCCGAGTGAGCAAGTGTCCGTACTCCTGTTTCTCAACCACTCCAACATAGAGGCTGTGCCGAATAAGGGACAGTGTTAAAATGTGACTTCGTACAATGAATTGAATAAAATTCAATTACATACACTATGACGCTTGAATATAACAGTTGTGGATTATTTGTAACATCTGTAATTACAAGTTTTAGAATATGAGACATCATTTTGTGTTTGTTACATTCGTTCAATGTATACCAATATATACACTGTTTTGTATTTATTGAAACAACTATATTTATAGTGAAAGATCACATAAACATAATCAAATTTTTTGAATGTTGGCTAAATGTCCCCCTTCAAATATTGGCTAAATGTCCGTTGGCTAAGTGTCCGTTGGCTAAATGTCCCGGATTCGATTAAATACCTCAAATAGTTGTAGAAACATTATTATTATTATTATTATTATATTACAAATTGATATTTTAAAATTAATTAAATAAAAGGCATCAAACTCATGAAATTTTGTCAGCCCATTTCATATCTTAATTAAAAAAAAGTATTATTAGTACCTGAATTTTGCATAATGTCAATGTTCAGCTTATTTGCTTTAATTGGTACCTGTATTTATAACTTGAATGTATATCAAATCAAATTCTTTAATCAACTTGAAATAAAAGAAAACATGTATTTACATATTGCGTGTGCACTTGGTTCAAGTCATTATTTTACAAGGTATTGTTTTGTTTCAGTCCTTGAAGTTCGATGATAATGAGATACCATGTAAACAGGCCGAGCTCTTGGATACATATTTACTGGTGTTGGACGTGATAGATGATTTTGAGTTATCTGTCACAGTAGTCAATATGTTGTGTCTTACATCTCTGGGTATATTCTGAGATAATTTATGCTTCAAGTCAAGTACTTAGATTGTTTATATAAGAATACTGACTGATACCAGCCTGGTTGTTTCAGCATCAAATCTTTTGTGCCGCTTAAAGGTGTATAAGTACAAGAAAAAAACCAGCTTTGGTTCTTGATATGCACCATCTCCAAATTTTTCCAAATTTATTGAACGGGTGGAAAGGGTGTTTCAAATAAATAGTCACAAAGTTATGGTTTTGAAGGGCATTTTCTCAAGATTGTTGAAGTCTGTGCATGACATATAGTTCCTTCAAGGGTGATAAGGCTGTGTCCAAAGCACAGAGATGGTGAGTACATAAACTCTATTTCAAAGTTGTATGTTATAGGTGTTGCCTACATTTTTATTTCAAGTTTGAATCTAAGAAACTGTTTATGGCCAGAACCAAGAAAAATAGAAGGGCTCAAATTCTTATCTAGCAATAAGAACAGGCATATTTAAAAAAAGGATTTTGTGAATATGTCATGTGTAAATATGCGGTTTGAGGGAAGGCATCACAATCTATATCTTTAAACAGCTCACTGATCTGGATTAAATGTCATATTTTTGTAGTAGCGGTTGTTTAGACCTGGAACCAGTTTTGGTTATTCTGTACATTTTTATCTTTACTAGTCAATGAACTAAACAGTTATAGACCTATTTCTAATCTATCGTTAATATTTAAAGTATTAAATAAAGCAGTATTCTGTCGTTTGAACGTTCACATAAACTGTAATCACCTGACTAAACAGAAACCGCTCTATTAAAAGTTCATAACGACATAGCACTAAACATGGACACAGGAAAGGTCACAGCACTAACACTTGTAGATTTATCTGCAGCTTTTGACGCCATTGATTATTCTGTTCTTCTGATTAGTATGCCATGAATCCGGGACATTTAGCCAATGGACATTTAGCCAACGGATACTTAGCCAACGGACATTTAGCCAATATTTGCAAGGGGGACATTTAGCCAACATTCAAAATTTTTGATTATGTTTATGTGAGTTTTCATAAATATAGTTGTTTCAATAAATACAAAATATTGTATGTAACTGTATTTTGTAATTCATTTTACAAATGTAACAAACACAAAGTGATGTCTCATATTCTAAAACTTGCAAACACGGATATTACATATAGTCCACAGCTGTTATATTCAATCGTCATAGTGTATGTAATTGAATTTTGATTCAATTCATTGTACGAATGTAATGATCACAAACAAATGTCTTATACTCTAAAATCTGAAAACACAAACATTGCATATAATACATTCCTTATTTCTGACATGTTGTCTATAGGTGTACATTGTCAATATTCCTATTATTAAGTCTACATCGTATACTTTTAATATATTTGTTTGTGTTATCTATATTGTTTCCATATTTTATATTTCTTAACTGGGCGCTAAGTATAAATATACTTGAATAAATATTGAGCCATTTAAGAACAGAGTGTTTTAGGTCCTCGGGGGTCTTTAACGTCTCCCTTTATTTTTAATCATTTAGTGGAGACGGCATGTGAGTCGAGAAATTAACCTCTGAACAAGTTTCGACCTCTTGCTGGGATCGAACTTGTGTTCCTTGGCATTAAGTGCCGGGTGCTTAACCGCTAGGCCACCGGGGCCCAGGCTGCCTTTATGTACTCAGGCAAAATGAAGTCACATTTTGACACTGTGATATGTCACCTGGGAAATGAAGTCACATCTTAACAACATCATAATACGTGTATGTGTCAACACTGGATAGAGGATTATTTTGAGACTATTGGATTATCTGCAGTATATGTAAGTAGTAATTACCCACATGCCAGATAATTAAAAAAAAGGTTGTGCCAAACAAGCGACAGCCTGGGGATACTCCCCGAACTACAAGCAACCAACATGCCAGATATAGTTAAGCAGTCAGTGACGGGTCAACAAGACTAGATATTAGGTTATCATAATGTGGATTAGTCTTTTAACTCAATTGCTGTTTATGTATTACAGTGATGCTGTAGTAGATGTCGTGATGTTGTTATCATTTTACTATTTTATAAAATATATCATAACTTACAAAAAACATCTTAATATCAAAAGGACATGCTAAACTACAACATACGATAAAATATATTATACTAAAACCAACAATACTGTTACATCCTTCCAGCTACCAAGTTAAATACAATTGCAACATATTTTGAATATAAAGCTCATGCACATGGTACTCATTCCCACCATGTTTTTAATGTCTACTATATATATATATATATATATATATATATATAAGGCCCTTAAAAATCCACAGTTTCGTGCTCCACCGTTTAAACGTCCTGTACTAGTTGAATGACAAAATTTGCTGCACTTCCACAAGGCTTTGCTCTAGATGCACCAGTTTAATGTTGGTGAAACAATAAACCGACAGCCCCTAATGAGGCTTGTGAAGAAGGTATATCCAAGAGAAAAGAAGGTATCCTACTTGCATAACTTTGAATAAATAATGATCAATGAAAGCAGTCTATTTTCCATTTAATTTCTATCATTTCAGGCTCTGTATTGGGTATACATGCATAGACTTCGGAATTTGGTAAACTGTCACTAATACAGCTTGCTCGTTGTTAGTGTTATTATTTCATATTTCTGGGGTGTGTAAGTGAAACCTTTCAGGTTCGCAGCGGATTTTAGAGATGTCATAAATATTTCACTTAAAATTACTGGTTCTGTGTAGTAAATTTATATGAAAATATATGCACATAAAAATAAATTATATATGCAAAACTGGAGATTTTCGTTGTAATTATGTGGTATTTTTATTCATAATGATTTGAACTTAATGCTTAATGCAACTAGTTGATGTGAAGAGTATATCGATCCTTCATGATTGGGAGGGGAAATCTTAAATGGTGCAGTGTTTAAAGTAACGTGCTGCAGACTTTCAGATTAAGGTTTGGAACCCTGGTGTTAGCTACATTTTGGGATGTCGCCACTCAGCCATACTGATTTTGTTTTTAATGAAAACAATTATATACATACATATATATATATATATATATATATATATATATATATATATATATATATATATATATGATATGATACATACTTTTCATTGTGTAAATTTATTATGGTCCATTATTTTTATATATTTGGATATAGGTATACATATATACAGTTATTATAACGCAACCATAACACAATTTATTACAAAATTTCCATCATATATTCATCATATGTCCTTTTATCATATATTAACTAAACAAATTCATAAGTTCATTTAAAGTCTACACCTCAATAACATAGACCATGCAATATAGGCCTGCCCAGCTGAGAACAAAGAATATACATGGAATATTAACAATGTTTATGTTTGCGTTAACATGTTAGAAATAGATAAATTAGTACTTTCATATAATAAGCGGCATCAAATCTCTTGTGCTCTTGGCTCATCTACAGTTACGATCTGTCATCTGTTATCAAATAATAATAATAATTACAAAAACTTATATAGCGCCAATATCCTCGAAAAGAATCGAGCTCAGTGGCGCACCTAGTACAGGGGATGGGCAAACTCATAGTCCGGGTATGATGCAAAGTTCATCAACAGATAGTAAGGAAACTTAGGAAGGATAAGCGAGTCTGAAAAGGTGAGTTTTCAAATGGTGATGGAAAAAAACTATGCTATTTGATGAATTAACATGTTCAGAGAGCGCATTCCAGAAGAAAGAGTTTCATAGGCAATAATGCAGAGTATGAAAATGATGCGAGATTTAACAGGGAGCCAGTGAAGAGATTTTAGAAGTGGGACAGAATCGGAAAGCCGAGGAGATCCTGTAACAACCCTAGCTAAGCAGTTTTGAACAGACCGAAGTTTCAGAATATCCTTGGATGCAATGTTATAAAGAAGAGAGTTGCAGTAATCAACACCTACTAGTAATGAGTGCTGTAGTAATGGTTTTGGCGACTGAAAGAGAAATATAGCGATGAATAGGGCAAAGGTCACGAATATGATAGAAGCAGGAGCGACATGTCAGAGAAATATGTTTTCTGAAATTAAAATCGCTATCAAATGTAACACCAAGATTACATACATACAGTGTCTGATGGTGTGATGGTATGACTAAGGATGTTTGTAGGCAATAAATGAGTAAGTTTGCTGCGTTGTATGGATGTACCTATAATGATGAAATCGGTTTATTGTTTGTCATCCAGCCAGAGATATCACTGAGACAGTCACCAAGTTGTTTAAGGGAAAGATCAGTGTCTGCTGTGGATAAAGATATGTATACTTGGGTGTCATCTGCATATAAATGATGGTCTAATTTATGGCGCTGAATAAGTGAGCTTAGTGGTGTGGTAAACAGTAGTGGTCCAAGAACAGAGCCTTGGAGAACACCACAAAGCACTGCCTTTGAAAACCTATTTATTAAGAATGAGCGGATCCATGTAAGTGCTGTGCCTGATATGCCATTTAGCCAACGGACATTTAGTATCATATTACCTATATAATTATTGGGATGAATATTACCAATTATAGGAAATTAAAATTCAGAGCAACTGTCCATACTCCAAATATTGAGTAGTGTGCTAATAAAAACGCATGTATGTGAAAGACACTATCAAATAGATGGGTCACCTAGTGTAAATAGATCTGGCTTTGTTTACAGTGCTTCTGTTTGGTGTACCTTCAAGTTGACCAGACCATCCCCAATGACACTAAACGTCTTTCACCTGGAACCAGTGGCTTCTATAGGCTAGTAGGATTAGATCTGGCTTTCTTTACAGTGATTCTGTTTTATGTACAGTCAGAATTTGTTGATCCGACAAGGTTTGTTGCATGAAAATATGTGGGATAAACGAGAATATGATTATCGAGTCCGTGACATACCGCTAGTCTGTGTCACACATTTTTAAATCATACACATATACGTCCGTATTTAAATCAAAATTCAATAACTGTTCGCAAGACATGGAATGGCATTGAAGTCATTGAGCATTTTGATATTTGTTAATTACAAACACTATAAAGAAATACTCGTGTCATTATTTGAGCGATAAATTTAAATGAGATTATTATGGATCGCTAGGTTTTTTTTCTGTTCTTAAATGGCTCAATATTTTATTCAAGTATATTTATACTTAGCGCCCAGTTAAGAAATATAAAATATGGAAACAATATAGATAACACAAACAAATATATTAAAAGTATACGATGTAGACTTAATAATAGGAATATTGACAATGTACACCTATAGACAACATGTCAGAAATAAAGAATGTATTATATGCAATGTTTGTGTTTTCAGATTTTAGAGTATAAGACATTTGTTTGTGATCATTACATTCGTACAATGAATTGAATAAAATTCAATTACATACACTATGACGATTGCATATAACAGCTGTAGACTATATGTAACATCCGTGTATGAAGTTTTAGAATATGAGTCATCACTTTGTGTTTGTTACATTTGTAAAATGAATTACAAAAATACAATTACATACAATGTTTTGTATTTATTGAAACAACTATATTTATGAAAACTCACATAAACATAATCAAAAATTTTGAATGTTGGCTAAATGTCCCCCTTGCAAATATTGGTTAAATGTCCGTTGGCTAAGTGTCCGTTGGCTAAGTGTCCGTTGGCTAAATGTCCATTGGCTAAATGTCCCGAATTCGTGACTGGGCTGTGAAATGACTTCTTTATTTAGTTTCACAGCTTTGTTTTTTCAATATCATGTGTGCACAATTAAAGTGATAATTAGCAAGAGGGTAGGTGCTAATGTAACATATATAGTACTAGTATTAACAATTCATTTCAACCATACGGCATGCACACGTGTACTTAATCACATGTTTACAACCAGTGAGCTTTTGATTATCTGATAAGTGCACCCGTCCGCTAAGTGCGCTACTGGTTCAAAATCCAAAATGGCGCAGAACCCCACCCAGAAGAAATTTGATCTTGAAGGCGCAGCAATAGAAGCCACCACTAGAATTTCCAACTTGATGAAAAGCCGAACACCTACCATCAACATTTTCACCGATGCTAGCTCCCAAGCAAACGGAACCACAGACCGGGCATGCTTCATTAAAGACAAAGACGAAGAAATAAGAGGGAGAATCCCAAACCACACTCCGATCACACTAGACTAGCTGTATGCAGCCAAGGGAACACTAATATGGATACCGAGACAGTATATCCATGAAAGAGTCATCATTCTCTCGGACTCTATGGGGGCACTTTCCATCATCAGCACAGCTAATTTCCACACCTATCCCGAAATCATTATAGAAATCTACATCACCGCATCAACCCTCAGGCAGCGTAGAATCCACGTAATCCATCACTGGGTCCCAAGCCACGTTAACCTTGAGAGCAACGACCGAGTCGACCAAACTGCGAACGAAGCCACGTGCCTAGAAGTCATCGAACACGCTGAACATATCCTGGCACATTCAACCATCTCATTGACAGATTCGTCTCTAATCAACTCGAATCGATATATACAGATGACACATCATCATCATCATCCAAGGATTGGTAACAGACCGCCATCACTGTAGTTGGATATAACCTACTTAACAACAGACTGGCCCAACTCAGACGACTACGGCTCTGGTCATACACACGAAACTTCACCGGTCCTTCATCCGGAGCGCTCTGCCATCACTGCCAACAAGCGTACAATCCAGTATATTATCTGCTCTAATGTCCATCCTCCCTGAAGAATACAAATTTCCAGATCACCACCTAGCGGCATTGATCATCAGAAAATCAACATTCCTACCAGACATCATCGCCCCACTTCTACTGAAAGAGCCCTATAAATTCCACCATCAACAATAAAGACACAACAGAAGACAACACCAGGTGGCTGCGCCCAATAGGCGTCAGTCAGGGGTCTCTAACCCAAATTTCAACCAGGACAAGGACCTCTCAATATATAAGCTTTCTGGTATGGGCTCTGCACATCGATCGTTGTTTGAATGACCATTTTCGCAACCATGTCCGTTTTAAACAGGGACCTTCCCGTTTCACAGCCGCAAGCCTTGTGGTTGTAAGATGGGCAGCCCGTTTCGCAACAACCCGATTTAGGACAGCATCGGCATGATCAGATCATGATACATTTGATTGTACACCATTTTGTAAAATATGAATTTATTATTTTCGCATATGTTTGCATGCATTTATATATGTATAAGTATATATATATATATATATATATATATATATATATAATTTCCGTAAAAGTACATTAAATAATTTCTGAAAACCATGCATTTTTGAAGTTGCTGAATCGGTCCGCTTTCAGGTTCGAAACCGCTCATCTCGTTTCGAAAATGCCTGCTTCGTTTCGAACCGAGAAGAGGGCCGTTTCATCAACTATTCACTTTAATTTTCACAACAGCATATCATTTTTTATAGATAACTGGCCAGTGATATAGACAATTTGGAAATAACATGGTAACATTTTGTTGCCACATTGTTGCTAAATGGGCAGGCATTCTGAAAACCATACCGGTTGCGAAACGGGACGGTCCCGTTTCAAAACGGGCCCGGTTATCAAGATGGTGTGTAACAGCCTGACTGTGTTTGTAGATCTACACATCCTACCATTCCTTGAGCCATTTGGTAACTTAAATCCAGTTTGTTCTGATGTAGGCAATCAACTCTGTAATTGTGGAAGTGTTGGCGTTGACCTAGAGACGGTGGAAACTGCATGATTTTATTTTGTATCGTACGTAAACGAGGTAAATTACAAAAGTGAAACTGGTATTTCCCCCAAAATATACATTTCCTGGAAGAACTGTTTCCTATGTAACGTTGGCTGTTATTGCTGGTTTATGTAACAGGTTTGAAAGATCTACGTTTTAATTATTAATTTGGGTTTAACATTTTGGTATATTTTACCCAATTGACATTATAAGTCTGGTTTGTCTGAATTAAAATGTCATTATAATAAACAGGTAGTATCCAAGAAAAAATTCCCACAATATTGAGACAACTATAGTGTTGTTTACTTTGAGACAGCTCATAAATTGACTCAGGAATTTTCACACAGGTAAAATGTAAAAGCTATAAATAAATGTTTAGATATTTAGTTTATTTGATAATATACATATAATTATCCAAGTACTACAGACTATATTAAAGTATTTATTGATTCTAGTATATTAACCAGTCAGTTAGTCAATCAAAACAACTGATTTATTATAATAAAATTATTTTCAATATATATATATATATATATATATATATATATATATATAATGATCTTAACTGCATGACAAATACATTTAAAAAATTAAATTATGGGCCTAAAAATACTATAGTATCATAATAAGAACTACACAACAACATGTACTCTGTAATACCATGTTTTCAGCCAACTGATGGTGAGGAAATAATATTGATAATAACTTTAATTACTGTAACACCCTAAAGGAGCAGTGGATATCAAAGTCTGAACATGACAGATAAACAGAGTAGAGTAATTTCACCTTTACCTAGCATATACAAGAAATATGAAAGAACAGTTAGTTTTGTGATAACCATTTCTTTCCTTTATGAACAAGAATTAATGTGGCTCATTTTGTATTATTTATTCCATATATTTATTATTCATCCCCTGTGTAAATGCATTTGTAGTGTTTGTGCATACATTATATTTACATTAATAGCTATTTCATATACCAATATATATATATATATATATATATATATATATATATATATATTCTTCTTTTGTGTATAATATTATTATTTCATATTTGTGGCTCTTTCCACAAGCAATGGATTCACAGAATTTAATTGTGAATGTTTACATGCATTGGACTTTTGGCAAGTTAATCAACATCATGTTTAAAAATGGTTTGAAATCTATCTATCACAGTAAAGTCACAAACTATGATAAAATTAGTTTCATTTAGTTTTTATGCTAAATATACATCATTATTATTGTTATTAGAAGTTATTATTTCTACTTAATATTGCATTATGTGAATTAATTGAGTTCATAACAATCAAACAGTTTAGTTTTGTTTGATTATATATATATATATATATATATATATATATATATATATATATATATATATATATGTTGCAAATTTTATAGGAGTAACTCAACTATGGATAAATCAAAATCAAGGAATAGAACAAATTAAAAATATGAAGTATATATAGACAAAATAATCTGCTTTATATCACCTGCCTACATATAAACATGTATTTGCAATAAAATCGGCAAACAGAGAAGAAATGCTTACTCAGTGAAGACCAAAGCTGCTTTGCTGAATTACCTGTAGCCATTTTCACTCTCACTATATAATTAAATTCCAAATTACCAAGACTGCGTAGCCAGTAAACTGCAATGAATACAGCTTTTAATCAGTGACACCATTTAAATAGGCGGTGTGTTATCTTAAGCCGAGATTCCATATACGAGGTAGAGTTTATGCATTATGTGAAGCTGACAAAAAATAGAAAACAGGTAAATGTACGAGCATCATTCCATATGACCAACTGCGTATGTTATTTCCGAATGTGACAAAATGGACCGCTCGGTGTAGTGATTGTGCGAATTGAACTGTTGAATCTATATATTTATGATCCAGTCATAAAATTCTAGATTCAACCATCTGATTCAAGTGTTCATGCAGGCTTTCGCAGGAAAAACAGGTAAGAGGGATGTGCGAAACACATGGATATCACATGCAGCATATGTGGAATCTCGGCTTTAGATGTAGCACGGGCACTCACAGCCAGCTTTGCAAATTATAAAACGCTTTTTAATTGGCTTGCCATCAGGCATGCGCACACACATATTTGGGGAATTTTGTCTCAAAAAGGCACTTGCCCGAATGGGCAAGTGATCGGCGAAAATATACTTGCTCCGGGCCATCATGGCAACTGATTTTTCCGGCCCTGCATTACACTCATTTTATACATGTATATCAACATTATTTGAGTCTATGTGATGACATAGATCAGCCTGTAGTTTTCCCGATATATTAAAACATTTGTTTACCATTTATAATGTTATGTTTTTTATTGGCAGATTAACGAGGACGTCATAAAATGGCATTTACATGGCAAATTCCATTTGATGTAATGCGAGCTGAATATGAATATGTACATTATGTCCACTCATTAGGCAACCAAGCATGGTTAGCAGAGCCCAGAGAAAAGGTGCTCAAATCTATTATGATCAGCCATGTGTATCAAAGATGTTAGTATATTTACTTTAAACTATTCTTTAATTCTAAAACTAAACTAATTCATAGTTTAAATTTAATTTTACAGCCTCCACATAAATATACACATTATGTATATATTAATTGGTGTATATATTATAATACTTGATTGTGACACACACACACACATGTTTGAATGTATGTATGTATAGTCTTTTGGAATATCTCAGATTGTAACATACACACACATGTTTGAATGTATGTATCTAGAGTCATCTGGAATATCTCGTATTAGTATACACTATTTAATGGATGATTAATTTAAGATAACTTAAGACATTTTTCACACAACTGAGTGAAAGCATTAATTATTAATATGGAATACTTTTATAATTAAATAACACAAAAATGTCTTTGCCTGAAGATTGCAACAGCTCATTTTCTATAATGTTACCACAATGTTCATATAAATTTGCAATATTTACATCTAACAACACTATATGTAATACTTACGGTAGTTACTGCATGATAGGTTTGGTGGCTCAAATACAATACAGATAATTGAGAAAAATTATTTAAATACTTTCAAATAGAAATATACTTGACCCCATATCTGATAGTTTGTTTTGTATTCTGAATTACCTTTTTATTATATAAAATCAAATTTACGGCTTAGAATATGTTTTTATTTACAGTCACTATAAGTTGTTTATATATATATATATATATATATACATATTAAATAACCTGTAACATACATATTGTAGTGCTTTATTGTCACAATGAAACAAAATTACATTATTCTATCAAACAGTTTAAAAGTTGCATGCGTCGTGAGTGACATTTTGATAATTTGTTGATGACCATGTCCAGATAAATTGGAATAGTGTAGTGGACGCTAAGTAATGCCAAACCGGAAAGTCACTCATGCCTCATATGGTATATTGCAGATGAGTCTTTGTGTTGTGTAGATGACTGAAACAAGGTGGCCAGCAGTTGTAAAATTACTGAAATACTTTGATACATAGTGGCATTGAGGTGCTTCAGAAGTTTCAGGATTTCAGTCAGAGAAGTTGTTAGATCGCCTTTACAATTCCATGTCCAGTTTACTTAGTGAAGGTGTATCACTGTGAATGAATGCAGCCTACTCCTTTGCCAATTGTCATCATTGTTAAATCCTGTGTTGCTGTCTTTTGGCTTGGTGAGACTATGTTACATAATTCGGGTAGTAATTGATCCAGTGATGGGACAGAAAGGGTATTATTTTTTTTATTATGGAGAATCTGGACCTCCAGTCTTCCCCCGATTCATACCTGTGTGTCCGTCCTCCAACCCCCAAATCTTTATATCTAGTTAATGAATATATATATATATATATATATATATATATATATATATGCGTGTGTGTGTATGTGTGTTGCAGCAAGCAAAGAAGGAGAAGAGTGTTGGAAGCAAGCTGATCAATTGAGAAAGCAGGGCAATGAAGCTCTCAAAAAAGGACATATTAGTCTGGCTGGGTCTGTATATTTGAAAGGTCAACAGGTAATTTTCAAATAATCATGAATTACGATCATTTAACCAGTAGCTATTAAGAAAGATCTTTACAATCTTCTCTTATACTTACTTATATTTTCCCGCAGTATGCTGCAAAGGCATATGACAATGACGATCAAACTGCCATATTGTCATGCAACAATGCATATGTCCAATACTTATTAGGATATTATGAAAGTGCAAGCATGGAGGCAGCTGTTTGCTCAAAGCTAAAACCAGACTGGTTTAAGGTAATATTCTATCCACAGCAATCAGACTTGGGATATATACATTACAACTGTATCTAGATAAGTTAATTAAAGGTCCTTTTTGAAATTTGCTCTAATATGGCTATGCATATAGAGACACAGGATTTGGAATGTATCTAGGCAAGTTACAGTTACCTTCAAAATGTATCTAGATACATATTTGGGCCTGGTCTTAGAAATTATAAAGGATATTAAACGATCTCGACACCAGTGAGTTTTGAAAGACTCGGGTTTTAGTAATTTTCAATCATAATTAGTGTATGATCATGCTGATTCACATGCACATTCCAACTTTGGATTGAAATATTTTACTTAGAGTTCATCCATATCAACCTACAATACTTGATTTTGCCATTGCTATGTTGTTGATATTTGGAGTAGAGACCCCCGACAGTCGCCTATCGTCTTGATTTGTGCCATTGCAATACAATGGCGTCTCGTAATGGTCAATAGTAGACAAAGTGAATCAGCTAGATAATGTGTTTGTTCAAATCAGCATCTCAGTTTATATGCGATTAAACTAGCTCACATCAAACAAATCATAATCGTTTTATTACTTGCATGTTTTGTTGTATCCACATTTTAAAATAATTTTTTTTGTACGTATGATAATAATGGTACTAAACATTTCTGAAATGCGTGTGCAGCATACCGTATTTAAAATAGACCCGGCAGATAAGTCGAGGTCAATTTTTGATCCTGTAATTCTTTCCTCAGACATGTGTTCGCTGTATAAGTCGAGGTCCACTTCTGTAGTATTGGTTTGATAGGATTAAAATCCCTCAAAAGCGGATTAATTGTCCTCATCTATGAAAAAGCTGACCCAGTCATAATCCGGAATCTCACATGCAGCAAGAGAATCATCATAATAATCACCATAGGCGTCGTTGTCTTCCACATCCTCCATGGTGTATAGATGTTGCTTTCCATCTAAACAAATATTTAATCAATAGTAACCTCAATGAATCACTATAGTCTGCCTATAAAAGTCGTCACAGCACTGAAACAGCCTTGGTTTGCGTGAAATATTATATTATGATGTCAGTTGATCAAGGTAAGCCAGTAATACTTGTTCTTCTGGACCTGTCTGCTGCATTTGATAAAGTTGACCAGGCTGATTGCTTATACCAAATTATAATACATCCCATGAACACAAGTTAAGGTATCAATAACATATTAAAATTGGCTTCATAGGGAAATGAAATATTAAGGCTGAATGCATTTAGTTTAACCAAATGATAATACATCCTAGGAACACAAATAACATACCGTATATACTCGCGTATAAGTCGATCCGGTAGATAAGTCGAGGCCAATTTTTTACCCTGTAATTCTTTCCTCCGGCAGATGTTCACCGTATAAGTCGAGGTCAAGTATTGGCTTAAAATCCCTCAAAATCGGAATCATTGTCGTTATTTGTGAAAAGTTGACCCAGTCATTCAAACTCATGGTGTCAGCAAGTGCGTTGTGAATATCAATTTCTTCACCGGCAGCGACACAAGCACACACACACACACACAGAGAGACACTGTACACACATGATTTGGCTTTGATATTATAACTAATATAAATAAACAAACTTGTCACACAAAACACGCTTGATTGTAGACTCCCTTCATCTGACAAGTGTTCTTAATTAATTGTTTCACAGCAAGTGGCCAGCAAGGTCTGTAATGTGAACAGTGATTTTTATATTATCGCTAATCATCTGGTGGTACCGGTAGTTAACAACGCGTGACTATCAAGTATTATATTACATACAGACTGGCATGTTTGTGAGATGCAAATAACAGTTTGGTGAAAATGAATCTTAATTTATTGACTAAGACTAGTAGGCAGAGATGTGGCGATTTTGTTCCAACTATCGCTCATACACACACGCCTGATTGTCACTTCAGTTGGCAAGTGTTATTAATTCATTGTTTCACAGCTCATCTGGAGGTACTGGTAGGTAACAGCACGTGACTATCAAGTCTTATTACATAAAGACCGACATGTTTGTGATGTCCAAATAACAGTTTGGTAAAAATTTATTGTCATTTATTTGGATAATAATGGGTTAGTAGGCAGCGGCATGACGATTTTATTCCGACTCTGGCTCTTATTGGGTTGAATCCTATAGTGTTGTGTGTCAAGGATGGCCGAAAACATCTTTCCTTCAGCTGGTAGGAAACATGATGCGCGTATAAGTCGAGGTGCTTCTGGGAACTGCATTTTCACTACCCAAACAAATCGACATATACGCTAATATATACAGTACATGTAATTTGATCCTACAGCCTGGGTGTAGCTTAGAGATGAAAGATCCACGCATGTTATATGCTGTTCTTTATACAGGGACCTTATAGAAGGATGCAGGTACTTCAAGCAGTTGGAAGGACTCGTGATGCCATTGAATTGGGAATTATCATACTGAACAAATATGAAATGTCCAATGCCGAAGAGTTAAATGTCCTGAAAGAGGTGATTGAACTTATCACCAAAACACCAGGTATGAGAACAACAATTTCTGAATATTTCTCCAACTCACTTCTCAATATTCACTTATAAATGTTAAGATGTAACAGGATTTGTGTGAGTAATCACTAGTTAAACCATACTCATGCAAAAATGAGAATTGGAGATCTTTGACAATAAAGTTAGCTGTCAGTTGGATTTTAATCACCTCTATGGCCTCATGGGTTAGAGGCTGGGATTTCTTACTCATGGTCATACTGTGTGGAAGGTTGGATGTTTGAATCCCGGCCATGGCACTAGAGTAGAAGGAGTTTTTCATCCAACCAGGCAACTGGTAAGGTTTTCTCCACCAAATGTGCTATCTATTGTAAATTCCATTTTTTTAAAGATTTAGTTGCCATGATGATGCAGTAAATATACATCTCCCTCATTAGAGGTAGCCAAGCCACGTAAAATAACTGCATTTTCGGGCATTATTAGTTTCCATTGTCATGTACATTTCTTCATGGCAGATGAGGTTAATTTATTGACAGAAGTCAACAAAAGTGAAGAACAATGGACACAACTTGTGCGCCAGATGGCCGAAAATAAGAATTGGCACATGATTCATTGGTTGAGCAGTCAGATGGGAGATGATGGACCATTAATTATGTCATATAAAGCGGATGGAATTCGCTTATCCGGTCTTTTGGAAACGTGTTCACCAAAACAATGGAGAGAATGGGGTGAAAATCTCGCCGAAACATTGATAGAGAAAGGAGCTCCAGTCGAGTCTCTTGATCCCCTGGAGAAATATCCACTTCATTTTGTATTAAACACTGGAATTAAAGCAGGTACAATTAGAAGTATTAATTGGCTGTTTAATTGCTTTGATAATTTCAAATCTAAAACTAATCTTTATGCAAGTTTGGCCATATTTAGTTTTTGCCACTTATAAAATACAAATTAAATAATTATTAACATATACATATATTTCAGTTCTTTTTCTTGTCTGTGTTTGTATAAATATGACTTGTTTGCTAATTAAAAAATACCAGTGTTAATTATAGTAATAATTTTGTTCATTTCTAAAAAGGGTGTCTTCAAATCAACCATGTTTTGTATAGTTTGCAACATATATGAGATATCGATTTCATTTTTAGGAAGCTATAACCTATTGGAATATCTCTTTAAACATCTTATCTCTGCTGCTGAACGTAACACGTTGGATCAGAAAGGAAATTCACTTCTTCATATTGCATGCAAGTAAGTTCAGTTTACATAGTATCAGAATTGATTATCAAATAGTATCAAATGATTTAAATCACTGCCAAAAAATCATGCATTTTTATTATGTTTCATTAGATTTTTATGATTATTGTATTTAGTATTATTCTAATAAATGATACTAATCAGTGTGTTAGGAAATATTTAAATCTGATTAAAACCTGATTTTTTTAATTCATGATTTTTTGCAACCCTGCATAATATACACAGGGATCTAATAATGACATAAACTATACAAGGATTTTACATGATGATATTAGAAGTATATGGGTTTAGGTATAATATAGACTTAAAGTGTGTGTTATTATGACTTAACTTTATCACCAGTTTGTAGTATTCATATTTCTTAATTACATTTTGTGTCATTACAAAACAGAGGATCATATAAATCTCAGCAGAGTGTGGTCAGGTTACTGCTAGAGAATAATGTTGATCCAGACATCATAAATAAAGAAGGATTATATGCTGTTGACCTTCTGCCACCAGATAGCTATTGTGTTCTCCTGCTCCAGAGAACTATGGAAAAGGAAGGCAAGTTGTTGTAAATATATTTATTTGTTATCAGGATGTTTTTTGCTTTGGTTTGTAGTAAGAAGTTCTGCTGTTGTCGATGTTTTGGGATTGAACCCCACGTTGAGTTGCTGTACTTGAAGGATCTTTCATCCATCAAGGAAATATTTTGGTCTGATTATCTCATTTCTCTAGGCAGTAATGTCTAGCAAATGTATACAATATAGATGATTCCAATATATAACACAATGCTAGTAATTGATTAGAAGTGTGTAAAATCCTTAGGGCCACATGATAAACAATAAGATTAAATCGAAAAAAACAAATGCCATTCAGTTATAGGCTGTCTCTAATTAAACCCTGCGCGTAGAGGTCCATGACTGACAATATTACCAGTTCCTCTCATGATAATTTGTCATATGATATTCTTTGAGAATCATAAAAATAAATAATATTAATGCACCGTTAAATTATAAATTATCTAAGAATGAACGCACCAACCTAACAACTCACCAGGGAACACTTAGGCCTAATACAAAGTCCATTTTATCCCAGCTAAAGGCTGAACTAAAATAGTAATAAAAGCCACTTTAGAAAACATTACTGTTTAGATTTCTATTTAATCTTAGTAAAGGACTGTTGTCCCCCAAATCCATTCATTATATGATTAACCTTGATAAGGTAAATTTGCATTTCCGCGTAAATAAGCATGCAGGTTATATAAGAAAATTACACTGAATGATAATAATAAATTAATGCTAGTGCCTTTTTATTTATTTTTCAATTTTTTTAAATGCAAGAGAAGAAAATATTATGAAAGTAATATTCTCACTTCAGTTGATGGTCTGGCAAAAGAGAAAACGTTCCAACATTGTATGCCAGCTCCAAAACTTGGTAGTGAAAACACAGCTACATATAGAATGAGCTACACAAGAAAATTACAAGCTGTTAAAAGTTGGAAAGCTACCGAAGTGAAGAAATGGTTAGAGGAAACAGAATTGGACTTCATGAAATCAAGGTAGCTCTATATATATATATATATATATATATATATATATATATATACACACACACATATGTATAATTTATTATAATTTAAACATCACATGTTAATTGATCTAATCACTATTTAACCTGATATGTTTATTACTGTAGAATGAAGGATATATCAGGACCTGAAGTAGTTGAACTAAGAATGATGCTGGATACAGCTCCAGAGTACTTCTATAAGTCATTCCTCGAAAACATAGGTCTATCAGTTGGTGAAAAGTTGAAGCTGGGCAATAAATTAAGAGGCCTATATTAATATGAAGATTCACGTGAAGAGTTTATAATGCTGATATGTATATTTATAATTTGGCGCCAGTGATACAGAAAGCTCCTTGTTCAAGGTTTATAGCTTAAGTCTCTTTTCTGGAACATGTATATTTTATTCTGGGTTCTTCATTTAGGTTGATTTTCCTTTCTTTATTTGATAAGCTATATTAATATGTGATAAACTAATATGGTAAATAGGTAAAGCAATCTGTTTAGATTCCATCTAGAAACAAACAAACAAATGTTTTGTAGTAATAATGAGTGGTGTCTGAAGATTCAAATGAAGTACAGGTAGTCATAATAATAAATAGCAAAGGTTCAAAGTTTTTATATAATTTTATTTCTCAATTTTTATTTTGGTTGATTTTCTTGTTTCTTATTAATTAAGATCTAATATTTTGTTTTATCCTGGTATTATTCTATGTTTTAACCCAGAATCTATATATGTATATTTTCTTATATAAAGTAGTTGTTGATAACAATCAGTCTAGTTAATTTGTCAATAGATCTGAGTTAATTTTAGTTTTGTTATAAATTGATATATTTTTAACAGTCAATTGTTTGTACATTTTCCTATTAATATTAACTTGCAGCGCAACACACACACACACACACACACACACACACACACACACACACACACACACACACACATATATATATATATATATATATATATATATGAACATGTGGTTTATCATATAATTGACAAACGAGTTCAAGTGGCAAAATTAATATTGTAAAATTGCTGATTGATGTTTTACAGCCACTTTGATGTACATGGCAGGCTAAATGGCCCGAGTGACCTCCAAAGGTAATGAAGCAAAGTCAAAGATGAAACACCCTTCAAATATATCCCTCTATTCACGGAAAATAAAACAAATTGTTGAAAATATCGCTGAATTGTTCTGGTAAAATGATACTATTACAACTGCAATGTCCATTTTCGATATTATTATAAATGGCCATAGATGTGTATTGAAAAACACTATGGGGAAGACACTGCTTATACGTAAACTTTCGCTACCTATACGGCAATCCGCTTGTACACAGGAAATGTGTTCTGCGAACTACAACATAGAACTTCCGATTTAATCTATTTTGTTTACCAAATCAGTCTTCTTTGAATAGAAATATACTAAATATCACCTTTTATTTTCCTTTACTGACTGTTGGAATCGTGAAGTATTGCTACGCTTTGTAGTTTGTTGTTCGGGGAGAATCCCCAGGCTGTCGCTTGTTCAGCACAGCCTCTATTTGGAGTGGTTGTTAATATCACTCCCCCACCACTCACAGGGGAGCAGTACGGAAAGATGGAGCCGAAATACCCTGAGGGTGGTCCCTGCTGTAATGTTGTCAATCCATAACAGTCCACAATTAATTATATCGAGGACTTAATGTTGGTATTTAGAATTGTAACGGACCGGTAATAGTTTAGAGAATAAACCAGATGGTCAAGATTGTATCTGTGATTTATTAATAATATACTTGATGACAATCTACAAACATCACATTGGCGACGAGGTTATTCGAACTCTATCTGTGTTAATCGTTATCTGTGTGTACACGATGGCAGGTGCATTGCCAACATTTCCAACGTTTGTGTGTGAGGACTTAAATAATGCCGGTCCGCGTTGGACGAAGTGGTTGAGTCGTTTTGAAGTGTTGTTATCCGCCATGGACGTTAGTGATATGGAACCAGAGAAGAAAAGAAAAAAAGCTTTGCTATTGCATTATATGGGTATAGAGTGCTATGACATTTATGAAACTTTGAAGAACGAAGAAGACGATTACAGTGCTGTCAAAACGAAAATGAATGATTATTTTATGCAGAAATATAACAGTGAGTTTGAAAGATACATTTTCAGACAGGCAAGTCAGAAAGAAGGTGAGAATTTGGATAAGTTTTGCACAAGATTAAAGCAATTGTTTGTCAATTGTGACTTTACAGAAGTCACAGTGGAAAATGAAGTAAAAACGCAAATGATTCATGGCTGTACGTCCAAAAACTTGTCAAAACCTATGGACTTGAAAACACTGCTAGATCATGGTAAATCGATGGAGCTAGTGCTTTCTCAGTCTCATGCAATAGAGGGTGGAATGACAGCCGAAACGTCAAATCGTGTGCATAAACAAACTGGTGTCAGTGGACGTGCAAGACGCAAATATTTGCTGAAAAAACTGTCTGAAAAATCATTTGACAGGTTTTCTAATGGCTCGCGCACTTGTTTCAACTGTGGTGCTCAGTACCCACATGAAGAGTGTCCAGCAAACATCGTCGTTGTTACAAATGTGAATCGTATGGACACTACTCGAAATTTTGTAAGCGAAAATTTCCGAGTACAAAACAACACGATAAGTGGCACAAGAAGTCTCGAGAACAAACAAATAAAGTTTCTATCAGCAACGTCGCAGGTAATTGTGATGGTGGTTCTGATTATTCACTGGCAGTACGAAAAGGTGAGGAGAAAATTCCTGCAATTAACATTCAACTAGCTGGGGTAGATGTTATGATGTTCATAGACAGTGGAACTAGTGTAAACACTGTGGATGTGAAAACTCATAAAACACTGTGTGAACATTCTAAAGAATTTTGTGAGTTATCAAAATCAGACACGAAATTATTATTCCCTTACGCATCCACAAAAGCATTAGACTTGAAAGGAACATTCAGTGCAACAATTACGTCGCCTAAGACTGGAGTAAAATGTGATGATGAATTCTATGTTGTGAGTGACGCTAAAAGCTGTTTACTGTCTTATGACACTGCAAAGCGGCTGAAATTAATCTCAATCATCAATGCTATAGAAGATTCAAGTTCAAATGTGACAAATAAAATTGTACATGATTTTGATTCAATATTCCACGGGCTAGGAAAACTGAAGGATTTCCAGCTACAACTGAATATTGATGATACAGTGGAACCTGTGCATCAAAAACACAGACGAGTTCCTTTTTCAAAAAGACCGCAAGTTGAAGCGGCAATCAAGCAGCTATATGAGGATGCCATATGTGAAGATCCTCAAAATACGCCGACTCCTTAGGTGTAACCTATAGTGGTAGTACCTAAGTCACGTGATCCTGATAACATCAGACTGTGTGTTGATATGAGGGCTGCTAACCAAGCCATAGGAAGAGTCAAACATCCAATGCCAACTGTTCACGAGTTGATACATGATCTGAATGGTTGTTGTGTATTTACAAAATTGGACCTCAATCAGGGCTACCACCAGGTGGAGCTGCATCCTGACAGCCAGTACACCACTACGTTTAGTTCACATCTAGGACTGCACCGTTACAAGCGTTTAAATTTTGGTGTAAATGCCCCCAGTGAAAAATGTCAACAAATCATCGAGCAAGTGCTAGATGGGCTTGATGGAGTAAAGAACATTTCTGACGACATCATCATTGCCAGTTGGAATGATGTAGAACATGAGAAACACGTCCGTGCATGTCTGGAACGTCTCATGAAGAAGGGCTTAAGACTCAATCGAAATAAATGCATATTCTTCCAATCCTCTGTGGAATTCTTCGGCAGCATTTTTAGTGAACATGGTGTTTCGCCAGATCCGAAAAAAGTAAAGTCTGTTCGTGATGCGCCGAGACCGACAGACATGCGACAGGTGAAGTCTATTCTAGGCATGGCGAATTATGTACAAAGATAAATCCCTGGTCTAGCCTCTTGTGAAACCACTTAGAGATCTCACTCGTAAGAATAGTCTGTTTGAGTGGACCAGTGAGTGTGAAGATGCCTAGTTAAAATTGAAGGACAGTTTGACAAGTGATACTGTCATGTCGTACTTCAATCACAAGTTAGAGACCGAGTTAGTGGTCGATGCATCACCACATGGTGTTGGTGCTATTTTAACCCAGATACAACCCACTAAAGATGGCCGTAGAGATGTTCAAATTGTCGCATATGCATCACGTGCACTGGACGACGTAGAATCTCGTTACTCGCAAACAGAGCGAGAAGCTCTAGCTGTTCGATGGGGAGTCGAACATTTTCATCTGTATCTGTACGGCATAAAGTTTACAGTGGTCACAATCCACAAAACATTAGTCAGCATATTCTCAAATGTTGTCGCTAAGCCATCTCCTCGCACTGAACGATGGTGTTTACGTCTACAGCAATGTACATTTAACACAGGTGTACCGACCCGGCGCTGATAATCCAGCTGGTTACATGTCGCGTCACCCAGTCGCATCTACAAGTGAGCGTGGCAGGAAGGTCACAGAAGAATATATCAACTACGTGTGTGAAACAGCGTGTCCCAAAGCATTGTCGCATATAGAAGTAATTCAAGCGACACGAGAAGACCACATGCTGCAAAATGTGATCAGATGTCAACAAACTGGGCTATGGCATGAATTTAAAAACTGTGAGGAAATGTCAATATACGGATAACTGTCCAGTGAACTTACTGTTACAGAGAACGGAATTCTGTTACGAGGACACCGGATTATTATTCCTGTGACGATGAGGCGTAAAGTTGTACAAATAGCTCATGAAGGTCATCAGGGATTGGTAAAAACAAAGTCCCTGTTGAGAGCTAAGGTGTGGTTTCCCTACATGGATAAGCTCACCGAAGACATAGTGAAAAACTATGCTACATGTACTGTCGTCACTAAAGATGAACGTCTATAACCGTTACAAATGTCACAGCTACCTGATAAAGCTTGGCAGCCTCTGTGTGCTGATTTTTGTGGGCCATATCCTAGCGGAGATTATTGTCTAGTAGTTATTGACGAATATTCACGATTTCCTGTGGTGGAGCTGGTGAGATCCACATCAGCCAGAAGTGTAATCCCAGTATTTGACAAAATATTTGCAACACACGGAATGCCAGGAAGATTAAAAACTGACAACGGACCACCATTTCAAGGATTTGAATTCCGTAAATTCATGCAATATTGTGGTATACGTCATCGTCGGATTACGCTACTGTGGCCAAGATCTAACGCGCAAGCAGAAAACTTTATGAAACCTTTGAACAAGGTAATTAAAAGTGCTACTGTGGAAGGGAAGTCGTGGAGACAGGAAATGTACAAATTCCTACGAAATTACCGCGCAACGCCACATGTGACAACAGGTCGACCACCTGCAGAACTCTTGTTTGGTTCGAACATAAAAGTGCTATTACCCGAACTATTCATTCGAGTTGAAGATAAAGAACTGCGAACTCGAGATGCAGAACAGAAACAGCAACAAAAACAGTATGCAGATGCCAGAAATTGTGTACGGCCGAACATTCCTCTCCATGTTGGGGATACAGTGTTAATGAAACAAACGAAAACGGACAAATTGTGTCCAGCATATAATCCAGCACCAATGTCTGTGGTGCAAGTGAAAGGGAGCATGATAACAGCAAATAGTCCTGTTCTTGGCAGCAAAACAAGAAATTCATCACATTTCAGGAAAGTGACTGACCTTGATGTTACACCTGAAACCGAGTCAACAATCGAAAACAGCCAGAAATAATAACAGTGAACAATGATGAACTTAATCAAGACAGTAGTCATAATTCAAATGTGACAGATGTCTCAGCAGGTCGTCCAAAGCGACGCACCAGAATGCCAGCAAGATATAGACTTTATTTCTAAGTGATTGTTTTATCAGAGTTAGTTTATAAATATATATATATATATATATATATATATATATATATATATATATATATATATATATATATATATAATGTAGCTTATCAATTGACTTGAGATAAATCATTATCTAGGTGTAAAATTCAGTGTTATCGTCGGATATTCAAAATTTGAATTTAAGATTGTTCGAAATTTACCTTTTACAAATACTTGTTTAACTTGAAGGAAACAGTATATGAAATGATACATTTTCAATGAAGGTGGGGGGGGTGTAATGTTGTCAATCCATAACAGTCCACAATTAATTATATCGAGGACTTAATGTTGGTATTTAGAATTGTAACGGACCGGAAACAGTTTAGAGAACAAACCAGATGGTCAAGATTGTATCTGTGATTTATTAATAATATACTTGATGACAATCTACAAACATCACATATTTCAGTTTTTGTCAGATTTTAAGACAATAAATATTCTGGTATTTTTAGTGAAATTTAGAAGAAAAAACCCCGTAATGTTTCAATATTAAAATAAATACGGATGACAGAGTTGTGGTCAGTTTACCGACATAGCATTAGTATAAAAAGTGACATAATAGGCTAGGATAATCACCTCAATTACCAAGCCCATGATTAAGCTCTACCATTTTACAGGTTGGTATCTTCATTCCCCAAGGATCTATAACTTAACATACTTGCTACTATGGAAGCTTTCTGTCTTTATTCAGATAACAAAATTATACCATGATATTAATTGACCAAGGTAAGCAAGTATTACTTGTTCTTCTGCTGCCTTTGATATGGTTGACAATAATGTATTTTTCTCTAGTATTTGAATAATTTCAATGCCCCAGAAGTGTTTGTTCATGTTATTTTCTTTCATGTGTGGTCATTGTTATAAGAAGACATTAAATATTACTGGTATGCCAGTAACACAGAGCTGTATATATCACTTGTTCCTGACAGTGAGTTAAATTTTAAATCCCTCGATCGGACATTTAAATTTTCAATATTGTTTTATTCCATTCTAACTTTAGCATTTTATCTTGTTAAATAGTACCCACGATAATTTTTTTCTTAGTGGCTATCCAGGGGATTCCTGTGAGGTTAAAGATGGCAGTGCAGAGAAACATGTTGATTGATAATGCTTGTAATGTCACAACAGTCAAACAAACCCACATGGTAAGCACCACCAGTGCTTGTTTCGTTGTGGAATTGGTTTTGATTTGAGCATAAAGTAGTGTGATATTTATGCTAATATCATGTTTTGTGTGTTATGACCGATATATTTAAATGTATCGGAGTTTAAAGAATAATTGTTAAATATGATTTGGTACTGTATTGTGTTTAGGACTGGTGAAGAAACTTATTTTGAAGAAAGTTGTCGTATATCCACCAGATGTCAACATGACAAGCCCAATTCCTATAACAGGTACCACAGTATGAGATCAGTTATTCAGAAAAGGAAGGCACACAGGGTTTATCTAGAGACACAGACTAATACAAATATCAGAGCCATATATTGATTTAATGAGAGAGAGAGAAAAAAACTGTCTGGTTATGACGTCATGACTGCCAATCAAATTCACAAGATATCATCAGCACACGTTGGCATAACAAAATATGGGTATTATTTCAAGGGGATTATTTTCTGGAAGACTATTATTGTGTCCAATGCTTATAAAGGATTTAGAACACCTAAAGGAATTTAGAACATTATATTGCTGACATACCGATACAGATACTCAACTGAAAGTACTAATTTCTCTATCTCTAACATGTTAACGCAAACATAAACATTGTTAATATTCCATGTATATTCTTTGTTCTCAGCTGGGCAGGCCTATATTGCATGGTCTATATTATTGAGGTGTAGACTTTAAATGAACTTATATTTTTTTTAGTTAATATATGATAAACGGACATGATGAATATATGGTGAATTGTGTTACAGTTGCGTTATAATAGGTGTATATATCATTATATGTCTATATCCAAATAAAAAAAATGTTTATGGACTATGATAAACTGACATGATGAAAGTATATTTAGATGCATTTACCTCATATATGGAACTGTTTTCATAAAAAAAACTACGCCTTCCACACACAAAGCTGTGAAATAACATAACCCACGTTCAATTATTATTTGATCAGCTGTCAAGTGATCGCAAATTGTAGGCTATGAATTAATTAAGTGACTGGACTGTGAAATCACTTAATTATTTATTTATAGTTTCAGAGCTTCGTTTCCTTCAATATCATGTGTGCACAATTAATGTGTTTATTAATAAAAGAGTATGTGATTATGTAACATATAGTACTAGTATTGGCAATTCATTTCAACCATCGCACACATGTACACGATCACATGTGGACAACCAGAGAGCTTTTGTTTATCTGAGAAATACCTCCGGTCGCTGGAGGCGCCACTGGTTCAAAATGCAACATGGCGCGGCAAGAGTAACGCCTCTCTATATTTAAGCTCTCTGATGAAGACCTACACGGGGTTTTTATACGAGTAGTTCTCGAGGCTGTTTACCAACAGTATGACCTATGTTTTAGTGAAAACTCACATTGGAACCGAGATGTTTAGATAAAAAACCTTTGGGTGAGATCAGGTAATAAATACCAGAGTAACCCCCACCCCCTACTCAATCACCCAATCAGAACACGGAGTTAATATGGGATGTTAGGTACTTATTTATCGCTCAACTTGTTATTCCCAGTATTCAATTCAATATGTTGAAGCTTGTGTACAGAAGTTCAGATTTGAAAATATATAAATAGTAAATTATGACATGCAGACAAAAAGTTAGTACCATGGCCATGGGATGGATGAATGTTTCTTAATGACATATCGGCACGATTTAGGCCATTGAGTGTCTGTCCTAGAACGTTTGGAAATAAAACTGTATAAAAGATTCTTTATAAAAGGTTAGTAAGCCGGATTACTGCCGGCGATAAAAGTTATGTATAAGCTAAGCTGAAAAGATGTAAATTGTTAAGTAGAAATGGTAAATATGTAAACAGTACGTAGATGTATAGATATATAAGGTTGTTAAAAGGATAAAATCTGATTCTTAATCTTCCAAAGGGGTGTTTAAAATGTGAAAATAATGACTATATATATAATTAAATGAGTTTCTACTAAAAGAGAAAACCTGCTTCTCTCTATGAACTAGAGTTTATGAAACTGACTAGATCTTCCACTCTAGTAGTATTGTGATAACAACTAGTCAGAATCCAGAACAGGGTAGATGATAACAGTATAGATGAGGTTTGAAAATCTAAAAATGACCCTGGAATCAGATAAAGATGATAAAAGTGAAACTTGGTATCTTTATTAATGAAATTGTAGACAATTCGGGACAATATAGACAAGAGGATCGCGACCAAAATATCACAATATTCTACTGGAATGAATGAATGTGGTTTTATGGCTGAAAAGCCATTTTGTGCAAAACCTGATAATCATTTACATTAAAATCATAAGTATATTATTCTCAGAACACCCCCCCCCCTGGCAATCAATGTGCAATGAGACATCCCAACAAAAACAACGAAGACCAACTTCCACCAATACACAATTAATTTTATGAACATTATATGTTAAAATAAACTGTAAAGATCAGTTTCTCATAAATATTGAAGTGTTACTTTTTTTTTCTTCTAAAGTAGACCTTTCAATAAAAGTCCAGTTTCCATCAATAATCAATTAAACAAAAAGCACCACTTTAAATATATTAATATGTAAATGAACCTTTTAGGGATATTAATCCAAAAGTTCAGACTTTGAATAATTTATTTATGTTGTTATTATACTGTACACAGTGTAAGAATATGTGTTCCACTGTGAGAGTATGGTGGCACCATATAGAGAGCGGGGGATCCTCCAAGCTAACAAATACTTGTGTGTTAGATAGGGATGCCCTATGTGCGCATGAGATTAACTAATTCTTTTGAGATTTCCAGTGAGCCATTCTCCAAGGACTGGCTTAACAGAACGTTATTTATTGAAAATATGATCGTCCCAATGTTGCTGCCATTGTATTATGCAGTGAGTTTTCAAAGACTGTGTGAAGTCTGAGTGGGGTAATTTTTTTCTTGGGGTATTAAGCTGAAGTGCTCATTTAGCAGCAGCATAAATACACAAAATTACTAATGGAGAGGAAAACCCATTATATTGTGTATTTGTATCAATTTCAATAATAATAATGTCCTATTGTAGACTTCCAATTGCATGGAGGCTGGATAATGAATTGGTGCAAATGACAACTTTACTATGGATTGATCTATCTATATATTTCAATGCCAGTAAAATGTGTCAAAGTTCAGCGGAGAAAATGGAAGTTTCATCAGGTAGACCTTCTGTCAAAGAGCTTCTACCAATTGTCTTTCTTTGAACCTTCAGTGTAAATAATATTGTACTGTGTGCTGGATCTTTATAACTGTATGTGACGCATGTGTCAAACATATAGGAGATCCGGCCATGAATTAGGAGAACGTATCAGGAAATCGGCTATTAATCTAAGCTAATGTAACATTGAACCCAACAATATTTCTACATTCACTGCTGATTGTTCACACATTAAAAATATCATGTTCAGAACTGTTCAGTCAACTGTGTTGTTACAAATACTACAAGGATATTCAAGGTGTAAATATATTTCCTTTAATGTGACGTGTAAAATACACTCTTTAGTGTTTCATATCACTGCAATGTCATCATTTACTCACATACTGACTCACTGAAACGTTGACTGACTCGGTTGCTGATTCAGACAACCAATCTCGCAGCATCTGTTACTCATTTTGTCAGGACCCAGTGAAAACAAAACCTGTTGGGGAAAATCACTGCTGCATCATTTCAACTGGATTCTGAATTTACCCAAACCCAAAGTAATGCTTTGGCACGTCCAGAGTTAGCACAGATCCATACTCATAACCAGTTGCTCGCTTCCAAAAACCACCCGCCATATAATATGAATCTATGGTCACCCGAAACATGCCTGGCAAAGCAACCAGCCAAATATCATCTAAAACCCAACAACAGTAGCATGTTTGACATAAAGTTTTACCCTCTTTGGAGATCCTAGCTTTGATCTCCTTTTCCAAAATCTCCCGCCAATACGTAAAACAAACTGGTTAATGATACTCAATTTTTTCAATCCCCCTATATCCTTCTGTAGCTTTTTGGTTGTCTGCAGGCGCGCCTTTTGTATGTGTGCATGGCATGCGTGGGTGTGTAAGTGTGTGCATGTCGAAGTGTGCATGCTGAAGTGTACATGCTGAAGTGTGCATTCTGAAGTGTGCATGTCTAAGTGCCCCCGTGTGTGTGTGTGTGTGTGTGTGTGTGTGTTATACGTTCAATCAAATGTGTTCCGCCTCACCCACGTTTAGGTGATGCCGCAAATCAATCATGTGGAAATAGGATCTCTTCCAGATTGATCCACAAACAGGATCATAATATTAGAGGAAGGTTTTCATAATGTGATATTATCAGAGGCTCTGGTCCAAAAGCAGGAGCATGGAAACTTGCTTGTTTGTTGTGTGAACCGTCCTATATTATTTAAATAAAGATCATGCACATCAATTTTATACAATTCATCATGCTCTGCATACAGAATCGGCAACAATGGTAATACGTGTAGTGTATAAAGTAACAAAGTCAGTCTAAATGAACGTCTTGACACTGAACCACGTTTAATTAATGACTTGGTGAAATTACTCAATAAATTCAAACAGAAGGCAGTGGCTTTTGCCGGTGAGCTGAGTAATATGCTCTAATTGTTCAGCAACGTCAGCGCGATACGGTATCCTAACGACCCAGAAAGTGGATTTATTGTATACTAGTTCAAAGATGTTGAAGACACATCTAGAGAACGAGGGAAACTAATCTGGAGTAATCTGAGGTAAAACTGTTATATTGTTCATTTGATGAATAGTTATAATTCTAAGGCAGAGTAAAATTTCATGTGTTTGTAGCAAAAACTGAAGAATTTCAAGAGATCATAAATACTGATTAATACAATCAATACAAGAATGAATCCTACAAACCTCTAGGCAGGATATGGAATACAAATGATTGATGTATTGTGATATCCACCAGATGAACTATCACCTCCAACTTCCTACCACGTACGCACCAAACGAGAAATGATCAAGATCCCTTCAGCATTATTCTTCATTGTTTCTATATTACCAAAGTATATGTGTGCGTGCGTGCATACGTGCAAGCATAATTAGTTATATTCTGGAACTTGGTCAACTACATCTAACTTGTGATGAGTGATTGATTGAATGACTGGTAAACAATTTGATAAACCAACAAGTACTGGGATCCAGCGTAGCATTTCAATAGATAAGTGTTAGAAGCTGTGAGCTTCACGTGTTTGTCGATGATAGCATGCATACCTAAGGAGTTGTGGCATACGTGAAACAAGAAAGTGAAGCCGTATTTATCACGTCCAAATCTCATGTCAAAGGACATCAACCTATTACGTTACATCCGCTACAATAGTTAGCTGCATCCATTGCCATATGCCATTCGGGATTCATAGCAATAACTTGTAATGTGTATCGGTCGGTTATAACTGTATATGATCTGCTTAAAAGAACCAAATCAATCCAGGCAATGGTCCAGTGGACCAACAAGGTTTAGTTAAGCTAAGTACCAGTGTTTGATGAAAACGGCATCACATTTATCGGACAAGGAATATACCCCGAACTAGAACTATTTTCCATTTAAGTTATAATCCAACATATCTGCTTAAAACGACTAAATCAATCCAAGCTATGGTCAATCCAACTTTCGCAACAGGGAATGGAAAGCTAAACGATGAAGAGTCGTCTAAACGTAACTCCAGAAAAAATACTACCAAAATTAGACTGAATTACGTAACGTGAAATAGAAGTCCATTTGGGACAAGAAGGACAAATGGATGGCAAGATGGCAGGCAGGCAGAATATTACAATAATATACAGGACGAGTTAAACTTTCTTATCAGGGTTCAATTAGTTTCAGATAAACCATACTGATAGTAAAACAAAGATTATTATAAATATTTCTAGACACCTTCATCCAATATATATATATATATATATATATATATATATATATATATTAAATTTCAGGACGAGTTAAACTTTCTTAAAGCAAACAACTGACTATTGGTATATTTCAACTGGTTTCTCATATACCCACGCCACAATTTAGGCCTTTATGGTGCCGCTAATTTAGCCATACTGAGTCATACTGAGAGGTGTGGATGGAAGCAATCAAACAATACATTTATCGATATGAACCCGTGTTCAACCGAGACACGATTGGCTGTTAGCACGGGAATACACCAAAACTCGTAAAAACAAAAACAACAGTCACATATTTGACATACAATGTAAAACATGGTAGAGCGCTAACAACTTCCAAACTTATAATAATAATAATAATAACAATAATAATAATAATGTATATTTAACAAAGCACCCTTACTATCAGGAACCATTGAAAGGTGCTGTACAATTAATATGTAATATAATAATACCCCAAATAGTGATTTAAAGGATAGTAATTATTTATCTGTGAAAGTGACCTTGAACAGGTGTGTTCTTAGACGCATTTCTAATATTTGCCGCCAACCTAATCCACAAAGTGGGGGCTGCAACACTAAATGCAGAATGACTATATGACTTGAGCCGAGACACTGGTACCTGCAATAATATCTGATTGGATGACCCGAGTTATCGGGATGACTTTCTAATGAACACCAGTTCACACAAGTATTCTAGTGCCATATTAAGTTATTAATAAAACCTTGAAATGGATACACTGTCTAACAGGGAGCTAATGTGTTTGTTTTTTTGAAGAATTGGGGTGATCTGATTACATTTTTGAGTATTTGTCACTATGCGACCTGCACTATTCTGAATTCGCTGAAGGCGATTGGTGTTAAAATCAGATCTACCATTTAACAGGGAGTTACAATAGTCTATACGAGATGTAACAAAGGCATGTCAAGAAAGCCTTTGAAACAGCGGATGTTCTTAAGATGGTAGTAAGCAGTTGGCCCTACAGAAGTGACATTTTCATACATGTTAATACATTGGTCAAAAATAATCCCTAGATTCTTCACTGACCCATTAGGCGTTATCGAAGACACTCCACATTGACAGAATGCAATATAATAGAAAAACACATTCAATGCTTCGCCCATAAAAAGTTCAATACTGTATTGATACGAATAAATTCGACGATGATGTGGAATAAGCACAGGAATAGCGCAGCAAGCAAGACCACCAAAGTTTGCAGTAAAAGTTTCAATATCAGTGATGCATCTCATTTTCCAAAAACCGCAAAAAGATGACTCGTTACTACTTTGAATTCACTGAAGTCCAATACGGTTTTTCTTAAGAATACTAGCAAATATCAATCAAGAAATGGAGGAAATAGCAAAAGTATGCACTGGCCAAAAAATTTTATATATAACTTTATATATATATATATATATATATATACCACAGACCATATTAGGTAGGGATTGTGAATGGCTGTTTATCAGAGAAATAATCAATCGCAGTCTTTTGGGTATTTTAATTGGATTGACTCCTTAAGCCAACAATGCAGGTAGATTGTAATACGTTGTGCTTTTTAATTGTAACGTATACTAGTCCGTTATAACTGTATAACGGATTTCCTATTTTTGTTTACACATGGGCCATAACATAATTACGGGAACGTGTTCAAGAAATCGGCTAATGATCAAAGCCAATGTAGCATTGAATCAAACAATCTATCTACACTCAATACAGGTCCTTCACACATTAAGTGCTAAATGGGCCGATCGACCTCCAAAGGTAATGAAGCGAATTCAAAGATGAAACAACCTTCAGATATGCCCACGCCAGGATTCGAACACGGGTGGTAGTGATCTGTTGTCCAACACGCTACCGCTAGCCCCTAATGAACATTCTACTAATGTATGGAACTAAAAGCCACAAACTAATACAATGGATATGTGCATTCCATTTAAAACCAGTACGATGTATATTTGGAGATTCAATCAACTGTGTCACACCTACTTGCAGACAATGCCACTAACCAACCGTGTTTAACAACGATGTCTTCCAGTTTGATTTACTAATAGGATAAGATTATCTTAGTAAAATGTTCGTAATAGGACATTGTGAGAGGCATTGGGCCAAAAGTACTAGTATTGAAACTTGCTTGTTTGTTATGTGGACCTTTCTCTGTTACGTTTGAAAGACGGGAAATAAATTACTAGTCTCCCATGGAAACGATATAATTCCGCGGATTTACTGAAATTATTCAAATAATGATCGTGCACATCGACTTAATACACCCCACCATGCTGTATGTAAATAATCAGCAACGATACCAATGCAAACATAACTCGAGCTACGTTTGGTATCAAACTCGTTAAGTACATTTTATCTCATGCTATACCAAGGAATCTCTACTTCGCCCTAATTCACCCTCATCTTTCTTATGGAATATTGGTATGGGGGAATGGCAAGAAAACTATACTCAGGAAAACAAAAATACTCCAGAAACGGACAATGCGCATCATAAATAAAGCTACCTTTTAACATTGTTTCGTTTTTCAAATATTGAAACTAGACGATTTATATCAGTACATATCCTTTTTCTTCATATTTGATTACGTAAGTAACAATTTAACCATTTCTTTCGATAATGTTTTTCCATTAAATAAAGATGTTCAAATTAACTATCTAAATGTATATTCAGCGATGTCCGTCGTGTTTCAGTAGTAACCTCCCATTATATACATTACCCAAATATGGAACGAATGGTCAAACCTAGCTTTGGGGGTTACCTCACTGAGCCAATTCAAAAGACTCTTCAAATCACCACTTGTACTTTCCTACTGAAGTTAAACAATGTCAAAATTAATGATGTCCTGATATCAATGTGAATTATTGCTTATGGCTGAATCTAGTATGTCGTTGTGTTGCTCTGTTCTTTGATCAATCCACTTATTATCGTTATAAACCTATGTAGTACAAATAAATCCTTGGGTACGTGCATCTTTACCGGCGAGAGCACAGAGCAATCGCGTTCATTAACATGTTTGTGATTGTATCTATTTGTTCAGGAGTCAATAGGAAGACAGCTTTAGGCTATATTGGTCCCTCAATTTCCTGATAAATTGTTACCTTTAAGAAATTTCGTATCGTCTATGAGCAAAATGTTTATAAATGGAAATTGTGAAATAAACTATCTATCTAATCAAGATATTAAAAAAACAATAAGCATCAATGTTGAAATTCCCTTATATTCGTTGCTCTCACATTTAAGTGGAGACCTAAACACAAATATGAAAGTCATCTATATCAACGTGTCATCGTCCGAGATAAGCAAAGATAGATAAAATATCCTGGTTAATGACGCATTAATAATTTTGAAATTATCATCAAGATGCCATTTTTTGTATCTATGTTAGACAGATTATTGGTTTTTGTAGGAAATATGTGTTTCTGGGAGAAATCTTCGTGTCCCAGGAGCAGCCTTGATACGAGAGAAGGCTGTCAAAGACACCGAGCTATTTCTCCTCCGGGACATGATGAATAATGGACGACCGGACCAATGAGCTGACTGCCCAAGCCAGTTACATAGTTACCCGAACTACCGTGATGAGCTCTGGCATTGGATATGTAATTATCCCCCAGGGGAGGCGCATCGTCATTCTGCGCTCCCTAAGTCAAATACTGTTAGACCAATTGCACTACACCCACCAAGGTGCTGAGAAGTATACACTACGCGCGAAGTGTGATGTGTTTTGACATATCATTAACAAATACATCGATGACACGATAACGAGTTGTGCGCCGTGCCAAACGCACCAATGTTAAAAAGCCAGTGTCCATCTGGGTTGAGGTAATCGTAACCAGTATATCACTAATGGTTTTCATATTAACAATAAAACACAGTAATATATATATATATATATATATATATATATATATATATAATATAGTATATATATATATATATATATATATATATATATATATATATATATATATATATATATATAAAATATTTAATAAGAACATTTTTATTTATTTTAAAATTAAAAAAAATTTAATTTAAATTAATAAGATTAATGTAAATATGTACATGTATACGTAGATTTGAAATATATTCATTGATATTCTTGAGGCAGATCTTGATATCACTGACAACTAATCAGTACAGGTAGTCGTCGACTTATGACTTGCGACTACGCAACTTGCCATTATTCGACTTTACAACCGGTCGGCGGTTCGATATAAGGTGATTATAATATCAGTAAGTGATAAGTCGACGACTACCTGTATTTGATACGATATATGCTTAATATTAGAAGATCTCTTCCCCAATAATCAAACATGGCCGTACGTTCGATATGATCTTCGTAAGCTATATATAAAACTAAATGCAATAACAGTATGACTTCACCATGACTTGAGGGCCATTAATAAACTTAATTTAGCAAATATATAAATATCAGATTCCGGATTAACAACTTAAATCAACACAACACCAATCATACAATTACACATCATACATCAGCCATACTGTTTACATACACTTGGTTCAGTGTGAGCTTAATTTAGAACGAAGTGTTACATCAAGATGTCGGCAGCCCGATGCAGAACCAACGACGCATTGATGCTATCCAGATGGTAGATCATCAGGACAGCGTTCCCGATAACGTCAGATATTGAGTGGAGCAGGAGCATGGGGTGAAGCAGATATTTCTTGGTAAGATCCATTTCCCTCCTAAGTTCCCCCCTTCTTCCATTTCGTGCCCCTATACCAATGAAGACTGGTTCAGAATAGTTGAGAATGGCGTCTGGTAACTCATATTTTGCACAAAAACGCAGAAATGAAGAAATACATTCATAAATTGATACTGAAGACAGACACATGACACAAGATCTGAATGACAAAAGATGTCTCTCGGAAGTACGTAAACAAATGGCGAGTATGGAAACAATACTGGAACGGCAGCTAAACACTTAATAGATTATGATAAAATAACGACAAAAAGGCTTAATTTATTGGATTAGTGAAACTTTTATACGGATTTTACAACCTTGTTTTGACTCCCCCGCCCAAAATAAATACAATTCTGGCACTGATGCAGTGTCACGGATAAAAGCAAAGCGTGATTGGCAGACTTGCAAACAATTAAAGATGCAAGTCAGATTTGCGATCACAGTGAAAACGGCAGAACTACTAAATGAATATTTTATAAGTTTCTTGTAACACCAAATTAAGCTAAACAATATACTTCTGGTATTAGTCGATTTTCCACCCGATATCATCGAAGAGATGCAGTCAGGTCATGGAGGGGGCCGTTTGGTTAAATACACGATGTAAGATGACTTATTCTGTGAGAAAACCTCGTCAGTTGCCTGGTTGGATGAACAATACTCCTCCTACTATAGTGCCAAGGCCGGGATTATCAGTCTTTTGGTAATACATGTAATGAGAGAGCTGATGTTGTTAAAGATATGGATCTTTGACGTAAAACCAGCTAGATGTTCATTCCAATGAGCAGTTCGTACTCAAAGGAAAGGCTGTGGCGTACTTTACAAAAAGTTAAATCAATCAGTGTAAATAAAATGTTTTTTTTTAAAGATATGTTTTATGGGGGAAAAGCAGTGTGTTTTAGCACGTGCCATTACTACCACTACTAAATGGTGTGACCTATGGTTTTTACACAATCCGTGCATGTATTTAATATATGGTATTTAATGCGCGCCTCTTATCAAATTCTTGTTTTTCTTAGGTTTGCCCATCTCACACAAAAACATAATAAATTGCATGTCCCCCTCCCGTCCGATAAAATATCTTCCTAATGATTTTATTATCTTGTTTTGGTTATTTTTATGTTAATAACAAATCAAACTACGAAATATAAAGCAATGCACGATCACTAGTTTACAAGAGTAACGCGCAGATAGATTTTGTCAAGTTCCCCGGATGTTTTTGAAGCACTCATTGTTTGTGTTGTAATTTAACTAAAAGGGATAATGAGAAAATTTGAGGAAATAAGTGGCTTTTTCAGACCAGCATTATTATGGCTGTAAGTTATTACTGTATTGTTTATTCAAATGGCCTCTCATCCGGGTTGATTTTCGGTTTGTGGTTTGTGGTGAATCTAGGTGATGCCCCATGCATCAATCGGTACATTATTTAAAGGTCATTCACCAAGTCTAGGTCTGTTAATGGAACTAACAAATCGTTCAATGGGTCGTTATCTATCAGATCATCGTCTGCTGCTGATCTATCTTCACGTTAACGACTGGAATCATGAGATATTTTGAGTGATGACGTTGTTTGCATTCCTCAGTGTGATATTGCATCCTCATCTTTCCATCACCTCATATCCCACAGTTTGTACAGAGTGAAAGTATTTGTTGATTTTCCTCTATCAATTGGTTGGATGTTTATCGAATGTATATTTTTTCCTGGACTCCAGACATGCACATAAATTGACAGATTTCTTCTGTTGAATACACAATTGTCTCGGCTGAATGTGAGGTTGTATGTCCTAAGCCGATCAAACAGTCGACGTAAGTTGTCATCACGTTCGACTTGGACGAGGCCATGGACCAAAATATCATCACAGATGTTAAATGTATTGGACAGGCCATGCATTGATGTATGGCTGTGATGTTGAGACATCTACAGCAGAGCTTAACCCGAACATCAGCCTTTTGTATTTGCACTGAAGGTTCTGATATAGCTTAAGTCGGGTGCTCGATCGATAAAGCACCATAGAATTGTTTTGTTTCCCATATCTAGCATACATGTTAACAAATTAGGTCAGAACGGACAAACTAAACACTAACACAAACCGTTTTTCTAAGTTTCCAATAGTATATCGATAGTTTATATCGATAACTTAAGTCTTCTGTTATTGACACGTTTTACAACCTCATAGTGGTACTATCCATGTATTTGATGTCCGGAACTGCTGTAGATAGACCACCCAACAGAGAGTTGTGTGATAAATCTGGATTAAGCTTAATGGCCAACTCGCGACATTTACTGGAGCCAAATATAATTAGTTATTCTCAAGTTGGAAAAGTTTTGACTCTTATAAACCAATATCAAAATTTATGTGGCCCAACTGCTAGTACATTGCGCCGAAAACAACCAGGTCTTAGGAACGAATTCTAGTTTATAAGATCGGTGACACCGTGTCACTATTCTCTACATTGCACACTTCCATGTCGAGTTTCCGATACTGCCTGCGTATATGGGATATATCATTCACCACGAAAAGGCTTAGGTTTGATAATCTCGCTTCATTTGGGATTGGCTCATCGACCACAGGTTCCAGGTGAAACCAACACTGATGCTAAACAAACCATTTTCTCACCTAGAAGCCGGTGATTCTTAATCATTTAGATAAAGACAATGTTAGATGAGTAAATGTTACCCCTCACTAGTTACATGCGGATCTTTAAGGTTAGTGATACTGATGTGAGAGAGCTAAGGAGCACCTGGGGACCTCTTTATTCAGCTTCGGCGCCTTTCAATGGCATAATACCTGGACGGATAACTAATCGCCTTCTTTTATATGTTTCCCCCTTCAAAATGTACCCCAGTATTAATAAATACAAATATTAATGTAGGTGATCCTCAGCTCTTGGGTACACATTTTATGGAATAACTTTAATGTTACTACTCTAGGTCATATAAGAAAAATGTAGTATTTTTCGTTTTTCCATCTCTTCCATATTGTTTCAAAAGAAAGAAAAAAATAACCCTACTTAAAACATTAAAGTGCTGGTCAATAACTTATTCAGATTATATTTACAAGAATGACTATATTGCCATGCTTAACCACTCTATTAGTTATATTCTGCATGTCAAGCATAATTTAATCTTTATCTCTATCCGTGTATTTAGATAACCCAACTACGACGATGATTTGATAATGCTGTTCATTGACCTGACAGAAAACTAGACTGAACACTCAATGGTGTTTGATTGGACCGCCATGACCAAACAGCGCTGACTTCCGGTAGGGTCAAAAGGCAATGTTGAGGTGGTTGCGCTTAGAGTTTTGAACCTATGAATACGGACATTTATTGTGATGTGTGCATTATAATTTTGTGTGTGTGCAGAGAATCTGTATTACTCCTGTGAAATATGTAAATGGCGTTTTATGCAAGTCCGTAGATCTAGACTAGGTGGGATCTAACGCCAGAGAAGGGGTTGTCGAACAGGCTAAATATATTAATAGTTAAGCTTAATTTCCATCAAGAAAACGCTTTGACAGCTATTTTAAATGTCTACCTTACCGATGAAAATATATTCCTTTTGTTTTACTTCCATGGCTTATGCAACTAGAATTCTCCTTTTTGCCCCAACCGGAAGTTGGGACCTGTTTTGCCATCAAATCGGCGGGCGTGCACGGTCTAGTTTTCTTTCAGGTTAATGGTGCTGTTTGTTTTTTAGTTATGAATGTTCATAAAAAGATGATTTGAATCATTCTGTATATCGTTAAAACAGTACATAAGTAATGAAACCTAAATAAACTGACAACGTTGATGTCGTGAGAAAATATCGATTATCCAATTTAATCCCCCCTATTTTACTAGATGTCAACAGAATGACGTAATTGACACGTGTAAACACAGAGTGGTGTCAAAGAGACAGGTAGTATAGATGATACTTGTTAAACGAACAACACGTTCAATTAACGCAATCATGTAATCACGTAATCAGCGCCAAAGAGAGGATTGGTTTCAATTAAATTTATTCTCTAACATTAAAATGCCAAATTGGTTAAATCTGCAGGATAGACTCGACAAATTGTTATCGTGTTCCAATAAAACGACAATTCTGTTCTATTAAATATACCTTTTTCTCAATTTTGCATTATAATCAGAAGAAAAGGAAGAAGGGAGCATTATACACAATGGTTATCGCTTCGTGAACATGGTCAAGCTACGTACTGTGATCGTAAAGTAAACATTAAGTTAATAAAAAAAAGATAGATAGCACTATATAATGATGTAGACCGGTTGTCGTACACTCGTCGTTGATATTTGGTGAAGGAAAGCAAATCCTTAATTATTATAACGCGAAAATTACTGTATATAATAACAACAGGAACGTACCTAATCGGATTGTGGTAATTAGTGATGATTCGGTGGTTGGCGTTCGCTCAATAGTACACCAGGAACTAGTAGTCTTACATAAACCACTATTTTGAGTTATAACAAAATTTACTTTCCATACATAATAACCATATATATTTTTTGTTTATTTTATAAACAACCAGGCAGAAATTTGATATTATTATTATTATTACAGGCCGACGTAACCTAAAATCAATAAGTTTTAATAATAGACGCATGGAACTGTACATTTTAACCTGGTGCCATAAAGGACTTATTAGGAATCACGTTTGGAAAGTAATCTTGCATCGTAAGTGAATATATATCACATTAATACGTTTATAACACGTCTATAGTTAAATGGACATATTATTAATATTACAGCGGTACATTTCAGTTTAAAGATATATATATATATATATATATATTTATATATATATATATATATATATATATATATATATATATATATAGATATATATATGCTTGTCTTAAGTATACGAGAAACATATTGCAGGGATCACCTCTGGATATCGCTTTCATTAGATCACCAGCTTTCTAAGTCCAGCCGAAGATGCCCTTGAATTTGCCGAGCATGAAATCCACGATTTCATAATCATTCGATTGAAGGTCGGTGTTGGCCTTAACCTGGGCGAAGGCTTCGTATATGATGGTAAGGAACATACCCATGAGTCCTATCTGTACAATGCCGACATACAGGAAGAAGAAGAGTGGACCCAGGAAACTGAAGTATAAATCAAAAGATAAGATCGACCTGATTCAGTTCGATGTAGAAGTCGTTTACATATGGTATGAATATATGCGAACACGCGCAAACATACAAAGAGGCATATTATGGCAAGCATTTACACATGCACCGATGTATTTATCCCCGGTGAGTGCTCTCGTAACAGAGTTGGGAGGTGGCTGTACTGAAATCCACAGATCTATAGCACCCGGGTTCAAACCCCGGCTGGGCAATGTCAGAAGGTTGTTTCATCTTTCACTTCGCCTCATTACCTTTGGAGGTTGCTCTACCTTGTGCACAAAAGTGGCCGTAAAACAGCAACATGATTTTACATTATTATAATACATCGTAAAACTCACCCATTGGCATCCCGCATTTCGTAGAAGTTGAAGCTGCCCAGAGCGAACGCAAACAGCGACTCGATGCTGCCGATGAACGAGCCATAACTCGCCAACTGCTTCCCGAACAGCACATACGCCATCATACAGAAGGCGCCAAAATAGATGAAGAACGTTACGCTGAAATACTTCAGATCCTTGGTCGCCAACTTAATTGTGTCCCCGAGCATGCCCATACGGCGGTTGAACTTGAGCATCTTGATGAATTTGATCGTGGCAAAGAAGACCACACAGGACAACACTAGGCTGAATACCTCGTCCCATATGGATATGGAGACGAAGTTCACGTACTCGCCTGAAATTGTGAAAAACAATCGAACACGTAGCTCTATAGGTAAGTTTGATTCTATGAGCAATGCCAATGCAATTAATGTATTTAATGATACAGATAACAGCTACACCTTTTATATATATATATATATATATATATATATATATATGTTCCCGTATGTGTACACAGCTAACGTACAAAACACACCGTGCAAATTATTGTACGTACAGAAATAAATGGTATATATATATATATATATATATATATATATATATATTTTATATATATGTTTACGGGAAGTGCTTGATACCTACCACTGCAGCTTTCATGTAACGTATTAATGGCAACAGTAGCGAAGACCTTCTTCATGGCATACATCGCTATAGCGCCAATTGAGAGGCAGATGGTGGCAAATTCCATGAGGTTCCAGAAATCATTGAAGTATTTTAGTTTCTGTTTCCTCAGATCTTTGGCCATCTTGATCAGGAAGTATAATGTGAAACAGAGGAACAATGCCTCAAAGATCATCACGATTATCCCGAAGCCGCCGACATAGCTGTTCAGTCTGAAAATCTGTTGGAAGAAATAGCCAAACCATATCTAATAAATCTGCCATATACCGTAATAATAATAATAATTATTATTATATTAATATTTATGCTGATTGGCCTTTAAGGTTAGTTGAGCTGATAAATTCGATGTATATAAATTTATAATTATATCGGATTTGAAACTTTGATCTACAAATTATTTAGGTCTTTAGTTTTGTACATTGCAAGACTACGTAATTTCAATGTGTAGCCCTTGAATTGTATTATTAGTATTATTATTATTATATGTAACTCCATAGTACTGATTATGAATGAACGCTTACTTGGTATCCGAACATGACTGGTCATTAACGTGGTTGATACGAAATTTAGAGGGGCGCCTCGCTGACCTAACTGGTAGCCTGGTTGGCCACAGATCTCTAACACCTGGGTTCGCACCCAGACCGGGCTATATCAGAAGGGTGTTTCAACGTTAACCCTTTTAATCTACCTTTGCCCCAAAGCGGCAACTTTTGCATTGTACAAAACGTAGAGGAAATTAGAATTCCCGGTAAATACTCTACCTTGACCTCCGTCTTCGTTATGGCGCTGCCCGTAGACATATATTCGGCCATCATGATGACCGACGCGAATAGATTGACGTTGGCATTGTAGAGAGTGAACTCGAACATCACCACCCTGGTGTTGACGTCCACCCAGCCGAACTCTTCCAGCTCCTTCAGCAGTACCATGCTCATCGTGCGGCTCCGAGCGAAGCTCATCGTATAGCCGCCGCCCTTGTACAGGGTTAGCGTACCGGCGTACGGCGGCGTCTTTATCTCGATCGAGTTCCTGTACACCCAGGCGCTCTTCTCGTCCTCGTAGGCGAGCGTCTCGTTGCCCTCGGGCGGCAGCTCCCAGCCGGGTAGGTAATCCTTCGTGTCATCGTCCGTCCAGCTGTAGGCATCCCGGCAGTGATGTATCAGCGTACGAAACGGCTTCAGCACACTGCACGAATCTGGTTTGGGAACGAATCCGAATCATTTCGCATCCTCATAGTCATGGAAAAGAGATCGATATCAATGGAACACGGAACCAAATGCCACTCACTGAAAGGAGTGCTCGTGAGACTTACCGTCTTTAATTCGCTGCGTCCTTATTCTGGCTACGCCCACTCGGATCGTTGCCCTGTCGTCAATCTGCAGGCCTTCTCTCCAGTCCAATGGTTTGCCGTTGTACCACCTGCCGGAATACAAGTTCGGCAGCATCGTGCCGTGCACGTAGGTCCAAATGTCTTGCGGCTTACCAATCTAAACGGATGGATTATTGCAAGTGGAGTTTGTTTATTTACATAGCATATATGTAGAAATAATGTATCTAATGCATTTGAATCGACCCTTCTAGTAAAGGCTGTATTAATTATATATTATTATTATTATTAGTAGTAGTAGTAGTAGTAGTAGTAGTATGAGTAGTAGTAATAGTAGTATGAGTAGTAGAATTAGTAGTAGTAGTAGTAGTAGTAGCAGCAACAGCAGTAGTTTATCCAGATAAGGACATCTCTCTAATATCGGCAACTTCCTTAATACGATAAGGAACAAGAAGAAGAAGAATCAAACAAATGCACGAACCGACTCCCAGCTCGAAGACACGAAGGTGTTCTTGACATTCTGAGCAAAGTTGAAGCTGGCCGTGTCCCTCGTCTGATAAGACAGGAAGAACAGGACCAGGACAAAGAATACGTAGACGATGCACTCTTTGAGCACTTCCTCCATTTGTATCTCCTTGAGTCGGAGTTGACGAGCTTCCTCGAGCGATGCACTATCAGGAGGCGCGATGTCACTGGCTGCCATCTTGCGCCGCTGTATCAGTTCTGAAATCAGACGGAGAGAGATTTTCATTTAAGACTCGCGCGGATCAGCCTTCCATTCGAGATAGTCTCGCATTGTGTGTTGGTCTTTGGATGCCATTGATTCTCGTGATGCAAACTTATTTAATACATTCTTTAAATAATTCTATGTCGGATTAAATTGTTTTACAATTTACGCTGCTCCAGTGACACTTCGATTTTATGCACGTTGTTAATGTAAATTCTTATAGATGTTTACGTTCTTTAGTCTTTCACGGGTTGGTTCTATCCCGGAGAAGATTTGAAGGACATAGAGTTAGCGGTTTTGTCATCGTCGATTCTCTATTAAATGATCTTTTCTGAGAAACCAGTTTTGTTTTTACTTAATTAACCTATAATTATTATTATTATCATTAAACTGGCGTTCTCACAGCACAGTGGGTTGATCATTGTACTCTGAACCTCAGGGGGAATGGGTTCGAATCTAACTTATGCCTATGTGTGTCGGATGTTTCGATAAGTAAACGCTCCTCAGCCATATGTCTACGTCCGAAGTATGCCCAGGTGCTGAGACGGAACAAGCCAATCAGCTAACCATTTCGCGGAAAAATATACCCTATTACGGTTGAGGACATTGGCAAGCACGTGAAAGTCCATCAATAGACATTTTGTGGATTTGAACCCTATACCGACCGGTTCTAGTCTACGACTTAACCACCACTGAGCCAACGAGATCCACCGTCGTTACCTTGAAGATCTCTGGTGGTGTTGCGAAGTGGATCGTCGTTGTTGGCCACGTCATTGGCATCGCTGAGGTCTTCCTCTTCCTCGTCAAAATCCGGCTTACGTAATATACAGGAAATGAACGCAGCCAACAGAAGAACCTACAAAGAGAGTAAACGTTATATGTGTCGTTGTACCCCCCCCCCCCCGGGTTGTCGACCAGATACGGGATCCAAGGCAGAGTGGTTCCCGAATCCAGATGAAATAAATACAAGAGCAGACAAACACGGAGTAAACCAAAATAATACTAAAACGAACGATGCAAACCTTCACGGGTTGTACAACAATCACCGACTGGAAAAAAGACAGCAGGAACGTGCCGAGCCAGTCCAGTGATTTCTGCCGACCCCATTCCATACTGTAGAGGATCGTGAAAAATCCCGATGCCACAATAGCCAGGATGCAAACTGGAAAGAATAATATGAAACTATATTTTCGAATATTTTAGCGCCAGGACATCTTTCAAGAAGATGCGGTTCTTTTTAGCATTTGTTATTTACAAGTTCAGATTTTCTTTCTATAGTACTAAGTAGATAATATCTAAAGTAATACCATACAATTGGTCGTGAATAATGGGTTTTGGTTTCTTATCCGATTAAACATATTACTTCCAAGTACTGGCACGAAACCGTTAATGTTATTTTCATGACCCATTTTTCATGTGATGCAAAATTTTAGATAGATTATCGCGACGATGCAGATTCATAAACTGATTTGTGAATCAACCAAAAAGAAATGACGAGTAGGTTATCAATACAGGGTTTAAGCCTGTAAGATGGCAGCTTCGAAATATGGCATTTGTGGGGCTGATTTTAATAAAACCACAGACATGTTGATGATGACATACAGTCAAAAAAACAACAACAGACACGTTGATAATGATACACACAAACAAGGAAGCGCGGTTTTGTTTCAGTAACTGGTTCCAAAAGTAGATTGTGCCTGACGTGAGTTACTTACTAGTCCAAGCGATATATAAAGTCCAATAAGGAAGAGTCCAGCCTTTCTTCTTTTTAGCAGGTCCTCTCGCTGCCTCATGATCGTCTGCCTCATACTTGGACTTCTGGTGAAACGTCATTATATTGCGCATGCTCTCTTTGAACTGGTAAGTAAAAAAAGCGGAAGTGAGACAACGGGTGGCGGACAAGAAATATTAACTTTGTTGTGTCTTTATTTATTATTATTCGTCTTAAAAACTTAATTTAATCATTGTAATTTTGTTATATACACTTTCATGTGTTATATTTTAATACTGGTCGGGTTACAGTAAGAGGCTATCCTTCTAAAAATTCTTCCAGTATTATGTTATCATAATAAAAACTCATTTAAATCATTTTTGCTTAAGAGTTGAGTGAATAAGCCAATAATAAATTAAATTACACCTGGATTAAACTAATTAATAAAATATTTGTTTGACCTAACACGTCATTATTGATGGAGAGAAAATATGCTGGCTAAGATAAGTGGTCAAGAGCGCAGAACAAAATCACCTTCTGAGTCTTGGTCTTCTCCACGTTGTTCCAGAGAGACGATCCGGGATTGAACGTTCTCCAGCGGAATTTTTGCGATTTCTTCGGGATCCGTTGGTTGATCTGCATGACGGTGTTCGTCTTCCGTCTCGCCTTCCGGAAGACCGTCACAATGAAGAGATTCGGAGGAAACACGATGGCAGTAGTGATGACGCTGACGAATAATTGGTGGAGAGTAAAAGAGAATGGTCCGAGGTGTAAGGCGCTCACCTGTATGAAAAGTATTATATTATATCATACATAATACCATAATATTATTATACACAACACCATAATATCATGCTACATTTTACACACACAAACAAACACACACACACACACCAACACAGACCAACACTCAGAGAGAGTATGAGAGTTGCTAATTGTATTGTTAAGTTCTAAAATCTTGTAGACGAATACGACAGATACGGGACTTCTATGTAGAAGCGGGCATTCACGTTTCAATGCGCATCTGATTTGGAAGCTTGTTAGTATAAGGTTACTGGAGATTTTAAAAATTGCCAAATAAATAAGTCAAACTATCATGCTTTGTGCTGATTATAAATTAAAGGCGTCTTGAAAGAAAATAATACGTAGGTCTGGCCATAATGTTATTTACTCCTACACTAAATGGAAAATCGAACTTCTGATCATGTCAGCGCATTTTCACGGGTCATTTCCCCCCCATTTTTGTTTTGAGGCTTCAGAAATGTAGGTTTCACCTTCTCGACCCTTTCGTCCGATTTGAAGAACATACAGTTGGTTATCATGGTAAGAAACAGCAGACAGACGCAGCAGCTGATACGCTGTACCCGGGTAAAGTTACTTCGGGTCGGTCTAGATACCACAGAAAACCACAAGTGGTCGTTGGTTAGCTTCTTACGGACAGAAGAGCTGAAAAGATGCTTAAATGCTGTCAGATCATTGAAGCCAGCGACGGGCAGAATCCTGTCCACCATCCCGTCATCTTCTTCAACCGCCAGCCATCGACCACAGAGGAAGAAAAACCTGAAATAAATCGGCAATCAATCAGCAGATCTTAGTAATTACTGAGTAAAGAGAATGATAACGGAATGCTTTACGTAAAGGCTGTCCTATTCATATTCAAAACGCATTAAAATCTCCCCGCTTGATTATATGTGACCACCAACGAGCCTGGAAACGTATTATAATTTAGAAAAAGTCATTTAAACTATGTAATATAGATAATGAACTACGAGACATCATGGTAGCAACTGTTCTTGTTGACCTCATAACATGATATAAAAAAGAAATACTCCATCATTCAGAATTAATTGTCTTATTTCTGTTTAATGTCTAATTTTTAATACTGTTTCTCTCATTTTTCCCATTTATTTATAAGGCATCATCAAACCTCTCTTTCATTTAAAGGTTCATGGCGCGTAAAATAAACTATCGTGTGGGTTTTGTAATTAACAGCATGAGTTACAAATTGGACTGAATAGAGATAAATGTATTAAAAGTTATTCTTATTCCCAGTTTGTCTATTGTCTTCCCTCTATTTCTGCAATATTTCAGCGTTATAATCCCCTAAAATGAAAACCGTTTAGTTGATTAACATACTTCTCTCCCGTCTGGATATCGGTGACTTGAATTTGATCCAGAAACCATCCTCTGTATTTCCCTTTCCCGGTATTGTCGTGCCAGATGCGAAGGTAGGTCAAAGGACCTATACAGTTCTCAGTACTTAATACGAAATTGTAGATACTACCCGTTGGAAATTCCTGCAATCAATTATATTATTGTTATTATTATTATTATCATCATCATCATCATCATCATCAGTCCTTCAAATTTGTTGTCGTTGATATTGTTGTTACCTGTTATGTTATTGTTGCCTTTCTCCTGTTACTTCTACCTCCACAACTACAAGCATCACCACTATAACTACCAGTACCTTTAGTACTACAACAACTAATACTATTACTATACTACTACTACTACTATTACTACTAGTATTATTAGTCCTACAACTGCTATTCACGTTAAAACAGGCATCAATGTGATCTAAACATGTAATGGAAACTGTATATTTTAAAATAACCTATATATATATATATATATATATATATATATATATATATATATATATATATATATAATTTATTCCAACTTTATCCTTATTTTCATATTGTTTCTGATGGTCATTCCCAAAAGGACCACGAGAATCAGCCTTAATATTCTCACGCCATCTGCCAGAAAACAATCCGCTTCTTCCGGCTTTCCGGAGACACTGACCTTCCTCTTGCCGTCGTAGAGTCTCCTGACTCCAGTGTCCGCGCTGTCGCCGGACATGATGAAGCTTATTCTGGATTTGGTTCCGGCTTTCTTCTTCACCCCCGTATAGACGGTCAGTTGATAATGATAGTTATCTGTCGGTAGATTATCCTCCAGCGGACTGGCTCCCCACTGAAAACAAACATCTTTGGTCGATATTTATTCACTCCAGGTTTCGATCGACGAAATAATATTATAAGCCGCCATTAAAAATACAAGGAAATAATACTCCGGTTGGCACACGCCTGCTTTCCGACGCCGGATACACTTTGAGCATGCTACACGTAATTGGCGAGATCTTCTTAAACGGAGTATATTTCACTGAGCTGGCTCATACACGATAACGTCTCTAGATAAACGAGGCGTAACATATATTACAGACCGTGTATAATTACCACATCAGAGTATTTGATAGTTTAATATATTTTACAACTGTACGCAGCGGACACATCGAATAGCAATATTTTTGCCAGTGGAATTTTAGTTATTGTTACCGAAAAGATATACCCTCATTTTGAGTACTTCAGGTCGCTATTTCATTAAAGTGGGGGATTTACAGATCTAGAGAATACCGTGCGTCTAAAGACTGTGAAATGTACCGATTATACATAATATTATCTAATTTTACAAGTGTTCTTTAAGTCCTCTGTCTCCCACGAAACACGCAGGGCGCCTCCGTGGTCTAGTTGGTAGCGCGTTGGACCACAGATCGCTACCACCTGAGTTCGAATCTCAGCGTGGGCATATCTGAGGGGTGTCTCATCTTTGACTTCACTTCATTACAAAAGTAGCCGTAAAACATCAATAATAATCATCATCGTCAACCCAAACACGCCTAAGCCATTAAGATAATAATAACTATTTATATTATATTATTCATTTCTGATACATTTAGCCCCGGGGGAGCCGAAATTCGATAGAATATAGGAGATGGGATAACGCCCCCCTATAGCCATAACAGTTGAAACCAACATCGTTTAAGCCAGCAATGTCATTATGTTACCTTGATGAGATCCTTCTTATCCTCACGTCTTGCCCATATGATGACGACGACGTATATCAGTAAGACAATAATCACGGTGCAGAAGACGGGCATACTCTCTAAGAACTTCTCCAAACTGAACACCGTCTTAAAATCGATGGTGTTAGGTGGCACCACCATATCACCTCCAAATGATGTCAGATGGGTCGAGAGACATTGAGTCTTGTACATGGTTGTGAAGTTTCCGATCTGAAATGTGAATAATGTCTTGGTATTGTAGTCCTAGGGTACTGATCTTGGTGAGTGATGGGCTAACTGAGTGCGTGAATGAATGAACGAATGAAGAATACATGAATGAATGGGCGCTTTGTTTATTTGTATGTATAGCGGAAAAGATTTGATCGAACTGTAATCTTTTATTAATGAATGAAATTGCTCACAGACGTAGGCAACACTGAGATTCGATCCTACACCATAGAGGTTTGTTGCGCAACGCGTTAATAACTGCACTAACGTGGTGAGACATATAGTTGTAGCAAAATGGGCCGAAAATTATATCGAAGAATTAATAAATGCATGACGAAACAAATGTATCATCATGAAATTAGGTAATAGGTAATATGTACCTGTCACTGCACTAATTTATGTTTAATACATGACATATTTGATAGTGTATATAATATATTAACCCCTTTTTGTTGTTTGCTATTCCTGTCTGTACTGCGACATTATCGATGTCTTCTGACTAATTAGTAGTTAATATTTTATTACGCAGATCGCGACTAAATGATAACATACAGAAGTAATAATACTAATACAGTAAACTTCGCATAATTCCAAGTCGAATAAAATACACCACTCGCCAGAGCCCCATTCATTCCCATAGTAACTAACATCGGTTCTTTCGAATCGATTATTCGAATTTATGTTGTAGTCGAAGGTATTTCGGTGTCCCGTGGATTAAATTGCATGTAAATTACGCCGGATATTCGAATTCGAATGTTCGCAATACAAACCGACTGAAACAATCGTAGTGAACTCTTAGTGCAAGCGCGTCACTTGGTTGGTATGTGTGTTTGATATAGGTATATATTTTTGATCTCTGTATTTGATCAAGCGCAATTTACTCCATGTAACATGTGTCACAATATTTTAACAATATCGATTGTGCATAACATGAAATTCAATTCTAAAAGACAATCACATGTCACCGATTTTTTTCATGTAAATATATGATGAAATACTTTGAATAAAACACATCCATGTTCATGATATATTTTGTTATGTCTTAAGAACAAACGCATAATATACAACTGGAATTATTTAGGCATCTCAAGTGGATGAAAATAGGGTAACCTAGCAACAAAGTCGCCAAAGATTTAACATTGCGTTCTTCAGAATATTCTGTTAAAAAATCACACAAATTGGATACGGACTACGGATAAATCGAATTAATTACACAGATCCTTTCAAACATGAGTTACTATATATATATATATATATATATATATATATATATATATATATATATATATATATATATATGATTACAAAACTTCTATTGCACCAATATCCACGAAAAGAATCAACCTCAGATGCGGACCTAGCACAGGGGTTGGGCAAACTCATAATCCAGATACAGTGCAAAGTTCATCAACAAATGATCAGATGTGGTGAAAACTTAGGAAGGATAAGCAAGACTGAAAAGGTGAGTCACTGATTGATAATGCTAACTTACTGTTACTCCATCTGTCTCCCAACTGTCGGTGGTTTCGTTGAAGTATCGACATCCGGACTGGAAGACCAAGAAACTGTAGGAACTCTCATTGGTCGGATTATCGTAGTCCACCATACGTCCTTGACATTGTAGAAATGACAACATTAAATATTTGGCATCCGTTGGATTTGATTTGATTTCTTTCATTTCATGATGTACGGCCACGAAAAGGAATAACAAACGAGCGTAAAAATAGTTGTATACAATTTCGATGATACTGCCTTTTTCTCCCAGCACTCAGAGCGAATAATTTGGAATTGACCACACCATGTGGCATTTAGCGTCATACTTTTAATTCAATGAAACGGCAATCCGATTTAATTTGGCCTGTCACCGACAATGTTATGTTCAGAGAAGTTAATCTTTGAGTCGATTTGTACTGTTGTGAATCTCGGATCGGAATTAAGTTCCAGTTCATTTACTCACTTTACCTCTGGACCACCTGAGATAACGTAAGTGTTGTCATATAAAAAAAACTAGCAAATGGAAAACGGCTTCCGTTAAAGCAGCTCTTTGGTGGTCAATACCTTTTTTCAGAGGATTATAATAACAATTACTTTATTGACAAAATGGGTCACGCAATCGCTTATATTTCGCAAAATGTACATAAATTCATTGTTTTGGAGGTAGAACGGGCGTTATATATGTTTGTATTTACACAGATCACGTTAACGCGGCCACCACGTGGCTAATTAATTATGCAGTCGAATATGCACGCATGCTCAGTGTTGACACACACAGAGTGATGACGTTACAGACATAACTTAACAAGACCATAACGAGCTGAGTTTATTTTTCACCGAAATAAATTAGGTTAGGTGTGTAATCTGTTAGGTGTGTAACGCCATAACGTGCATAATTACAATAGCAAAACGTACGCGTGTCGATGAGGTCATTACACAACTCTGCCAGGCCGGACTAGCCGAGGAATCTGACAAAACTAAATAGTCATAAGGAAGACACATATGGCACTCGGAATCTGAATTTCTGCGTACGCACAATTAAAATGTTAATGTAGTGTAATATCTTTAGGGTTTAATATAATCACAATTTTTATATAAAATATAAAATGACTAGAATCAGTTTTACCAACAATGTCAATAAGGAATTGTATATTTCAGTTGTATAATTAAAAAATCCATTTAAATAATGCTTTATAAGAGCACAAATATGAATAGATAACGCAAATTTTGTCAAAGATAATTATACCAAAACCAGATATCAAGACGCCCGATTTTAATACATGTATCAAATGCTTTATCTGTAAACAGGACAACTGATACGATATATTTAGTACTTGACGCAACGGGATCATTTTGTTTTTCGAAGCTATAAATGTCGTCCTAACAGTCTAACTTCGTTTATTTACCGGCCAGTTTGATGCCGATCTTGTACAGGCCACTTCTGTTCGTGGTACGCGGATCAGGGAATACCGTGTGGACGAGAAGATCTTCTATGTCTGGCAGATCCCGAACCTCTTCGGGCCATTCCGACTGAGGGCCGAGGTGTGTTATGTCGGCCGGGATGGTTGCCTTCCAGTCGTAGTAGGTGTCGTTTGGAAAATCATCGTATTTGATAGCGACGTGGTATCTAAAACAGAATGAAAACATATCCATGGACGAAATAAGGCGACTGTTTCAATAGAATACCAGAATAACTATCCTGATACTTTATAATATATACGTATGGTTGTTGTTGTTACATATAAGCAAGGGACGGTTTTAGACCTTAAGAGGCCCCTGGGCTAATATAATAAGGGGCCCTTTCCTTACAAATGTTCGCTCCCCGTGTCTGAAAAAAAGGATATATTCAAGGGCCTCATTGAATTTAAAAGACCCTCTCCAAATTAGAGCAGCCCCAAATACTTTAAACTGTTTCAATTTAGCTCAGAGGAGCCCCATTAAATAGGGTCCGTGGGCTAGAGCCCATCTTGCCCATGTGTAAATCTTGGGCTGCGTGTAAGTCAGTTGGCGCAGGAAAATTATGATTACACGAAACGTGATGATCTCCTTCAAATGATGATTGTGGTATTATGCCTTTAATAATCACACATAAATAGGAATTCTTACCTCTCACTGGGTGACTTCGGCCAGATCATTATATGCATCGATGATCCGTTGTAGATCAGCTTGGTCACGTGGTATTCCCAATCGACCGTTTCCGTCGTCAGTAAGGTGTGGTTACTAGGGGGAGGTAACTTTTCGGGCGAACCTGAAACGTAAACATCGACGTCTGTTGTCAAACAACTTGAAACATCGGATCTTCCGAAATGCAAAGAGCAGAATTTCTCGCTATTATTTTCGTGAAGATGTTTACTGCGTAGCGGAATGAAGGCCTAACGTTTCCGTCGGTTCGAATCCGAGCATTGTCTGTATCTGCGAGATGCTTTCGTCGATCAATAACAAAATATTCGATCCGACCATCTCTAGGGGCGTAGCTCCTCGGCCGTACGTCCCAGCTGAGACCTGGTCCGAGGCTATATAATAACAGCCACTGATTCGCTGACTGATTGACTCAGTCACTCACTTAACTTGAAACATAACCAACGATCCGCCCACTCAATCGCTCACTCGCTCACACACACACCCACTCACTCACTCACTCGTTTACTCGCTCACTTTACATCGCTTCCTCTTATTTTCTAACACAGACATGTATTTACCGTCTAGCCACATAACAATCGGTTCAGATGAGTTCTCCACTTTGATCACTTCACCATTCTCGTCTACTCTTTCCTGTGTTTTCACCTTTCCTTTCACCATATCAGCCGTATCTGTGTACGTGAACGGGTTCGGTGATTCCAGGTTCTGTCGGGTTATAGAAATGTGTAGTTGACATGCCACAGTGGAATTAAGTGCGTCCACGTTTTAAGATATATATATATATATATATATATATATATATATATAGAAAAGGAGAGAGAGAGAGAGAGAGAGCAAGGTGTAGGTATTTACGAAGTCTACATAATGTCTCTCTATTTCTTTCTCTCTCTCTTTATCTATCTATCTGTATTATTCTATCTCCTCTCTCTCTCTCTCTCTTATATATATATATATATATATATATATATATATATATATATATATATATAAGCTAGCTATCTAGCTGCTTACATACCCACACACACACACACACACACACACACACACACACACACACACACATACATACATAAATACACACACACATTAGTTAGACCCATGGGACACTTACCATAGCAGAGACTTCTTCACCATCCTCTGAAATAAAAGAGTCAGATAATGGCCATTCATATAAACTTACTGTTAAAGACATGAATGAGGGAAGTTAATGAGTATCATGGTCAGTAAATCGGGTAAAGTTATTAGATCTTAATCTGAATTATAGGTAAAATGTAATTTAATGTAATATAATAATAAGAAAAAAATTATTATTTAATTGATTTTTTTTCTAATTAGAAATAATATTTTGTTATGAAATATAATAAAATATATATTTTATATAATGATTTTACAAAAATTTAATTATATATATATATATATATATATATATATATATATATATTATTTATGACAAGAAGGATGGCAAAAGCCAGCAGGTGAGCTTACTGATTCATATAGTAAATAGAGTAGATACACAGTACGTAGTACTAAACTTGACATGTTTATTTGGTATTTTGCGGCCACTTTTGTGCACAAGGAAAATCTAAATGTTCCAAAGGTAATTTGGCGAAGTGAAGGATGAAACACCCTTCAGATTATTGTACTGGGGAATATATATTTATATACACTTGTTAAACGTCCATATTACATTAGGTCCTTAAATATCGCACATCGCCAATTATCCTACTCCAACATTTGGTTAGATCATTCTCAACTTGATATCAACGTTTACCCGATTTTGTCTTCCCAATTGACACGTTCATCTTCGGTGATGCTATGTTGACATCCGCCTTGTCGTCACCTTGTTTACCCATTATCACTTGACTGATGTCGGAGCAAGCCTTCATTCCGCTGGTTGTCGTCTTCTTTCGCTATAAAACAGCAAATAAATCAAATCAGTCACGCAGCCACGTTTGTTTATGCCCCCCCCCCTTGAAACTGAATGATTGGAGAACAGTTAGAAGGTAATAAGGAAAAACTTCGCCGGTTTCGTTTTCCCGGGGGTTTCGTTTAGACAAAGGTTATCAAAATATAATAATAATAATAATAATAATTAATAATAATAATGATTGTTTATATAGCACCAGAACCAGGTAACCCTGTTCTGAGGCATTGTACGGCATTATTATCCCTGACTCAGGTCTGCTTCAATCCAGCACACGCCTCAACTCCCAATGGAGCATACAACGCATGCTGCCATTAACGGCGCAAAGCGTTAATCAAACGCATAGCCATCACATCCTGCCGGGTTCTCCTTTTTATAGATGAGTGAACCAGTCGCCACACGACAGCATTCGGATACGAGTCCTGCGCTCTAACTAGCTGCGCCATTACAGAGTTTATACACCCGCCCATAAGTTAATAATTTGTAGTTTATAATTTATTTGAATTGATTCACATTATCATCTAAGATACAGCCAATGCAGCACGACTTATTGTGGTAACATACATATTGTATTAGTTTTAATGCATTTCTAAAAATTTACTTCAATACTGCTTTATTATTAAATCATTACGCCCACGTCGACATACCAATCTGAATTTTCTTCGCTTCTCTTCCAACCGATCTTCGTCATATTTCTCTCGTAGCCACTCTAAATCGTCCGGATGGATTCCGTTACACTCTATGTTGGCGTTATAATCGCAGTCACCGGCTAGTGGATCAATGATCCATCCAGCCCAGGAACAGAGTCCTTCCTGCATCTCACAGCATTGAGGCTCCACTCTACAGACCTTCATAGACGGATAGAGAAACTTATATATATATATATAATATATATATATATATTTTGTGTGTGTGTGTGTGTGTGTGTCGTGTCGTCGTGTCTGTCTGTCTGTCTGTCTGTCTGTCTGTCTGTCTGTCTGTCTGTCTACCCACATCTCAGTCTATTTGCCCATCACTTCTAATAACTACCTCGCACCCGTCCGTACAGCAGAACGAGTAAGGCGTGTCGTCCTCACAGTCTTCGTCAAATTCCGGATCACACGGTGGCTTCCTCTTCAGGCCGGCCACGGTCGGGATTGAACACCGACCAACGGGTGGCTTGGGACGCCGCTCGACGATCATCACTCGTATTTGTTTCTTCTCCTCCTTGGTGTAGTTCCGGCACTCGAACTCCGGCGTGGCCGTCGTCATGACGTCGTCGTCATAGGGCAATCCACCAAACAGCATCCCGTTGTAGCGATTCTCCGACGAGCTGCCGTTGTTGGGCTGCTCGCGGCGCTCGCGATGAGAGGGATGGCCTTCTCCGGGTGGTACTGGATCACCGGTTGGCGTTACCTGTGTTCCCCCAGTGACTGGTTCCGCAGTGCCCTGAGTACCGGTCGGCCCACCGGGCTGGTAGCTCCTCTTCGGCAGACCGGGGACGTCGTCCTCGTCCTCTTGTTCCGGATCTGCGAATGGCAGGACGTTGCCGACGCCATTTACCATACCTATCGTTGTTACGGTTAGGGATTAGACGTATAATTGTGAAGTACGAACGGCAAAGGAAAAGTTATTGTTTTTCTAACACGACAAGCAATATCTTTTATGGGTGTCCCGTAGACCGTATTGGGTCCAGGGCAGGTTCCGGATAAGATATGCAATAGTTTGATTGATGCCCGTGTGGAAACATGTTATAGTTACTCAGATAACGAAAAACACAGAAACATTTTACAGGTAATTAGACGAGAACTTCCAGATCTTTTTTGTGTACGCGCCTCGCATAACTTAAGTTACCTAAATTTGGCTCACTTCGGTAATCAAAAAAAAACCATCACGAACTGTGGGAATGAACTGTGGGAACGAAGAGACAGCGTTCTGTTAGTAGTTCCTACTCCCCCCCCCCCCAAGTTAACTTTAAGCAGTCGATATTTCTAATCCGGAACCTTTTGGACGTTACCTGTCTACAGAACAAAGTTAGACACATTACTTACTGCCTCCGATGTTTGTCATTTGACCTAGAGAGGCCTTTTCGCCCACTTCTTTGGCCTTCGTAGCTGTACTCCCCAAGGCATTGGCAGCTGTTGCCTGTTGAAGGAGAGAGCGGTGGGTAAAACGAACTGAAGTGAACTTAAGAAGACGACAACGCACGCACACATACACATAAACGTACGTACCCATTCGGTCGCGCACAAACAGTGCATTAGCAACGTCTAATTGATCATTACTTAAACAAACCCCATTTTAATTGTTCAGAGAAGCTAGGCTGACCACTTGTTTCTTAAAACGTAATTTACTCAATTAGACAAATTATAGCCTACCGCCTATTTATCACTAACACATACTAGAGCCATATATTATAGCCTGGCGTCTATTTATCACTAACACATACTAGAGCCATATATTATAGCCTGTCGTCTATGTATCACTAGCACAGACTAGAGCCATAAATAATCGGTTACCGTCTATTTATCACTAACACAGACTAGAGTCATAAATTATAGCCTGGCGTCTATTTATCACTAACACATACTAGAGCCATATATTATAGCCTGTCGTCTATGTATCACTAGCACAGACTAGAGCCATAAATAATCGGTTACCGTCTATTTATCACTAACACAGACTAGAGTCATAAATTATAGCCTGGCGTCTATTTATCACTAACACATACTAGAGCCATATATTATAGCCTGGCGTCTATTTATCACTAACACAAACTAGAGCCATAAATCGTACACTATTGTCTATTTATCACTAACACAGACTAGAGCCATAAATCGTAGACTATTGTCTATTTATCACTAACACAGACTAGAGCCTTAATTCGGCGGACCGCAACTGGCAGATAGCCGTTTGAGACAAGTATCAGGGAAATTGTGTAAATATGGTTATCAGTGGTACTTCTTTATATAGTACGCTCTCCGTTAGCTTTTCAAACTCTTACTGATTGTTGGTTAAATTATGCCAAAGGCAATTATAACACTTGATAGAAAGAGATCAAGGAGCCATGTGTTGGGTTCAAGAAGGCCGTTTCATCTTTCACTTCGCCTCGTAATATTCGCAGGTCTCTCGGCCCGCTTAGCCTACCTTGTAGACAAAAGTGGCGGGAAAACAGCAACGTTTAAGCATTTCGTTGTCCCATGTACCTTAAGTCTTAGGCTAATATCTCAGGGAAATAGCGAACCATTAAAATATGCTGATAAATATAAACATCTGAAAGTTATTATGACGAATAATAATTATGACGGATGTATAGAAGAGTGAAAAAGATCATTAGAGATTTCTAGTACTGTGCCGAAATTGTAAAAACACTACTATTTACGACCTAATGGCCAAATATATACAGGGATGCCTAATCTACGGAAAAATCCGTGTTATACGTATTTAAAAAAAAATTCCAACCTACGGACAAAAACAATATTTTGGTGGAGTCTGCGGATGTTTTAAATATTTGATATGGTAAACTTAATATTACAGCAAATTGCGTCACTTTAGCTGTATAACGCAATAAGTATACGCATATGGGTATTAGACGCAAGTGGTTATATGGGCTGAATATATATTTTGGAGCCAGATATTTTGTGACGTCATTAATTACTGCACAATGTCATTCTCTCCCATACGACGTTTTCAAGGACAATTGATCCATTTTTGCTATCACAGCTGCGCGATTTGTTTGTGTTTTATTCACATTTTTATATATCATCGTGTTACGCACGCTTAACAATCGTTTTTTTTAAATTTTAATCTCAGGATAATTATTAATATTAATTGGTCATGCCTGTATATGTTATGGCCAATTGTGGCGTACTAAATATAATTATTCCTATTTTAGCGTAAAAACAGTAAGACATTTAGCAAATATTATATGAAATTATATCATTTTGACTGACGCATAAAAACAATGTTGCTGGTTTGCTGCCATTTTTCTCCACAATCTAGGCTAAATGGGCCGAGCGACCTCCAAAGGTAATGAATCGAAGTCTAAGACGAACCACCCTTCGGACATAGCCCGGGCGGCATTTGAAGCCTGGTGCTATAGATATGTGGCCAACTGCGCTACTAGTTAGGCCATGGTCAGATGATGTACTAGCTGGTACTAGTCTAACCCAGTATTATTCTTTAGCAAGAGCACTAACAGGATATCTTTCATTATGTTGTTATTGTTGTTGAATTATTTAGCCTCAGCGCTTGTCATACCTGGAACACACACAGCCGAATAGTGAATGCCTAACCAAACAAATCCCACATGTACAAATATGAGCCGTCTTCAAACCCACAGCCTGGAGGTTTGTAGCACAGTACGCTAACCACTGTGCCGTCGAAGCGCCTACCTAATTTGTTCCTAGACTAATGTATAAGTTTTGCTGACCTTGGCGTCCTTGGTGAGACTGCCAGAACTAGTCACTGTATCCATAACGCTAGCCGTCTTATCCAGTTGATCCATGTTTTCTATCTTGGCAGCCACCTTGTCCATGACGTTCACAACTTTGGTCATAGTCTGAAACAAATTCGGTAGAAATCTTTGACTAATGAACAACATCAAAACCCGGCTCTAATTTTACGGTCTAAATAAATCTCGATCATGAATTGCCTCCAGAATACACTCACCTCGGACGAAGCGTTGCCAGAACCCTAAATGTGGTGGGAATAGAAATTAAAATACCAACTATTAACAACGACTAATACGATAATATGACCGGATGATGGCATAAACACATTAACATAAGATGTGTCTAGATTAAAATGAATACACCAACGACGAAATAATGCCAAGAAGAATTAACTTTTATTATTATTATTATTTTATTATATCATCATCAAGAACAACAACCACACCAACATCATCATTGTCACTGTTATTATTATTAATATTATTATTATTATTAAGCCAAATTTAAATAATACACTATATATATTCGAAGGTTCTTGGTTACTTGCTTGTATTTCGGGGAATATCCCCAGGATGTCGCTTGTTTAGCACAGCCTGATAATAAAGTATATATATATATATATATATATATATATATATATATATATATATATATATATATATATATATATATATAATACATACACTTTTATATACGATGTAAAAACATGTGTTATAATGGCGGCTTATTTCGGCCTACATCAACTCACCCCGACTACTAACGACACAATGGTCAGAGCGGCATTTACGTCCAAGTTATCGAAGTCGATGTTGTCCAGCGCATCAACACTGATCACGGACGAGTAGACGTGGGCCGTCCTCCTAGTTCGGCTACTGCGGGCGTCCTTAGTGACGACCAGCTCAAATAGGAGGTCGTCATCCATGTTCAGGTCGCTGCCGATGATATTCACCTCGTGACCGAACACGGCCGTGCCGTTCATCGACCGGTAACAGCCATCCGTGTCGTAGACGAACACGTCGCGGTCGAGATTGGTCGAAAGCACCATCGACTCAGCCACCAGCTCGGCGAGCGTCCGGTTGGCGTGCCTCGACTCCGACGACTGAACGTAGCAGAAGAGGTGCATCGTGATGCCGGTTTTGTTGCCGAATTCCACATCCGGATCGTGCGACGCGGACAGGTTGGCCTTGATGACGTCCGATACGACGAAGTTGTTCATCTCTTCCGTCGACCAGCCGTCGACGTCGGCGACCAATGGCGAAGGTACAATCTTCAGGTAGGTCGAACGACTAGCCGACTGGATCGTTGTGGCTCGCGTGCTGGAAAGTCCGACGATGATCTGTTGTCGTTCCCCTTCCCATTGTTTATGCAGCTCCAGGATTTCCTCATAAGGATCCGGAGGTCTTTTTGATTTCTTCTTCGGCGATTTCTGAGTCGGTTCGATTAGCTCGATTACGGTTTCCGAGCCGGTAATGTCCATCGTAACCCTGCTAGTGGGCGTGACTGCGTCGTCTGTGGCATGGGGCGAGGTTTGCAACGAAGTTTCGTTTTGGGCCGTGCCTCGCCTCTTCCGAGAGATCATGTTCAGTGATCTGAAAGTCATGGTCACCGTTAGTTTGTACGTGCCGTACCAAAGCGTATTTCCGGGGATCGTCAGGGTACTTTCTGCCATCTCCGACTCGCATACTTCCAATTCCGGTCGCCAGTTGCCGTATTTAGTCTTCCACTGGGTTTTCCAGCTGTATCTGGGCTCGTAACGTAGTTTCCAATCTTTGTCGCAAGAAATGGAAGCTTTAGTAGAGACGCTAACGTCCTTGCTCCGCCAACTCACCAGAGCATCGTTTTCCGTCGCCGATTCATCGATCGTGACATCGAAGTTGTCGCACTTCGGTTCGCCGGGGATCGGCTGGGCTATTACGATCTCCGGGCAAAGGTAGCTTTCTGTGCGAGAGAATGTATTGCGTACCATAACCTTCACCGAGTAGGCGCCCGGCTGCTGGTAGGCGTATGTAAACGTAACGGCTTCGTTCGGAGGCAAAGTCGGTTCGAGCGTCAGCTTGTCCTCGAATTCGGTGACCACTTGGCTCGGAGTTACATCGAGTTCGTTCACCTGAATGGTCGGCGTGGTACTTTCAGTTCCCTTATCCCTCGTGGCATCGGTTGATGCCGCTATCGTCGCCAACGACGCCATTACCGAATCTGCATCCCGTTTTTGCCTCTTCTCGGTCTGTGGCCAATCATCCGAGGTAGCTCCGACTGCTGACCAAGGCACACCTCTGGTGGTACGCAGGACTTCACCATCGCCCATGGCCAGTTCCACGTATATTGGAGAGCCTCTGGGGCACTGAACAGTGAACGTAAGGGGCTCACCAACGACAGACTTTTCCCTATCGACGTACAAATCAACCATGGTTATATTTTCCCCGACTTGCACCAGGGTGTTGACGACGAGTTCGCTGATGTTGTTCCCGACGAAGGCCTTCACCCTGTAAATGCCATAATCAGGATATCTGTACCAGTGCGTCAGTTCGGTGGGGTCGTCGAGCATGCTGCCCAGCATCACCGTTTCATTGACACCGTTGTCATAATCGAAAGTCACCGACACCGGCATGGCTGGTGATAAATCCATATCAATTCTCAGGGAGAATGGCGTCCGTTCGCCTAAAGTGGTAACGTTCGAGCCACGCAGCGACGCCGTTACGAGGGGTCTTTCGACCGATATCAGCTGCGCGTCGCTTTCTGAGCTGACGTCGTTCGCCACTTGAACGGTGGCGTAGTACTGGCCCAGCTGCTCGTAGGAATGGTTCCTGCTAATCGACACCGGACCATCGGAAATCGGCAAGAATAGTAACTCCTCGGTTCCGTCTCCGTAGTCCAATCGGACGTGCATGAAGTCGCCTTGAGCGATGGTGAACTGAAAGCTGATGATTTTGTCCACTTCAACGTGGACGATCGAGGCCACGATCCTGACGTCGCCAATCGGATGTTGGGCGTTCACTAGTTCAGTCAGTATAGTCGTTCCGGAAGACTTCAGGACAATCAGGTGTTCTCCACTTTGTCTGAAGACATCGTCGTCGATCTTCACCACGTCGCCAGTTTTAATCACGTGACTCGTCTCATCTCTGTCATCGATAGCGACTCGTAGTTGGTCGCCCGACAGCTGGATTCCAGCGATCGGTATTAGGACGTCTTCCGGTCGCCGATGACGAACGAACAGGATCTCGGGATTGGCCGAGACGGCAATCTGCCAGTCGGCGCTGATCCCGAAACGATTGCTACACCGGAACGAGACGTTGTACATGCCGAGGGCCGGATATTGTTTGCCGATCTTGTTCGAATATACGAAATCGGTAATGTCATCGAAGGACCTTGTGTCGTCGACGTCGAGTCGGGCGACACAGTTCTTCTCTTTCGGACTAAAAGCATCGACGTAAACCTCGACGACGCCCATTTGTTGCGCGTCGAGCCTAGTGTCCGCCTTGACGTACACTTCTTCTGGCGGTTTTCCCTCCTCCACGTCTGTGATTTCCACGTCTTCCAGGCGACTTTCTACGATAGTCCTCGACACCGCGGTGACGTTCACTCTGTACTTGCCCGGCAGAGCCCACGAGTGGCTGACGCCAACATTCGCCCCGCCGGGGACGACCTTGGTGACGTCATCGCCGAAATTTACGTGCAGCGTCGTTCGTTCCGGACCGGTCGTTGTAATGACGAACATCACCGTTTCCATTGGCCTGACGTAGGCGTTCGACGTCGGCTTCTGGATCTCGATCTCGATCGTCGTCCGCCAATCGTCCGGTACCGTGGTCACGTGGCTGGCCCAGTGCAAGACGTAGCTGTCGCCGCCATCGCAGTCGGCCAACGTGACGCGTTCGAGCTCGTTGGCGGTGACACAGCTACAGGATGATTGTTTTGTTATGGCTATCTGGAGCAGATCCTGGACGCATGCCATCCGGCAGTCTGCCAGTAAGTTGGAAGATGATTCTAAGTGATGGTCGGTTTTCGGAATCGAGGGAGGCAGCATCGCCGCACAGCCGATCTTCGTGTCAGAGGACGCGTTCGCTGTTAGATAACGAAATAAGCCGTATCATCATCATCATCATCACCACCAGCAGCATCATTATTATCATCACTGACTTCATAAATATTTTTTATTACGATCTGCCAGACACGCGCAATTTTTCCATTTTATACTGATTCAATTACTACCTTTAACTCACAAACAGAGATGATCAGAGAAACAATCCACACACACCACACACACACACACACACACACACACACACACCTTACACAGTTTCCAGCCGTGAAATTTACACTAAATATTCGCCTTAACAGAAGTAATTTCTGTAAATAGTTTGTGTTTGTGAACAGCTCCGACGATTATAGTAGTTTAAGCCCTAAATTTTACATAACGCCCAAAGTTTGTGCTGTACTCACGCGCGTGAACACCGGCTGTAATAGTCAGGTTGGCCAACTTAATACTTGCGGCGCTACTTCCGGTCTCCGTGTTGGCTTTACCGACGACAATATCCGGATAGAGATCTATTTCCGGTCCGGCGTAAACCCTTTCTTCGCCCTCCGTATCCTGCGCCACCCGTAGGCCATCCACGTAGAGGACGAGGTCGCGATTCCACGTGAACGCGATCGTCGTCGGTTCGTCTTCGACGAGAATGACGCTCACCGACCAGGATCTCGTACCCTTCGCCACGCCAACCTCGTGTTCTCGGCCGTAGTTCTGCCGGAAGTAGAATCCCTCCGACATCGAGCTCTGGCCGCCGCTGCTGAGGATATAACTACGAGGCAGATCCGGAACTCCACGTTTCGGGCTGTATCGGAGAGAGACCGTCAGGCCGTCGGGACAGCGATCCAGATTGCCGACGCAGTCGTGAGGATAACGTCCCAGCGTCGTGGGCCCGACGTCAGCTGGCTGGGCGGCCTCGAGAAACGTCACATCGTTCACCGGTCGAAATCCGTCGCCCGACACTGAAAAACAAAAACATTGGATTTATCTCCTAAATATTATAAATATAATCGACTTAGAATATTAATTATTATTTATCCTTGTTTAATCCGAACAATACTTTAAATAATCGAAAAGAGAGCTTTATAATTATTAGGCGCTCCGACGACGCGTTCGCGACCTAGAAGATTGAAGGATTTTCGATTCAGCGCCATCAGAATACTTTCTAACCGATTATGCACGTACCTAGAACTGCGAGCGATGCAAACAACACGAAAAACGCATTGGTCATAACTTTGGCAGTCGACTGGTGTATTCCCACTATCACATAATGTTTTCTGCCTATAAACGATCCGGAATACATGTAATTTTTTTGGAAACGTGATTCTTCAATTCGCTTTCCCCGGCTCCTTGTTCCTTCGGGCAAAATCTCGGAACTGGAACTGCCAGCGAGACATTTCTTCGCAGCTGATTGGCCGACGTCGACGAATACGTCATCGGATACGGTCCATCTCATCCAGTCGCCCCGGCAACCGAAGCTACGACGCATTATCGAGAATATTCCATGTTGGATAGAAATTTAATTACGCCGCCACGGCTGACTTGGCAGCCATTCTTCGGTCCCCCGGGTTGGAGATGGCACGCCATACACTGGACCGTCTGAATAATGACATGAATATTTAATTTCTTAATTTTCGAGTCTTCCCACTTGTTTTCGGTAGGAATTCGGTCGATCACGATCGAACTGACCCCGGCCAAATCCGTCGTTTACCGTCGAACGCGAAGCACGGAAGCTGCTGTGTCGGTGATTTGGTATCAGGGAGAACCCAGCATCGGGGTTTGTGCTATCGATTTCTCGGACGCTTTCTAGTCACTATCTTCTGATTGGACTTGCACAGGGAGATTAATAAATGAGAGAGAGAGGGGGGGGGGGGTGGAAATTCGTGGACAAACAACTGCTGGTGGATGGAAAACTCTTGGCATCCTTTCATAAACACGCTTCCGTGAGAATGGAAATCTTTTTACAAGATGACATCAAAAAGCTTTTCAAATCGAAATCACGATTTTATTGTTCATAAACTGGCTGTTCTAATATGCGCTCTGCATATTGTGCAAGTAATTAATTATGACGATTAATGCTGCTGATGAACAGACAGATTCCAACAGGTAGATTCACCGCCCCCCCCCCTCCCCCGAATATCTAGAAGACGAAGTATATTATGATACACAGCGTGCGCCATCCGCGTATGAAAGCAGAATCAATAATATTCATTTTAGCACTAAACATATTATCTGGTCGTGTCAACTCTTTTACTTCCCCTCTTTTCACGATTTGTGTCGATATTGTATTTAAATTATGAAAGCCTTCGAAAAAAAATTCAATGTGGCATTTTCTTAAACGAAAACTATATATTTTAGGGTTTCATACACTGATAAAGCGAAACTAGAAACACAGCTCTACAAAATGACAGTGTTGTACCTTCGTGGAGATAATTCTTCTGACTAACCTAAACAAACGACATCAATTACAATGGAATATGTAATTATATTGTTCAGCTGATCCTCCTGTCTGGTGTTTCTTTTATCTCCAACGTACAAAAAAACCTTAACAAATAGGCCAACAATACAACAACAAAAAACACATATGTAGGTAGACCTGGTCGGAAAGGAAAATCTCCTTTGTGGCGTGACACCCGAATTAAACTAATAAATCAGAAAAGCGTGCGAATGGGTCTCCAGTTTGTTTAAATTGTGTAGGACGAATAAACTGTTTTCATTTGATATTAACGACGCTAATGGTGTAGAATACGAACAGCAATTATTTCCAGCTTTTTATGGAATTGTTACATTGTTTCATCGTACTATTTGGATTAGTTTCGCTAACAAAGTACCGTTTTACGCTGAGAATTGCCTAACAGAGCATTTTCTTTAAACGTGATACTCTATCAATACTATTTAATAGTAGCACCACGATAAGCCATATCATGGTCTAACTGGTAGCGCGGTTGGCCACAATTAAGTCTGAACCATCCGAGTTCAAATCTCGGCATATGCATGTCAGAAGGGTGCGTGTTTCGTCTTTCACTTGGTCTGATTAACTTTGGAGGTCGCTCGTATCGTTGCTTGCTTTGCTGCATGCTTTGTTTTTTTTCGGGAAGAATCCCCAGGCTGTCGCTTATTCAGCACAGCCTCAATGTTAGAGTGGTTGAGAAACCTCCTCCACCACAACTCACAGGTCACTAGTGCCAGAGTGTTTTACGTCATCAGGGGGTCTTTAATGACCCCCTTTATTTTTAATAATTCAGTGGAGACGGCAGCGCCATTTAACGTGGCCATGCAGCCACCCACGATTTTGTGAGCCGAGAAATTAATCTCTGAAAAAATTTCGACCTCTTGCTCGGATCGTTTAGCCTACCGTGCGCATAAAAGTGATCGTTAGACGTCAAACATCTGTAAACGTGATGCAGCACATGCTATATAACGTGGCAGCATTTATACATTAACTTAACACAATTTGGAAATATGGAATTATGAGCTTTCATTTATTTCAATCATTTGGGAATATTTAATATTAGAGGTGTGCAAAGACTTAGCATCTTCAAGGTATCTCACAGGAAAATTATTTGAATATAGGTCGCCCTTGACTTGTGGAACTCTAAAATGTCTAGTATTGTGCTGTTTCCTCTGTCCCAAGTACCCCTATTGCCTACAAGGAAGCCGAATACCTATATATTATAATTAATTGGTAAATCCTTCAAACACACCACAATCCGTCCATATTTATCCACCTTCGACTTACCAGTGTCAGACAAAGATGGAACCTTACTTTCTCACACTCAATGACTACCATCTGCTAGGAACGTCCCAGATTGAAGGGACAGAGTATAAAGGGCAGGATATATGAAATGTCAGCCTCATAGTGAGCTCGGTGGCCTAGCGGTTAAGCACCCGGCAGCTTGGTGCCAACGGTCACAGGTTCGAACCCGGCAAGAGGTCGAAACTTTTCCAGGGATTAATTTTTCGGCTCACAACATCGTGGGAGGCTGACCACGTTAAATGGCGCTGCCGTCTCCACTGAATTATTTAAAATAAAGGGGGGACGTTAAAAAAACCCTGAGGACGTAAACCCTCAGACCACCCTCAAGGTATTTCGGATCCATCTTTCCGTACTGCTTCCCTGCGAGTGGTGGGGGAGGATGTTTCTCAACCACTCCAACATAGAGGCTGTGCTGATTAAGCGACAGCCTGGGGGGTCCTCCTCGAACAACAAAACAAACATGTCAGCCTATTTCACTCATCTCTTCGTGACGATCTATCAGAAATTATTGTGAATTTCATTCTGGCTCACAGCATAAGTTTTCTCCAATTCTCCTAATCAATAAATAGGACAATTAAGCGCCATTGGTCAATTCAAAACATACACAATGCGACTCCCGGAATGTGATATTGTGGCAGATTCAGATTGAGGGAGGATCCTTGAAATTGCCATCAGCTTGTTTCCTTCTAAAATGATGATGTCTTTAATTTCAATTCTATAGAAACATTAAAGAATATATATTTATTTATTTAACCACTATATGTCGCACCAATGTGATATTCTGTAAATGGGGTCTTAATATTTTGTTTTAACCTGTGGTAAATTTACATTGTAGTTTTCATTAGCTGGCAAAGTGTAGCGTGTAACAGAATTTAAGTGTTTAAAAAACTCATGCGATCTACAATAAAGTCTTCTATGTCGGTCATACTACTACAAATCTCTATAATACCTGCTTTGATTGAAATAGTGCTTCATCATATATACTAATCTCCAATCTCATATACGACCAATCTCACATACCTATGACCAATCTCACATATGACCAAACATTTCTTCGGCAATGCAAGTACTATACAATAAATGGATTGATTGTTTATTGTCCAGATCTTGAAACAGTGAAAACATATCGACAAAACAAAACATACAGAACATCAAACAGATGACAGCAACGGTGATCCATAAACCTAATAATAATAATAACATGATCCCCATTAATATTCTATTGTGCAACACAAATAATTAAAATGACATTCAAATACATAAACACAGACCACATTTATTACAAGCAGGGATGCCAATGGAAAACAAGAAGAAACTCTGAAAATATTGGGATTGTGTTGCGAACAATCCTCGGAATTGATCGAGAACGGGCAGAAAAACTCTGAAATCCACAGAACATTGGCATCCCATGTACAGTAACACAATAGACTTTTAGCGGTACATCAGACTTTTCTACTTGAACGCAGATTTTAATTTAGCCATTAATATTTGGAAAATCTGTTTCAGAGCCAACATTATATCATTAAAAGCATTTATTTTCTTCATATCATATGATAATGTTAAACTGTTGGAAACGTTTTCCAACTGTTCAATACTAATAATTTTCCAAGAAAACACACATAGTAATGCTGGGCAAGATTATAATAGAATGCATTTTAATGCCTGATTATAAAGATTAAAACCTTCCTTATTTTCAACTAGCAATAACTGAATAAGCACGTTTTAGACAAAACTCGTTGAATACAAAACAACCGCTCAATTAATACATGATTATAGTAATTTATAGTAATTATCAGTGTGTGTAAAAACGATGAATGATCCAGTCTAATGAAGATGAATTAAAGCTTTCTCAAGCTAAGATTCCATGTGTAGGGACAAGGGCATGTGGATACAATAATTGGTAAATAGATACAGGATTATATTTAACTGAAGTGTTGACATGTTGGTCCAAATTACTGCTCAAGCAATATTATTTTTGAATAAGCCACCATTTTGAAAGCTGGAAAAATACCTCTATGATGATCTAGCTATGGGAATTTCCAAACTGAACTAGACAAACTACAGTCTCATTACAGAAATGATTGGATGAAACATCCTATAGACACAAGAATTTGAATTAAGACCTGCAGGTCTACAGTGTATTGTAAACAGCTCCCAGAATAGAGATTGAAAACCTGATAGTAGCAACTGAGATCTAGTTAGTAACACCAATTAAACAACAGCAAACAAATATTCCATCACGATATAACAGACGCATAAACATAATTAAAATATCCTTGACAAGATGTGATAAACTACTGAAATGATACCGAAATGCAAGGAGGTCAATTACCTGATAAACTGTTTTTCTTTACTTTGCACTTGATTAAAACAAATGAGACCTAATTTTAGCCTTGATCATGAATGTTGGTATATCTTTTGTAACTCCTGTATAAGATTCATGAAATATGGATTACCGCCAAGTTCTTCTATCTGGATCTTGAGCCTGTAGAGTAGAAATAATGAACTAAGATTTAAACAGATAAAGAACAAGGAAGCTTGCTCAAATACACTTTACAGATACGTTCCAAGGTCAATGGCCGAGAGCTTTTACTTGTGTCCATTCCGCCCAATCTGGCATGAACTATACAATCCATCATGGAGAAGCAGGTGAATTCTATATGTAAGTCTTGCTTTTATCAAATATACAAAACATAGCTTATTCACAAGTATTTTAATGATGAAGCATGCAAAACTTTAGTTCAAGAATTTATAACTTCATGACTGGACTATGGAAATGCATTGTTATATAATATTCTCCCCTTTTTCAGTACGACAAACCCCTCTACAGTCTACAGAATTGCACCGCAGGAACTTATAATATCAGTTTTGGTCCAGCAACATTGTCTCCCTCTATGTTTCATATCACTATACAAGAAGTCTATATTTAAATTATCATATCTAAAAGTATAAATCAGTAAGTCTGCTGTGGTTTAAACTTTTTTCACTTTTAACAGTACCAAAAAGCCGCACAGCATTGTATTGAGAGAAATCATTCTGAGCATCAGCTCCCAGGCTGTGGGATAAGTTATGTGACCATAATAATTTTGTAGGAAGCAAAACAAATATTTTGTAAGGTTCTCCAAACTCACTCAGATAAATCAGTCTAATTATAATATTATAAAATATATTGTATTTATGAACTTTTTTTATAAAATGTGTCCGCATTATGTGAGCCACAACATGATTTAATAATTCTGTAATTCTGTTTTCAGTGTAAAGCCCTGTAGAACAACTCTGGTTGATTATGGCATGACATAAAAAATTATTATTATTATTGTCAATAATGTGGGCACGTGTCTAATCCATCTTCAGCCAACACTAAGTACAAATGTATAGCCCAGTCAAAATGTGGGTATTTGTAATGTCAGTATGCTGTTAGTTGTTGTCACATCTGTTAGTTGTTGCTATTGTTCAGTTGTCACATCTGGGACAAACGGCCGAGGGAAGCGCAATTCATTGAGTAAACAAATTTCACAAACACAGGTATGAGTCGTATTTGAACCCACAACCTGGAGGTTTGCAGTGCAGTGCTCTAACCACTGGGCTATCAAGACATGCACAGAAGCATCCCATTAGTGGATTCAAATCTGGGTCTTCCCAGTATCTAGTTCAGGCTCTTTAACTACTAAGCAACCACAACTGATGTTATTTATGTTATGCTCCCTCGCTTGCTCACACACACACACACACACACAACAGAATGAGAGAGAGGAAGGTAGGAAATTTCCAGCTAACTTACTTTTCTTCCAGTTCTACGAGTACAGACTCAGTGTACTTAAATGAGCCTATTTTCTCTAAATATTCAACGCAGTATTTCTTCACCTCAAAGTTTGATGTCTTTTGCCTCAAAACATCTTATAAAGAAATGTGTCAAGGACCAGCTAACATTCAGTTCTTAGCCAATATAAGTCAATTTGAGTTACGGTATTAAGAGCCTGAAAGCAATATTTTTTTTAAACAGAAGCTGCTTGCCTCTATATATATATATATATATATATACATATAGCAGAAGGTAAATTCACATTATTCATTAAATTTTTGTTTATGTGTAGGTTTGTTTCTAATAAACTCACACTGGATTATATGATAGTCTGTTTTATAAATTCAATATTTCACTAAAGAGTGGATACTGGTATATTTTTAAGGGGACACTCAGAATTTATTGAGAAAATAAAGCAAAATATTCAGCTGTGGAAGCCCCTCAAATGAGCTGTTTTAAATAAAATATTAGGTCACTAGGTCAGCTCTGAGCATAAAGCACACCTTCTTCCTCTTCCCTAGCACTAGACATAAATGTTATTAATATTAAAGGTTATCTTAGTGTCTGTTCATCAATTTAGATGCACAATTTTATCTATTTTAAGATAGGCTATTGGATTTATGTACAAGTAGTGTATTTTATCTTTAATAGAAAATTCATTCTCATATCTTGTTCACTTTAAGGGTGTCTTAATAGTTTTACCAGCAAAGAACCATATTATCAAGTAAGGATCAACTAGAATATTTACATAGCTTAATTTATATATTAAAAGAAGGACTTCCAACACCCAATAAATACAACAAGGTGATCTATAACAAGCCAAATAATATTCTATATAATATTATATGATTATATAATATCAGGACAAAAATTTAAAAATACCTTTAGCCAGTGTGGCTTCAATAGTTTCTCTTTGGTTAACGGAAAATGTTGGTTCATTCAATGTCACTGGATCCTCTGGCTTGACAAACACGCAAGCACCATTAATTGATTTGCTGACGTAAACTTTCATATGTTGTGGGTCTATCTCAAATAGACCTACCACGTGATTCTGAGCCAGAGATTCCACTATGGCTCCATAGAATGTATGAGTGGTGTTGGTGTATTGCAAAGAATTTGCTAACTTAATTGTGCCATCAACAGAAAGTGAAATGGAAAACATTTCAGACACCGCCATATTGCTGATTGTTTATAAGGTCATGGTCATTCGCGGCTGAGCCAATAAAATAACCACGTACACAATTACAGATGAATGAATGTGCAGATAAATGTAAATTATAAATAAATGCACATGGTCGATTAAAAACAAATCTCAAATTATTGGTGACTATTTTTCTTACCCAGCCGACAATTAACAACATCGCCTCTAGGTCTTCATACTAAATAAGTATTTAAATATATACTACTTCGGCTGGCGTGAAGGTAATTGGCTACAAGTGCACAGAGCTTGATGTTGATCTGTTGCAAAGAATTTGCCAACTTAATCGTGCCACCAACAGAAAGTAAAATGGAAAACATTTCAGACGCACAAATGCACATGGTCAATTAAAAAAAAGATCACAAATTATTGGTGATATTTTTTGGCACCCGGCCGCATTTCATTATTTTTTGTACAGAGAATACTTCACCCAGCATTTTTTCTATTTTGCGTGCCACTCAGCTGTGTTACTCGCAACAAGAATATTTTTAGGAAGGCCTCACGTAATTGATTATGTTTACCTCAAACCTGATATATGTATATATACACACACACACACACAGACAGACACACAATCTATCATCTACATGAAAAAGATACTGAGTATCTGTAAATTGTGAGGTTTGCTCCTGATTCCATGAATGATTAGGAAGGAAAATTTGCCTTCAGTCAGATCTTCAGCATAGCTCTTGTTGGTCTCATACTGAAAATATTATAATTATGTATACAGCAAAAGAAAAAACAAACATATAACAAACAGAAGAAAATGATCTGAACACAAATACATACATACGAATGTGCAATAATCCATTAAATATTTGAAAAATGCAACTTATCATAAAAAATACCTCTTTTGAGTTCAAGTTTGCATAATCATCCCGGATTTGAAAATAGAGGCCTAATGTATCCAGTAATGGCTTAAGGTTGCTGGAAGTGACAAAGACTACACAGAATAATATAATGACACTGATAATGATGACAACATTTATAAAAAGATACTTAGTGAATAGTACAATGGGATTCAGTCTGATTTTAAGACATCACATTAATATTGTTGATCCAGTAAATTTACCTTTTGTATTCACTGAAGAGTTGCATCAGTCTAACGGCTAATCCAAATAAGCCTCCAGTTTCTGAAATAAGTTTGAAAAACAAAAGATTTCATTAGGATGTTGATGTATTCATCAAATAAACAAAATCTGAAATGAATTGGACTAAATAGTATAAAAACTGAAACTCGGGTGTATATATTATAACATTTCAAACAGAGTTGCAATTCTTTTTCATGATAGAAAACCCAACCAAATATAAGAAAAACACATCAATTTCTAAGATGTCTAGAGATATGAATGGTAATTTTCAGAACACAATAGCTTACATGGCTATGTTTCAGCTTAACATAACTAATACCAATGCCATTTAGTTAAGTACAGATGAACTTAAATAATACAACGAACTGAATGAAGTAGAAATTTGACTGGAGTCTATTCTGGAGCTTCATTGTACTTCATGCTGAACACTCAAACATTGAAGTCTGTTGGAAACTACCGAATAACTGATGCAACGAACTGTATGATATATTTACTTCTGATGACCATCTGTTTGTATTCCTCCTCCGTAGGACATATAAAGGCATCTCTCCAATAAATGTCCATGCCCTGGCCGCGGTGTAGCTCAAGAACCTGTTCTGAAAGTAACAACGTAGACAATCAGCCTCCAAAACAGTCGGTTGATCCTGGAGATTAACAGACAGATCTATCATATTTATTATAGTGGAATCCTGTGTAATCCTGTAAGCTGAATAACCGGACTGTTGTGACTGGATTAGAAAAGTGACCTAATACAATAAACACGCTGCCATCGTTTGTCTGTCAGTAACATCAGGTAGTCAAAACGGATGAGAGAGAATGCTTTGTCAGGCGCTAACGCTGGTCTCAGCCGGAAGCGAGCCACGTGGTCAGACTTCAACTTTTCATCAATGGATGAAACAATCCCGCAAACCTGGGACAACACTGAGATTTGAACCTATTTCTCCAATACAGTGTGCTACCAATTACCGGTACACCAAGGCAACAGTCTACCAGTCGGAGAGTATGAACAAGTGACAAGTTTAACAGCCCTTTGTTTCTCCTGTAATCAACAATGAGAAATTGAAACGAGTTCTGCCCAAAATATCTTGATGTAAATACAGCATACTTTCATGAAGACAGCTTTATACAAAAACAAACAACTAGAATTTACACTTAATCTGTAAGGAGCTCTGATCACTTGGGAGGCTTAGGGCATGATATTTAGTTCCAATGTCATGGGATGGATCCACTTTTCAAGGCTAACAAAGAGTTTCATAACATTTCCACTTTATACATCACCATCAATTTGGAGATTCATAACCTAATTTATTTATGCATAAGTGACCACATTAAATGGCAGACTGCCATCTAACTTAATTGGAACACAAAAGTTTCGCTACAGACCTAAACTTTCTGGCAGCGACCACCTTTCCAGTATTTCACCTCCAAGAACATCATTTTGTATGAAATACAATGGATTACCATCACATGACATGATGATTGAATTAAATTATAGTAGTATCCACTACAACTGCCTTAGTCTGTATTTATTCTTTCCTGTGGTATATGCCATTCATTTTTGATTATTTGTAAAGGCTTCCATACACTGAGAACATGTTTAAAAAAAGTTTACATAAACATGGCTAAGTAATATCAAGTTTTACACAAGAACTATTTTAGTTAAGAGTGTTAAGATGGGGAAGTTATCTCAGAACTGTTGTCACAACAAGATCATCATCAGTAAAGTGTGTGAAAAATATGACACTGACTGATATATATATATACCTGAGGTAACAACCATTTTAGCAATCACCTTATCAATCAGTTTGTTTGACTTTAACAGTGTTAATAGATGACCAAGAATTAGACTGATAAGGTTACTTCTTTAATAGGTTTACATTAGGCAACTAGGCTGATTTTTAGATATCTTGTAGCATGAAAATGAGATCAATCCATTCCATTTTCTCTCTGGATCCATGGGCTATGGTTTTGCTCAATGGACAGATTACTACTAACCTGTGAACACCTTCGTGACTGATGGATGATCCAAGGTCATGACCTTCTCAAGACCCAGAAAGTAAACATAATTGGCTGAGTTGATGGTATGCGCTACACCGTAGATATTGTGAGCCACTAGAAAGACACATAAAACGTTATTAGTCGATACACATAGAAGAAAACAAAAAGATGTCTTTGTTTTAAGTACAGCCAACTCTAGATTACCTGGATCACAAAGCTGCCTCCTAAGTATTACATGAATTAGGTGAAAACAAACGATCAAGAATCCATCATCTCGATCAACCAATTTATTCTCACATCCCCATAGCAATCCAGATAATCGAGCCTTAACTGTATTAAATGTAATTGACACCACATTTCTTCTATATTATTTGCATATATATTATCATAGGTATTCTTGCCACATGACACAGTTTTAACTGCAGTTATTTTTTCAGCCATTTTGATGCCATCAGCTGAACGAGTACCAGCCAGCACCTTGATAACATACCTGGAATACCTCTTCTCAACTGTGAATTATCTTCAATGTCATCGATGCTGGAAGAAAATAACATAATCCAAAGTTGGTTATCTGGATCAACAATACAGCTATAGGGCAAATCTTCAATACAAATCAGTTTCGTTGTTAACAAGGTAGAAAGTTATCTTAAAGGACGAGTGAGTTGTCTCCTGCAATGATAAAGAAAAGCAATTCTACATGTGTTAGTAGCCTCTAATTGCATACCACAGAATATCCTTTGTTTTGTAACAAAATTACAACCATGCATGCCTTCATTTAGATCAAGGCAGCTCAGTAATAAAGTGTTGGACATGAAACTGAATGGTTCTTAGTTCAAATCCACCAACTGGCTGATCGATCCATCATAAACAGCTACACAGTGCAATCATGATGGATTAGTCGCCTAGAACTGGCAGTTAAGGACACTATACTTCCTAGGAAGGTGATACCACTATTACTACCAAATAGAATATACAAGACCATATCAGTGGCAGGTAGAGAAATATAAATTAATCAGACTGTTAGCCTAATGAACACTTAGTCTTCGGAACAGCAGAGTTGGCTTAAAGCAATTCTTTGGTGACCAATAGCTCTTTTGAACGATTCAAATAATAAGGACATTTAATTTTATTGTCATTATTAGTCAACAACTTGCGAATTATACATAAAACACATGCTTTTCTGGGCATAAACGTCATAATAAACAAATTTGCATTTACATCGGTTACTTTGAGCTGGTCACCATAGGGCTCATTAATTATACAGCAGAACATGCATGCATGCTCATTGTTGGTACACACATAACCAAACAGGAGTGAACCAAAATACACATATGCTGATGATGTTGGTGTGCAGCTATTCATGAAGATGGCTTATATGTCATCTGATCACTGGCTCAGAACCTGAATTTTGCAGGTACACGCAATTAAAATAATGATGCATTATAATGTCTGAAGCTTTGAATACAATTATAGTTCTAATAAACGTAACACATAAAATGGCTAAAATTAATCGTATCTAGAGTTTAAATAAGGAAGCAGATATTTCAGATTAGATGTTTTTTTAAATGACATTATCTGATATGGATCGGATATCTGCTATAGATGAAGTTGACTATGAGGTAATACATCCACCATCTGTTCTCATCAGTTTTTCACGGAAACATCATGATGGAAGCCAGTAATTTAAGTCATGAATACCAAAGATATTTTGCATTAAAATCTTTCTGTGTCATTATCTGAAGTGCACCCAGTTTTCAGTGGCAGCGCAAACAATTTAAAACAAATTTACAAACGAACTTCATTTCGTAAATGATGAACTCACAGAAGACTAGCATTGTGAAGCATCTGGGTCACTTCCATGATCACCTCCAGCTTATCTTCAGGTATCTTTAGCCAGTAATTGAAAGCCTAACAACAAAAAGGACATCCATTGGTTAGCCCGTGCAACTATAATAACACAAAAGGTATCACACTAAAGCACACACACACAAAATGCTGCTGACTAATAATGCTGCTGACCTCGCTTAAGTACATAAATAAATAGAGCATGTAAGAATTGATAAATATGTAAATATGGAAGGGTATATTTGTGAAATATTACCACAATTGACTACTACTAAAATTTCCTAACTTGGAAAACAAAGTGGTGAACTATTAAAAACTGTAGTTGGTGATAACATTTTAGTCAAGCCAATTTACTAGTTACCTGAAATGGAAGACTAAATCGGGGTTTTTGGCCATGATTTGGAGGAAATATTGAAGACACAAAATCAGTCATGTGATATAAAAATGCTATAAATCACTGGAAGTTGCTAAGTAATTATAACAAAATATATATTGTAAGATATATCATTTTAGTTATTCTAAATATTATTTATTCTGCATGTATGCATGCATATGTAATGCCTATTCATCTGGGCAATAACACAGTAATGAAATAATTGGAAGGCTGAAAATCTGGTTGCAGTAATAAGAAGGCAAATCTCAACTCAAGTTTGCCATCTGGTGGGTGCTAAAGGGACTACAAAGGACAGAATGCTAGCAAAATGGCAGTTCACCAATCAGTGGTACTCAAAACAATCATGATATTGCTTTAACATTCCAGTAAATCATGTTCACAGTTAACCATCAACTTGTTAAGCAAGCACAGTGTATCACCATAAATTATTTGTTATAAGGGCATCTGGAAGCAACAAAAAGCTACTATGGTTTGAGCCAGTGTTTATATGCACCATCTTGACAACCAGGACCATCTTGTTTTGCAACTGCTATGATTTTAAGAATGCCTGCCCATTTAGCAACCATGTGGCAACAAAATGTTGTGCTGTTATTTCAAAGTTTTCTGTATTATTGGCCAGTTATCTAGCAAAATGATATGTTGTTGTGAAAATTAAATTGAATTTAAATTATATAGACCTCTATATAATTTAAGTTATGAACAAATAAATTCAGAAAACAGTAAATTATTTGAAGTTCTTGAAATGGAGCTCTTCCTGTTTCAAAATTAGAAGTGGACCGATTCAACAACTTCAAAAATATACTGTTTTCAGAAATTATTTTAAGGACATTATATCTACATATATAAATGTATACAAATACATGCTAAAATATTAAATTCATATTGTATAAAATGGTGCACGATCAAATGTTTCATGATCTGATCAAGCCAATGCTGCGCTGAATCAAGTGATTATCTTTGAGACCATGGTGCATGTTAGATGATGATTGATGTTTTACGGCCACCTTTGTGCACATGGTAGGCTAAATAGGCACAGCGACCTCCAAAGGTACTTAAATGAAGTCAAAGATGAAACACCGGTGCACGTTAGAAACAACATCTAGTATTTTGGTATTATAAATGATGATGATGGTGATGAAGGCAACAACAACAACAACAACACAAATGTGCATACATACATGCACACAGTCTTTATATAAAAAAAGTTGTCATTCCCATATATTATATATACTGGATATTCTAATGTTTTATTCACCCAGTTTTTACAACCAAGTAATAATAAAAGTAATGGCACAAGTTTCCTAGATTTAAATAACAAGGTCAAACTTCTCTTAGTATTAAAATTAATATCACGATCAGATCCACGTTTTTCACACATGTTAAGTAATTGTTCAACTCCATAGGGTGACATGCTCAATATAGATAAATTATTGGGATATGTAATATGTTTCCCACCTAAACAGAAACCAATGTTACTTTTTGATAAAGTCAAACTCAAATCATCAATGTATATATTAAAGAGAAGTGGTGATGGTATACCACCTTGCTTGACATCATTAGTAACACCAATAGTTAGTTATTGCATATAAATCACAAGAGCCTTGTTATTATTAACTATATTTTATTGTTTGTTATAAACGTTATATGTTCATGGGTCTTCAATTTGAAATATAATCTACCGCTACTACAACTATTCAACTTAAAAGGTAATATTATTATGTACACACTAGCTGCAAACCATATTTTGTACAGCATTGTTTGCATACAATTTTGAATGATATTATTGTTAGTAATTAATAATAACTCACCCAAATATAATTTCACAGTAATTGGCTCGTAAAAATGTCAGTAAGACACTAATGGAATAAAATTCTTTCAGTGCAACATATCTTACAGTGTTGATTTTGTGCTGCAAATATACCAATTTATCAGTTGTGAATGGGCTAAGAGAATTTGGTGTTCATTGGCGAATTGGTCTGGTGGCAAACGTTCCAAGAGTTTAAACAGAGATATCACGTGAACACCCCATGACGAAGAAATTGAAAGATGTCTATACCCACAGAGTATTTTGGCAACAAAAAAACATTGACAGCAATATTTAGTATTCATGGTATTCAATTAATTATAGCTGCTTAACAGACTCTAATAAGTGAAGCATCGGGTAATTAATTGAAAGAGATCATTCCAGCAGAAGAATCAGAAACCATTAAAAGGGCTTTGGGAATTACACCATAGATTAAGAACAAATCATTCATGTCAGTGTAGAATTAGCGTTACACAAAGATGTGTCGCATTACCTTAGCCAGAGTCACTCGGATAAGTTTCCCAGGAATTTGTGAAATATATTCATATGGCTCAAGAAGGATCTGAAAAATAAAATGTGTTATTGATATTTTTAAATTAAGAGATTGCTACGAAATAATGATTCAGTATTAAGGGTTTCAAAACAGGCGTGTATGTGTTCTGTCTGTCTATTTGTGATTCTTATGGAGAATGCTGAAGAAAAGAAACAGAGATTCCAGGTTCAAATTCATCAATCAACTTCTCATCTTACATATGTTCACTTGATAACAATGTCATTAGTGGTGATGGAATATTGTGGAAATGATTTAGATGCTTAGATTAAAACATTGTAAAATACTTTTATCAGCTGCAAACAATCATAGAATTAAGAATATTTAGATCCTGTTACATCTACCTGATTCAGATATTTCAATTCATAATTCATCACTGAAAGTGAAACTAGGATCATTTAAAAATATATATTTCAAATTAAAATATACAGGATGATTACTTTTCCAATAGCTTGATGGTTGAATAGAACCTGTTTAGTACAGGGTTGGCATTTAACCCAGTCGTGTGGATTAAAACTGGGTTTTACTGGTTTAATCAGGGTCAAACTGGATTTTTCTCAGCATATAGTATATTGATTCACAAAATTCTAAATTTTTTTTTAGATGCTGAGAATTTGCACCAATCAAAATAATCCAATATTTGGGGTATTATAGTTGGCGGAAACAATTATATACTATCATACAATAGTAATTACATGAGATGTTATGATTTGTTGGTGGCCTAAATCAGTTGATCTGTTCTATGATTGATTGATCTTGTCTGTTAAATTTGCTTTTAAATCCTAGGAGGTAAATTGATCATTTAACTACTGGATGATCAGAAACAATTAGAAAGCACACTGCCTTTTACTTTGGGTATAGTGTTGGCATACAACTGGGTTTGACTGTGCAATGCCAATGGCTACACTTAATCCAGGATGTGGCAGGGGATCAAGATATCTGCTCATATTAATTGGCAATTGGTTAATTTCTTATGTGGCTTCAATACAACCAAAAGGATTAAGGAGGTACAAAATGAGGATTGAATTATAAACTCATTCATTGTTTCTCAAAGTATAGACGCAACATCTGAATAAGTTCTGAATATTTTGCTTGTAACAGAGTTATTTAATATGGCCACCATTAAGAATGGTAGACCTGGTGACCCATTGCACTGAGTCTGGTGAACAGTGCAGTAACAGGATTAAGCATTGGCGTGCACACATCAAGCAGTGTCTCTAGCATAAGGCTACACCTGCAACCACATATTCTGGTTTCAATTGTCCAGCACCAAAACCAGACAGTGATCATGATGACATTGCACATCTGCCTATGCCTGTAAAACTCCAGTCTCAGATCTCTGCAGATAGCTAGATTATTTTATGCTCGTAACATACGATTCAATGTAGCTGAACAAGCAGAGTTCAAAACATTAATAACTATGCTCCAACCTGGATACGGACGTGGTCACCTAATTGTAAGAGTCTATCAGTCTCTGCTAGTTTGGGTGTTTGACAGTGTCCATGACCAGGTGTTCATGTGTACTGCTCATGGTGTAGTTAAAGACAATGAAAAGAAGATGGAACTGATGCCCTGTGAACTGAAAGAGGCCAACCCTTATCTCATTGTGCATGGATGTTCCTCGGTGATGACCTAACTCCAATCCGAGTCTGAGCTCATTGGTGCCACCTGGTGGAATAATCAGCTGAAGTGTATGGAGATGTTAATTAAGAACAGACCATTTCTAATCATGATCAATGCTCAACACAAGGACCTCATTGAGCTATGTACCTGAAACATCATCAACAACGTAGGACTCCATCACGAGGCCAAGAACCTCATATACAATCTTTCATCTATCATCACACATTCTCTATGCTTTGTAGTGGTGCAGAGTTGGACTTGGACTGGTGCATATTTAAACACTTTTTGTTGTTGTTTGTTGAGTGGTATGGAAAATTATTGACTTATCTGTATATATAGCATTATTTGTGTGTTTTAATACTTTTATATATAGATATTAAATGCTTATTTCACATTTGGTCTGTTTTATGTAAATTAGTAGTGAATAATGCCTATGAAAGAGTTTAACCCTGTTTAGCCCAAGATGGGGGTTTAGTCCAACCCATGTTTATGCTGAGTTTAACCCGAGTGCAGTTTAAGCCTGCCAAGCCTGTTTTAGTATATTTTAATATTACCCTGTTCTAGTATATTTTAATATTACTTTAATAGATACGCACTTCATCTTCAGTGGGCTCTCTGTTTTGATCAATCAAATCATTTCCTTTGTTAACGGGTAATGCTGTTCTGTCTATTGGAAGATGATTATCCATATTTGTCAGCTAGAGATTGAATTCTATAAAACAAAATATTAATAATTAGTCATTATAATGATCATAATTTGTGAAAAGGGAAGCCAACTGAACTTCCAAACTTCTGTCAACACACAGTCTCTATGTATATATACACACACACGCATATATGTATATACACACACACACGCATATTTATATATATATATATATATATATATAGAGAGAGAGAGAGAAATGAGAGTGAAATGTGTTTTAACAACTAATTAAGTTAATTTATCATGATTATAATGGACAAGAGGAGCCTAAATCCTATAGTAATTAGTATATAGTGGGGTCTACTCAATACAGTTAATTCATTATCATTATAACAAATGATAAGCATGAAAACAATTACAAATAATCTTAAATTTGCTTACAATGCGACTATCACGGTGATTGTTACAGCCTTAGGCTTAGTCTTAGACGGTTGGTCTATACTAATACTGTAGCTAATTTTCACAAGTTATACATCAATACAAATATTATTAGTGACAGTATACTCGGTCTAGCCACTCTTGTCTCTTAATACCGCAGTCTAGGTTTAGAGAGTCTACTCAACTAGTCTACTGTCTAGACTAGACTAGTAGATACTAAGATAGATCTAGTCTCTAGACTAATATTAATAACCAGATATTGAGATATTCTCTTCATGAAATAAATCGACGAAGGTCTCGCGTTTACTGACGCGATAATGTGTTCTCAGTGCACTCACTAATCTAGTTTCTTATATCTAAACTGACTTAAATAATATCCGTGAATAGAAATTAGTCATATCAGTGACAACGTTATAATGACATGCCGCACACACATGAGTAACTACATCGTAAATAAATGGGTTACATCTAGTGAGACTTGGCGAGAGTTTGCGTGATCATTTTATTCGGTTTATTATCGCCCACTGCTAACCATCCAGATCTGTCAAATTTATTATCACTACCAGGGTGTTACATTAGGTTAGAAGTACATGGTTAGAGTGTACTATACAATAGATCTATTGGGACAATTAATGTTGGCATTTATATGTAATGCCATTTTATCACGGGTGTCCAGTCGATTCGCCCCACGGGACATTCGCCTCAAGTCTATTCGCCCCGGTGTCGGTTGAATCCCCCCGCTCCAAGTTTGGTTCATTCGCCCCGGTCTTAGTGCATTCGCCCCGCCAGAAATATGCTGTGAAGCCGTGAACGTAATAGCCTAAATAGTCCAAAATAAACGTTTGCACTAAATTGTGTTCTGTTGTATTTCATTAGATATTAATGTAAATGTTTTGATAAATACATGCATGATGTGAAGGAATATAAGCTTTTCGTGATATGCTACAATAATACGTCCCGCTCCAAGTTTGGTTCATTCGCCCCGGTCTTGAGGCATTCCCCAAAATAAACGTTTGCACTAAATTGTGTTCTGTTGTATTTCATTGGTGTGATTTTTTTTTTGCAATTGGCCCCATTCCTCTCCCAATAATATTATTATATAAGTCGTTCATGGAGCAAATATGTGAGAATAAAAAGCGTATATTGCAATTGAATCTTGTTGCAGTATTTGGTACTATATAAAACAATGTTTAACTGCTTCACTTCGTTTATTCCAAACTTCAGACTTACATATTCTTGCGAGAACCAGTTTGCGGATGGGACACGTTCAGTACATGGAATGTCGTACAAAGCAGGGGTGTGTCCATTAACAGTAATAACAGTAGCATATTACCACAAATCTCACACCAAGAAATCTTCAAACGCTACACAAAAGTGGCCATACAACAGAAACATTTACAACATTAATTATAAAATATTGAAACGACCCAGACCAACACTCATTAAATGCATCAATAAATTTTATTTATGCAAAACTCAGAGCATGGGCAGCAATAGGTTTATCCAGGTACTCTTAACCCACTTTAACAAAATAGTTTTGATAAACCTACCAGACCTATCAGAATTATAATGTGGAAGTGGGTTAGGAGTACGTGGTCGAATCTAGGACGTTTTGGCCTAGGACGTATTGGCCAACTATTTGTTCAAAGTAGGACATTTTGGCCAATGTATCAAATAAAACTTTAACTGGATGTCTGACTGTTTTATTGACAGTTATTGATATTTCTTAACTAAGAATGGACGGATATGAGGAGATTAGGGTAGCTTAATTCAGATAAACAATGAAAGCGAATGAACTGCAATTTATCAGCTACAGGATGCATGTTATAATCGTGTATGACCTAGGATGAACAAATAACATGTGATGCTTGGAACAACAGATTCCACACCCTTGTTAGCCAGGATCATCCCTGATAGACACCCTGCAAGCAGAGTGTGCCCAGGTCACTGGAGTTGTTCTCATTCAAGATCACTGCGATACTAGACCGAAGAAAAAACAAGAAAGATATACCCAGAATTCCCCCCCAAAAAGGACTTCGTAACTTCTAAATATTAATGCCAATAACCGAAAATAGTTTTAAATAGTCATTCTTAGCTAAGAACTATAAATAACTGTAAATAAGCTAGTCCGAAATCCAATTATTTTTTTATTTCATACATTGGCCAAAACGTCCTACCTGAAAAAATAGTTGGCCAAAACGTCCTACCTGAAAAAATAGTTGGCCAAAATGTCCTAGGCAAAAACGTCCCGGTCAAAACCTCCGTTGGCCAAAACGGCCGCCAACCTAAACGGCTATATGGGTGCCCCCATATCATTGTGCAGTTAGCCACAAATATTGACTTAGATTGGGAATCTGTAGGCTAATCAAGGAACTATCTTATCTACAGTAATACTGTCGCGAGTACTTGCATGGCTACTTGGTTAATTATATATAACCAAATTGTTTCTTTTCACGATTGGGAATCGAACATACGATTGGATGACAACTCCATCCACAGGTGTACTGTAAATGAAGTATTACGTGATCGAATTACTTGACATTCAGAGAACCTTATGCTACAATTAGTATTTTATATTTTGATACCTTGATACCAGATCTATGGAGTAGTGATGACACCACCTGTTAAAAACTCCGGTAAAGTATTTTTTTTTCTATTCCAGATATTTCTTATTTCATGGATCACGGCAGATTGTAAAGCTCTCTAATCCAATGTCTTTTTTTCTTTCTAATCGGGACTTGAATGTATTTAATGTGGGACTGTCTACTACGTGTGCTGGTATGAATAAAACTTGTCTCAAACTTAATCTTTAGCGGCGCTTCACAAGCTTGAGGCTATGCCCTCTGGTTTTGATATGTCAGCCAGCGAGAAGATTTGGTTAGATTCCAGCCTGTCTATAGCCTTCAGGATCTTAAACACCTGAAGCATATCGCCTCGTCTCCTACGGTAGCACAAAGATGGGAATCTCAAGGCTTCAAACTAATCTCTATATGGGAGACTTCTTAAGTTCGGTATCAGCTTTGTGGCTCTCCTCTAGATTTTTTCGACCTACAGCTTGTCAAGTCGGAACCTTGGGCACCAGATCACATTTCCATATTCCAAATGAGGGCGTACCATAGTGGTGGATAGCATGGGGAGTCAATATTATTCCATTCTTCAACTACATGTATACAGTTTAATTGATAGTGGGTAGTATGTATAGTGTTTATTTTATATTTAGTTTTTATTAAACATGCAGCCTAAAATTATGAACATTTATATAATAAATGTTTGAATGGAAGAGAATCTCAATTCGAGCATATTTCAAGATAACAGTGAAATCGGTTTATTTATATATTAAAATTTTCAAAACTATGATGCAGGGATAATATGCCCAGTATACGGAAAAATCCGTGTTATACGTATTTTTTACACTTTTTCCAATCTACGGACAAACTAATACATGTTGGCCGATTCTACAGATTGTTATAAATATTGATGGTGTTGTTGTTATGGCCTAGCGAGTGGACGTGTTTGGTTTGAGCTCCTGAAAATTAGTATGAATTAAGTGGATATAGTTATGTGATTGCCTCAGAAATTCGCTGAGTGGACAGCCATGATATGTAGACTGGTTTAGTTATATTTTGGATATATATTTCGGGTGTTGTGCATTTAGTATTTAACTTTTGCGTTGCATATTTATCACTGCTAACTTTTGATATTATATGTGGAATCAATAGCTATTGTTGGGCGCTCAGTGTTTCGATGTTTGTTCAGTGGACCGTAATTAACTGTGCTTATAATTGGCAAGTGCTCAATTGTGTTAGAAACAAAATGCCACCCAAGACCAGAGCTACACCGACATCTCAAATTGAAATTCCCGAGGGAGTTCCTCTTGGGTTGTGGGATATGCTACTATCAAGTACAAGCTAACACATCGGCCACTACTCAACGAGTTGATATCCTGGAGAAAAAGATTGACAATCTGGATCAGCTGGATACTGAAGACAGGTTAAATGCTTAAATAAGACTTTAGCTATACTTAGCGCCAAGCTCGAGAGATGTGAAACGAAACTCAGTCATGTGCATGTGGAATTGGATGACACGAGGGCTCACTCGATGAGACACAATCTTATTTTCACATTTTACCCGGACAATGTTCAGTATAAAGAGTCCAGTGGTGAGAACTGTGTGGCTCTAACTCGAACTTTCCTGGCATCGGTACTGGGCATTGATAATGCACAAGAGATGTATATCCCAGTAGCTCATCAGGCCTATTATAGCCAATTTCCCAATCGACAGGGAACAAGAAACCGCTATGAGGCGCACTAATCGTTTACGCTACACCCGCCATTTCATCACAAAGCAGCTGACCGCTAAACAACGTGAACGGAAGCAATTTGTCCTCCCTATGTATCGAGATCTGAAAGTGAATCCTGATAATCGAACCAAGCTAGTTGACGATGAGCTGTTTGTAAAAGGTAAGCTGCAAACGAAGTACGTTATGCCGAAACTCCCAACAGCACAGGGCACCGACACTTCCATTAAGCTTGTAACAGGTGACACAGTAACGGATTCGGGAAGTATCTTCCATGGGTATGCTGCCAGAGTCAAGTCGACGCAAGACGTCAGTAAAGTCCTTGATATGGCCAAACACAACCCAACACTGGCGGCAGCTGACCACCTGATATATGCCTTCAGGATCGGAGATAGCGACGGTAACATCAAGACTGAAAATTTCCATTCTGATGGAGATTATGGTGTGGGGTTGAAGCTACTGGAACATATGCAGTCTGAACATACTGTCAATAGGGTTTTCATTGTGGCTCGGGTTTGTACACCCGGTTACCGTCACATTGGTAATAGACGGATGCTATCATGCTATCAAGGTTTGTGAAAAGGCTCACTTGGCTATGTCTTCCGGTGAGTGACTGATTATAACTACTGATCGTACTTCGTGAAATATTTGTGATACGATGTAGAGCTTCCCTGAAACGGTCAATAACACAATTATAAACACTATATGATATACAAATAATAATATTTTATTAGCTACAAATATGCTAATTGTTTGTTTTAATATATTCAATGTTAAACTGACGTTTCCACTGGCTTCTACACGTTTTAGGAATGTATTGGTTGTTGATAATTTGCTTTTCATATTCAAATCAATTATGTTTGGTCATGAGCAGTGTCATTTTGGCATTTTCCACTGAATAAGTATGTTTTGCAAACTTTTATTAAATATAATTTACAACTGCACAGTATACTAGACTAATACCATACACGAGGTTCAGTGCGATAATTTTAACGGCTGTATACAGGCGTGTGTGCTGACGTATGGGCCCTATATAAACAAAATTAATTTGGTCTCTCGGTTAGTTAATCTTATTTTTTCAAGACTAAATTAATAAATATAACTGGCACACGTGCATGTTTACAGTCGTCCACGAGATTGCACAACGACATCATAATCAAGCTTAGTTTTTAGAAGAAACATTATTATGGTTTTCCTGTCACCTGAGCTCTATCTCAATTCGCTGCATTGTACAATGCCAAATGCTGGGAATATTTCACAAAAGTCGGACAATGAACCTGAAACAAAGTATGTTTTCTTTCTTTATTCACTCAATCTCCTTCACTAACATAATCTCACTTTATAATAAAACAAACATTGTATTGCATATTTATATAATATTTTACTATACAAAATCACTCTGTATCTGTATGACATTGTTATTTTGTTTTGTCATTCACCATGCGTATTAGAAGAGGGGTTGTTTGGGGGGGGGGATCCAGTGACGGGCCACTCCGACGAGGCGAAGTATGTACATACACATTTTTGTATGAGGGTGAACTGTTTTGTTATTGTTGTTGAAACGCAAAGGAGAGTTTGGGTTTTGTTTACTACTAATGTGCTCTGCTGTGCTGGTGATGATATAACATATACCGTTTACGGCGTGGAATTTACCGGAATATGGCATGAGCTCAGCTGACAGGTTAATAAGATTAATATGACTTGGTATTTCGGGCTTTCATTTCACTGTATATTGATGTAAATAGGATAATAATTCTTATGTATTCAGGAGTTCAATCTTTGCACGCTCTTATATATGTGCTATAGCAATAATTCGCTATTTTAGTTTTTTTCTACATAAGCATTTAATTTTTGTTTATATTTGGGGATTCATAGTCTCTGGGTAAATCATGGTTGACATGCTTAAAGATAATAAATATGATGAACGTATTGAAGAAAAACAAAGGCTATTTAACAAGGAATGAGATTACTATGAAATTGAGGATCTTGAACATGTCTCAATTAGTGGAAAACACGAATACAATATCATTAATATAAATATTCAAGGTATTCCTTTGACAATTTGAAAATGGTGCTTCATAGAATTGAAATGTATGGGATTTTTTTATATTTTATCCTATTGTGTGAAACGTTTTTAACTGACAAAAATGTACACATGTATAATATCTCCGGCTACAATTTTATTTATCGAAACAGGACCAATTCTAATAGGGGTGGTGTAACGATGTACATCAAAGATGGTTTTGAGTATTGTGAGAGGCCTGATATTTGCATCAATGTAGATGGAGAGTTTGAAAGTTTATTTATAGAAATCAAGTCAGTTGAACATAAAATAATTCTGGGAGAAATTTACAGAATACCTGATACAAACGAGAAGACATCCATTGCGCGTTTAATAATATATTAGAAAAGCTTAATACTGAGAAGTGTGACCAAATCCTGGCAACTGACCAAAATTTTGATTAATAAGCATAAAAATACCTCTGATTTATTTGACATATTCTATTCCCGAAACTTTATTCCAACGATTACTAAGCCAACGAGAATAACACATAGTTCAGCAACTATAATTGATAATATATATGTTAAAGGTAATAATAATTGTAAAATGATTTCAGGAATATTGACTTGTAATATTTCAGACCATCTACCGATTTTCACATTTACAACTAGGAAGAGAAAACATCAAGCTAGAGCACCGTTACAATTTAAATGTAGATCTATGTCGGAAACTAATATTAACAATATAGTTACTTCTTTAACAAATAGTAATTGGGCTGTTCTTGATAATATGACATCCGAAGAGGGGTACAACTATTTTATTTATATTTTATCTCAAGTGATTGACAAATTTGCACATGAAAAAGAAGTGATTATTCATCAAAAACACATAATTCGAGAACAAACAAAGGATAAACTGCACAGAAAGTATATTCCTAATGACAAATCGGAAGTAACACATGCAAAGTTCATCAAATACAGAAATCAATTCCATAAAATTAAACGAATAGCAAAAGAAACCTATTATAGAACCTTGCTAGAACGATACAAAAATGGCATACGTAAAACGGGGGGAGTAGTTAATATTCTAATTGGGAGAACGAGGAATAAAAGTACAATAGCTGATAAATTAATTATTGATGATAATGATGTAAATGATCCTGATGTTATATCAAATAGTTTCTGTAAATATTTTACTGAAATCGGCAAACAATTAGCGGATAAAATCCCAAAAGGCAACTAAATCATTTAAAGAATATATGATAACTAATCCAAATGCCAATTCTTTATATTTAGTACCCACGAGTTCCGATGAGGTTTTACAGATGATAAATTCGTTGAAAAGCAAATAAAAAGTATTGGCCATGATGTATTGGTACACGTTTGCTGAAACAAATACAATTTGCAATTTCTACTCCGTTGACTGTGATATTAAATAAAACTTTAGAAAATGGCGAAGTTCCAGCACCTCTCAAGCTAGCCAAGGTAGTACCTATTTATAAGGCTAAAGAGAGCTATATCTTTAATAATTATAGGCCGGTATCACTACTGCCATGTATTTCAAAATTTTTAGAGAAGTTAATTCACAAGAGACAGTATAATTTCCTTATAAAATATAACATACTGTACAAGAGTCAATATGGATTTCGTCCGAAACACAGCACAATAAATGCGGTAACGGAACTTTGTTACAATATTGTTAATTCTTTTGAAAATAATCAATGTACTCTAGCAGTATTTTTGGACCTCTCCAAGGCCTTTGACACAATTAATCACCAAACACTATTGAACAAACTTGCACATTATGGTGTGAGAGGAGTGGCCTTGGAGTGGTTCAGCAATTATTTGAAAAATCGTAAGCAATACGTTGAATATAAAAATTGTAGATCCCAAACCCAGGAAATTGTTTGTGGAGTCCCACAGGGATCAGTTCTTGGTCCATTACTGTTCATAATATATACAAATGATTTACCCATGTCGATAAAGAGTAGCAAAACTATTCTATTTGCTGATGTCACCACAGTATTTTGTTCCTCTAACAATCTTGCGTACCCGTATGCCACTTTAAATAATGATTTGAATATATTAGCAGACTGGTTTAGAGCAAATAAGCTATCTCTAAATACCACAAAAACTAACTATATACTATTCAGCAAGCATAACACGACGATTGACACCGGAATTCATAAATTATATCTAAATGGGGACAACATTAACAAACTAGATTCAACCAAATTCTTAGTATTAATAATAGATCAGCGCCTAGAGTGGGATGAACATTTAAAAATGTGCAGTAGTAAAATGGCTAGTGGAATTTATGCCATAAATTCAGTAAAATATATTTTGCCGACCACAATTATCAAAACCATGTACTACAGCATGGTACAACCTTACTTACCATGTACTACAGCATGGTACACCCTTACTTAACGTATGGATTACTTCTATGGGGATCCACTTATAAACGCCATATCAACAAAATCGAAATCGTGCAAAAGCGTGCTATTAGGACTGTGGCTAAGGCCAAATATAATGAACAAACACCACAGTTGTTTATTTCGTTGAGTATATTAAAATTGAAAGATCTAATCAATTTGCAAATGGCTGTATTTATGTATGAATATAATATGGATATTTTGTCATTGTCTTTGAGGCAATGCTTTACACGAAATGATGAGTTTCATCACCAAAACACCAGACATAGTAGAGATCCTCATATTGTTTCACGTAGATCGTGCTTCATGTCTAATTGTTTTATTTGTCAAGCGCCAAAATTATGGAGCAATCTTCCAAATCAACTGAAGGAAGCTAATTCGTCAAAAGCATTTAAGAACCAAGTAAAGCGTCATTACAAAACTACATCTTGAACGTCGTCTAAAACAGGATTTTCCAGGGTGGGTAGTTTATTGGGGAGGGGGGGGGGGGGATTAATTTATATCCAAATGTGTTTTATGTTAATTAAATTATAAGTAAAATGCACATTTTGCTTGGCTGAAATATTATAAATGTATGCACTTATATATGGTCTATCGGGCCTCCCAGTCTTATAAATGAAATGTATTATAGACACTTATTGTATGAATACTTTCTGTCTGAGAGGACACAGAAATATATTTCTTAGGTATGACCATGAGATGTTTCGAAATGCACATCATTTTATCTTGTGTAAAAATAATTGTATAATTGTATATTTGTTAACTGTATCATCTCGAAATAACTATCTATCTATCTATCTATCTATCTATCTATCTATCTATCTATCTATCTATCATGTTAAACTTAATATATCAGCAAACTGCGTCACTTTAGCTGTATAACGCAACGAATAGGCGCAAATGGGTTTTAGACGCAAATGGTTACATGGGCAGAATATATATATTGGAGCCAGATCTTTTGTGACGTCATTAATTACTGTAATGTCATTGTCTCGATCTGCGCGATTTGTTTGTATTTTATTGACTTTTTTATAGTCATCGTGTTTCGTAAGCTTTACATCGTATTTTTTTAAATCTCAGGATGTTTATTAATTAATTTCCCCTTGCTAAACTCCAAATAGTTAAAAGGATTTGGCATCGCCATATTCAGAAACCCAAGATTTCGGATAGATATATATGTAGTCAACGATCATAACATTGTGATATCGGGTTCCTGCTGGGTTAATTACTTTTTGACTTCTTTCCGAGTCTAGAACTTGAAGCTTTACGACAACGAAAATAATACTCATGCCAATACAATTTACTACAATTAATTAAGTTGTTAGTTTGCTGTTCCCTAAACGTCCCTTTATCCCGATTAGAGTAAATTGAACCAAACTCACAAACGTATATCCTGGTCAGCGAATATGTTTTTAAAGGAATCACGTACCTTATAAGCTTTTTACAATAACCGTCTTGTGACTATGAATACTTTCCTACGGAGTAAGAATACATCACTTCAACGACATATAGTATACAGTATATGCACAGGAACTTCAAAGTGATAAGGGGAAAAAAGCGACAGCTATAGAGAACCTGTGAAATAAGACCAAACTCACTGTTTATGCCAAGAATGTGATAAGCTAAAGTTAGGCGAACCCTATCGCTAAAGCTTAAAACAACGGAACTTCCTCTTCGTATGGATAAACCTTCTACTCTTCTCAAGCACTCCTCTGGCTGAGAGAATACTCGTTGAAGAAACTATCACTGGCAATATCGTTGACATCTCCTGTTGTACCAATAACAAAATGTTGACAAATGTTGACAAATGTCCACCGGACAAATGATCGCCAATAAAGTGGGAGATTTGACAAATGCCCACCAAGAATAAAAGAAAAAAGAAATAGATGGAAAATAAAGAAATAAACAACAAAATCTAACGGTCGTGTATACGACATGAGCGAATCTCTGTCACATCAGAATATGTGGCCACTGGACCCTTGCAACTTTCGCTACGGGCCATAATAACACACCCATCTGATCCAGTCCTTCTTCGCGTACATATGACTTATCACCACACAGTCTTTTGCCACCCTTCTGAGTTTTTATGACCTCCATCACAGCAAGAATATATATATATATATATATATATATATATATATATATTGTGTAAGCTTCAGATATGTTATGGAGAACTTTCTTATCTATTTTCCATGCTTTCTTTAGCACCCAAGCTCAGAGAACTCCGTTCATCTGGTGTTCACTTGTTGTCTGTTCCCAGGGTTAAAACTCATACTGGAACTCGTGCTTTTTCAGTTGTTGTCCCTACTCTTTGGAATTCGCTCTCTGAACATGTTATGGCATCAAATAGCATGGTTTCTTTCCGTCACCATTTAAAAACTCACCATTTCAGACTTCAGTTTCCTTGCCATTTGATCATTGTTGACGAACTTTGGATCGTATCCGGACGATGAGTTTGCCCAGCCCCTATACTAATTGGACCACTGAGCTTGATTCTTTTCGATGATACTGTTATTATTATTATTATTATTATTATTATTATTATTATTATTATTATTATTATTATTATTATTATTATTATTATTATGCCAATAAAGAGATTCAGAAATTATATTATCAGAATGAAATTATGACATTACTGGAACCTTTTATATATTGTTGTGAATCATGATTGCAATGAGAAGCCCTGAATATTAAATGATTGCAATCATGGGTAGAATTTGTAAAAGACATTATAAAACATTGCAACTGATGATACATGTATAAAGAAACCTAAAGATTACATGGCTTCAACAAAGGAATCAATTAATGTTCAAACATTGATCTTATAGTTCAAGTTCATTGCATTTGATTTACATGGCTTCTAAATTCTATAGAAAAGAAGTATTGCTTTGATTGATAATCAGTTGACAAAAATATTAGTGGTAGTATTGGGAATATAATATGTGGAAATATTGATATTATACTTTAATATTTTAAAGCCAAAAAATTACATGATATAAAATTGCATATTATAAAAGTTGTATTCTTGCTGGGCATTTAGCCACTCTCTCACTTCACTGGTGAACATTTGTCCAGCGAGCATTTGTCTGGCGAGCATTTGTCCGGTGGGCATTTGTCCGTGCACAATCCAAAAGGTAGTCTTAACTACCATAGCAGGTATAAAGATCAAAACAAGATATAGTTGTTATCATTGACCTAAAGGTTTTATATTTAGGTCAATGGTTGTTATACTCGACCTTTCTACGGCGTTTGACACCATTGACCGTAAACATATTTTCTGTTGAGATCATCATTTTAGCATTATAAAGACAAAGTACGGACTTAATGGATCGGCGGCTATCTCGTTCAGAGATACCAGTCAGTTTCCTCGAATGGTTTCTGGCGTTCTTCAAGGATCTGTCATTGTCCTATTTTGCCTGCCAAATGACCAGAAGTGGTCGTAAAACACGTTCGAGTCTGTTATGGGACAAAAGAAGTACAATCCGTACAAACACACCTTGATATTATTATCTAACGCTACCATCTCAATAATCATTTCTATACTGAAGACATGCATTTATGTCAATGTTTACATATCTCGTTATAATAAAATAATGAAAGCATCCACACACGATACCCAAGAGTCTATTGGAGTCCCTCTAAAGCGTAATAATCAAATCTTGTTTTTATCACCACAAACAAAATTAGATTAAACATAATTCTTAAAACAAATTCTATTAGCCTAGTTCATACCGATCGAGTCGAGTTGATAGCTAGGCCTAGGCCTCTATATGGCTGATATATTGGATACATACACAGGCCATATACCTATATCTAATATATATTATATATATATATATATATATATATATATATATATATATATATATATATATATACAACCATTATAAGAAAATTACATATAACACAGTAGCACGTATATACTGAAATTTCGCGACACACACAGTCACACAAATGTTAAAAGTTTACTTGCATAGGCTATCCGGCAATGTCAGTCAATCCCCATACGCCAATCCTGCTACGTACTGACCTTGGGATGTTTTCTGGTCTCTCTCTCTCTCTCTCTCTCTCTCTCTCTACGCGCGTGTGATGGCATATACTATGTTTATAGACTAACTACATGAGACATCATAAAGTGTTTTTCCTTAAAAGTTTCGCATTTGGTCTGAATAAATGTCACTACCATATGCATATTGTTGTGCATATTATATCATATATGTTGTGTTTGAACAGCAAATAAAATTACAGACATACCCCCAGTATCGGTATCGACCATATAAAGAAATGAACATATTCTCAATTATGTGCTTAAAATTATTAATTGTTTTAACATTGCGAACATTTGCATCTAATTGGTTCCATAATTTAATACCCATAATACTAATTAACATTAACTTTCTATTCGTTTTACAATATTTTACATTTTACTAGACTTGGTACTATATTAATGTATGTCTTCTATTGTTATGCATTTTTTTCTATATTGATATGTTATTTTAGACTTTATAGATTATAATCAAGGTTTTTAATTTTACAATATCTAAACATTTTCAAACAGTTACATTGAACAAATAATTTATGGATGGGTATGATCTAAATAGCTAGCTTTGGCAATATTGCGGATTGCCTTCTTTTGTAATAGCATTAAATTATGTTATTTGAGACTTGTAAGTATTTCCCCATATCTCACATGTATACAGGTAACTTAAGTAGGGAAGTATTAATTAATGAACAGTATAACACGTATAAGTGGTTTGTTTTCAAGCCTGCGTTTGACTTTATATATAACAGAAATATATTTCTAGATATTTTTACAAATAGCACTAATATGATTGGACCATGACATTTTTCATCTACCAATACTCCTAGGAATTTAGTAACCTGTACTCTACTGACCTCTAATCCATCAATCTTGAGTTTACAATAATAATCTAGATAAGGCTTATTATGGAAACACACGTAATTTGTTTTATTGATATTCAGAGATAACTTATTAGCCTTAAACGATTGACCCATTTGCCTTAATTCATTGTTCAGCACATTATTAACCTCCGTTATACTTTAGCCAGCACAGAATACATTGGTATCATCAACGAACAGTATAAATTTTAATTTATTTGAAATATTTGCCAGTTCGGTGATATATAGTAAAAATAAAATAGGTCCTTGTGGAATTCCACATAGCATAATTCTATAATCTGAACAAATGTCATCATAAACAACAAATTGCTTTCTGTTAGTTAAATCCTTTTTATCCAACTTGAAGCAATACCTTGGACACCATAATGGCATAGTTCTTAACCAAAATGGAATTATCTATGGTCTCAAATGCTTTCTTCAAAATATTAGGTTTTCCTTCTTTTTATTATCCAGTTATACCAATGTAAATAGGGGTCAACCAAACATGTTATATTCAGGCACGAGAATTTTCAGGTTTTTGCTCGATTTCCGGTTTTTCCAGAGCCGAAAATAACGTTTTTCTGATTCATGTAAATCGGATTTTAAAATGTGTCTGTGTATGGGAGGGGGGGGATTTTTTTTCTATATTTTGCCTACTGTTCGTGTCTTTTGGCACGTTTTGCTGGACAACTCTGTCCACGTGTACACAAAAAGCTCCATTTTCCATAAAAAAATGGAATCTTCATGACAATATATGGAAAAACTTCAAAGCTAATAATGGGGTGTAGCCCAAACTGATGGTTTGAATAAAATTTCTCTTGCAAAAGACATGTTTTATCTCCAATCAGTAGTCTCAGATTGTCCTAAAAATGCCCAAAACACCTTTTTTTTCTCGGAAACTTACAGCTCCACCCGAACATCCAGCTGCATATATGGCTCCTTCGCTCTGCGATTTCCTTTCTTACTTGTCAGGTCCCCCCCCCCCTCAACGGCCCCTTTCATGCCTGAACATTACAGTATAGTTGGTATAGCTCAAGCAGTTTTACATTTCTCAACAAGGCATTATAGGTTTTGCATGATTTCAGAATTATCCAAGTCACAATCATAGTGTGCCCAATAGCATTGATTTCATGCTAAGTCAGCTCGGCCGACGAATATATACTTCATGTCAAATCGCTCTGATCTACTTATATTGGCCAGTGAAGATTTACTCCATTTCAAATTATCCTGGTCTGCTACTGGTTGATGAATATTTATTTCATATAAAAGTCACTTGGCCTGCCATTGGCCGATGAATCTAGCGCTTAAGCAGCTGGCACCTCGTGTCCAGGGTCACAGGTTCGATTCCAGAAAGAGGTCTAAACTTTTCCAGAGATTAATTTCTCGGCTCACAATATCGTGGGTGGCTGACCACGTTAAATGGCGCTGCCGTATCACTGAATTATTAAAAATAAAGGGGGATATTAAAGACCTCCCGAGGACGTAAACAACTTTGGCAGTGACCACCCTCAGGGTATTTCAGCTCCATCTTTCCGTACTGCTCCCCTGTGACAGGTGAGGGAGGCGAGTTCTCAACCACTCCAACATAGAGGCTGTGCCGAATAAGCGACAGCCTGAGGAACCCCCCCCCAAACAAACATTTGCCTGGTCTGCTATTCGCTGGTGAATATTTACTGGATTTCAAATCGGCCTAACCTGCTATTGGCTAGTGAAAATTTACTCTATGAAGTCTGATATTGGCCGCCGAATATTGACTTCATATAAAACCAGGTTTGGCTTAGTATTGCCCAATGAATATTTACTTCATATCTAATCGGCATGATCTGCTATTGGCTGGTGAAGATTTACTCCATATCAAATCAGACTGGCCGCTATTGATCACTGAAAATTTACTCTATATCCAATCAATCTGGCCTTCTACTGGCCAGTAAAGATTTAATGTAGATCAAATATTTATGCTAACCAAATCAGCCTCATTTGCTATTAGCCTGTTAATTGTTACTCCGTATCAAATGGACTTGGCCTGCAATCACCCGGTGAATGTTTATTCCACAAAGTTGGCTAGTGACTAATTTTTAATATAACATTAGCCTGGTCTGTTATTGACTGGCAAATGTCTACGTAATGTCACATCATCCCCGTCCTGTTATTTAAACAGTAGAGTTATTAAATTATAAATAGTTATGCTGCTAGGTATCAATGAGTTATTAGTTATTAGGACTATACCAGTTACGCCAGTGATCGAGTACACACGTATCGTAAATAGCTTTATTTACTACAAACCAGAATCTGTCTAATTTAAACGCCAATTAATAACCCAAATGACCTACACTTGAGCATAACCAACGCACAACTGCCAATAACGAAACCAGACTTAACGACATACCTGTTTGTCCGTTCCAACTGGTGTCGAATTGTGCGGTGCTACAGACATGCCATTGCTACAGATACCATTTGTTAAACGCCACAGTTTAAACACGCAACAGAAAAATCGGGACACTGCGATACGCACTTCGCATTTCATTTGGTTATAGTACATTTCAATTTCTGTGCAGAATTGCACCAAAGAGAGATTCCTTATCGGACGCCATTGGCATACAGAATTCGCATAGCCATCAATCGGTGTCCCTGGTTCTCCTCGCGCTTTCTTCGATACAATCAGAATCTTGTAATGTCCCCTCTCGCGATTAAAAACGATACTTTTTATAAGATAATCCGAGCCCACCGTGACTACTGGAGTTAGACTAAATGTTGGTAGTAATCTGTATATAGCTTCAAACACGGGGATGCAAACATATACCGTTAAATGGGAAACTAATTATGTCGGGATACCGAGCGAGTGAGTGAGTGAGTGAGTGAGTGAGTGAGTGGTCATCATAAATTTCATCAAGTTAAAAAAGTGTTTTCTTATTATTATTTACCAAAGTGAATTTGTGAATCATGAGTAGCGACGAAGTAGCGACAGTAGCGACGAAACGCCGTGAAGTAAGTATTTTCCACCGTTACTATTTACAAGTTATGTGAGAGTTGCAGCGATATATATGTTGCAACCTTTCAATGAAAAGTTTCCACTGAAATATAACCTAACTATAATCCATACCGTAACGGAACCATAACGGAATATAACATGGCATAGCATAACGTAACAAAGAATAACGTAACATCATACATTACAATGCAATGCAAAAGGCATAACGCACGGCTATATAGGGAGGTTTATTCAGCTAGTCGAACCCTGAGTGAAGTTGAATTCAGCGTCTGTGGTGTCGACCTATTGTTATGTAGAGGTTTCTTTTGAACCACAGCAAATATTTGTTGGTAAACTGTGGTGTCAAAGTAGTTATCTTGTAAATGTATTAGCTTATTGTTGTGCTGTGATTTCAAATGGTGTATTGTATATGCGTTTTCGCGAATATATATATATATATATATATATATATATATATATATATATATATATATAATATTTATATAACTAGATAACAGGCAGACGTGTTTGGTTGATGCCATCTTGGTGAGAACTTCCATTGGTACTCGCCTATCTATGCCATAGTCAGTGGCTCAACGTCAGTAATTAATTGCGTGCTTTATTCAATTATTATTTTGTGATTAATAATTTATAGGATTTTGGGTATATATTAGTGCTTAGTAATAAAATGTTTAGCATCATCATAACTGCCTTAGAAATTAGTTATTAATATTACAAAATGAAGATCAGGCACACGTCTTCGAATACTAATATGCTATGACGTTACCATAAGTGTCATGTAACCAAGTCAAACTACTTTGTTAATCTACTTCAGTTCAAGTAACTGGAAGTAACGAAGTCAGATTTCAACTAACTACTTTTACTTGTAACAAAGTAATTGTATTTGCGGTAACGCTACTTTTACTTATTAAGTCATAATATAGCCTATGATTTAAGAGACAATTGATACTGTTGCTGCAAATTATTATTACATTGTCTATCTTTGATGAATTTATGGTAAATAAATATATTTTAATGTGGTTTCGTATTGAAATGAGTTTTGTAAGAATGCTAACATTTGGGGGCGAATCCATATAATCCATATATCCGTATAAATACTGGCAAAATTTGACATTCCTGTGAAGATGATTGATGTTTTACGGCCACTTTTGTGCACAATGTAGGCTAAATGGGCCGAGCGACCTCCAAAGGTAATGAGACGAAGTGAAAGACGAATGAACCTTCAGATATGCCCACGCCGGAATTCGAACACGGGTGGTAGTGATCTGTGGTCCAACACGCTACCGCTAGACCACGGGGGCGCCCCCTACATTCCTGTGAAGAAAGATCCATGGTATGAGACTTGGGGATTGGTGACTTCAGTGTATAAACAGATTGTTAGGATTATTGAGGGTTACTCGATTTGTTACTAGAAACATGAAAGTGTCCCCAGTCATAATGTGACATATTGTGCATTATGTCAATAAAATATTTAATAAGCATACTGACCATTTTGAGAGAAAACAATAATGATGTTTAAAATATTTATTACCCCATCTACATCAGTTAGTCGAAAAGGCTGGCATTGAACAAACGTCTAGGGTGTTTATTATCTGGATCTGCAGATACTAAGGATTTCATCAAAGTATCAGGTAAATCAGCTCTGTCAAACTTCCTGGATCACATATTGAACCATCTGGATACTTCGTTATCTAATGATCTCGGATGTGCCAGCCCGCCATGCCATGATTCAAATAGCTCTGGGGGAGGCATCCCTAGCTTCACAATAAAGATGGTATTAGACTCAGCAAGGTAGTCACTGGCTGGCAGTGTAACTGTTGCAGCCTACTGATCTCTTGTCATAAAGAAGAGGTTTGTCAGCAGGTACATTCGAGCTATTACATTGAACCATTGGAACCCTTGGCATTTCCTCTTCAATACCTACATATGAAGCCAGCTGCTTTCCTTCGTTGTACCATCCCTAGAATTCTATACGAATGTCATCTCTCAAACATTGAATCTCTGATTTGATATTGTCAATCATTGCAACAGTAACTCCAACACCCTGTAGACTACTTTTCAAACCACGAGCCTTAGTCTTGGTGTCGCTATCCCAATCTCAACGACTTACACTAAACTCTGGATAGACATATGAATTAACCATAGCATCAAGGCAAGTTCACCAAATGTTTCCAAAGAAGAATGAATGTCTTTCAACCCAGCACGTCTTGCACAAACCTTTAACTTTTTCGTGACGAGTATTGGGGCAATATTGTTTGAGTGCAAGCTCCAGGAATTTTAGTTTCTGGGGGAATTGTAGAATAATCAATGTGTGGTTATTTAAGAATGACAAATTTGCAGTACTACTGTATATACTAGTTATTATGACGCCAAATGGTATATTGCATTCAAAGATGTAGGATCCCTACTAGAGATGGGGGTCCTGCCCCAGGGAGGTGAGGGTCCGGACCCCCCCCCCCCTTAGATCCGTCACTGGACTACACGTTCAGCTGATGCTAACTAATATTTAAGACCCGTCATTAATTTGCCAACCCATTTTTGAAGGCTCACTTAATTATACAATGTTTCAGCAGAAGCCATTTTTGTTTTCAGCAAGATTCATCATAATTAAATGTTTAATCGCATTAGCGACAACAACTTCGAGAATCAGCTTTTGCTGAAGTTGAACAAAAGCTTTCTTCTGCGAACTGAAGGTCGGAGCACATCTGCACGTCTGTGGGTGCAATGAAATTAAGGGGGCAGCTCACGTCTGTGGAAGCAGTGAATTTCGTTCACTCTTGCGCACCGTGTATTCGGTTTATCATATTTTGTGTTACAATCAATTTTATCTTCTACTCTACTTTACTTCAATTAATTTCAGAAAGTAGTTTTACTTTTTACTCAAGTATATGTTTGCACGTTTACATTTTGAAGAGGCTTACTTTTACTTCTACCCAAGTACAAAATAATAGCAGTTCGTCAACCCTGGGCATAGCCTACACCAGCATAACATATTAGACGTTCGGCTGTTTTTGTACAATATTGCTTTGACATTTATTGATCTACGGGGATACTAAATTGGTTTTAGTGTTTGCTGAATTTATGTTCATTTAATATAAAATAATAGTTAGTATTTAAATGTATATTTTACTCTGAATTAATTATGCGAACTATATAAATGAAAATATATCATTTAAGCAATATCATAGATATTACAAGGACATCGAGGCGAATCCCGATTTTATACCACCCTGCCACCATTCAAAATCAAATTAAAACCCAGCTAACGCAGCACTGGCTACCAAATAGTTTGTTTAAATTGTGAAATGTACGAAAAGTGCGCGTCTGAAAATACGAACACTTGGAGTGACATCCCGTATACTGTACATAGTGTACCAAAAGACCATAATCTATTTTATATACACATCAACTTAAAATACATGCTAATGTATAGGAACGCTCACCCAGAAAGGTCTCAAATAAATTGGCGACGGTGACGTCAAGAGGCGCCACAGTAAGTAATAGAACATTAGTCATCAAGTTATATATAGATTATATAATATCAATCAGTGGCTTCTCAGTCCAGTACGTAGGTACTTCCACGTTCATATGAGCGTGATACATTTGTCACGCACGAATTTGATTTGGCTGTGCTCAGTCAGCGACAGCCTGGGGTAAATCCCCACACTACACACACGTACGAAAAGAGAGAGAGAGAGAGAGCAATTCAGACTTAACCAAATTAAGTAGCTGGTACAACAAAACACTCTGTTTACATTGTAGTCAAAACTTCATCCCCGTCTACTATCTAATCAATCGTCTTGCCTCCCCAGCCTGCCGACAGCCTCTTAAACCACTTCTAATGCCTGCACACAACACAACCTAACCGACACAGAAAAACAGCCATCATAATACACAAAGTCACAGCCAATCCACACATAATACTCCCCTTGTTTAAAAAAGACCCATACATCCGACAAAAACCAAACAAAACACAGTAAATCTTTTGTAAAGGTTCGGCACTGGTCAGTCCGAGTCCGGAACTTGACAAATTCATTTTCAGAAACAGAAGCTCCACGGCGAAGTCAAAGATGAAACAACTTTCAGATATGTCCACGCCGAGATTCGAACCCAGGTGGTAGTGATATGTAGTCCAACACGCTACTGCTAGACCACGGAGGCGCCCCTGTGGAGGTGTAGGATTATGTTTGTTTAGATGTATGTAGGTTTGGGTTTATATAAGAGTAGCTTTGTTTACGTTTTATTGAGATTTGACCTTTTATGGATGTTTCGGTCTTGATTACTTGAGCAATACTATCATAATATATATATATATATATATATATCCTAGAATACACACACCCACGTACGCACGCGCATACTCACACGCAAACATCTAGGTCTAGTTTTCTTTTAGGTCAATGCCTCACACAAATGCAAGTATTGTTCTACTTATAGTAATAAATGTGTATCTTTTGACACAGTTAACTGTTCTCTTCGTGCATTTATTTATACCTTACATACACACTGTACTTCTCCTGACAAAAGGTATACACGTTTCCATAAGGGGCGAACAAATCAGGGCCTGCGAAAACATATCAAGGCTGGTTAAAAATGCTCATAGGTCCCATGGACCTGTACAATTTCTGGCAAGTTGCACACGCCGTTACACTGTTGTGTAATAGTTGACACGCTGCTGTATAATTGAGAGAAACGTACTGCTATTTACATATAATTTGAGCTCCGGCGTCCGTTTGGAACAACAACAACAACGCATATATTATAATTACGATATGCTCCTGTACGCTGACCTACATCGAAATCCAATAGCTGGCGTTGGGACATGAGAAATAGCGGTCAGGTTATGAAGAGCTTAAACGCAGAAGCAAATATCGATGTGTTCGGCTCCGTTTTGTCAGCAATTTTGGGCTTTTCTAATCCGGGCATAATAGGAAAATCATCTACCAATCCAAACTCTTCAAGTCTCCGCGCGCGCGCGTGTGTGTGTGTGTGTGTATGCGCGCGTGTGAGTGTGTGTGTGTTCGCGCGCGCGTGTTGTTTCTGGCAAAAATGAAATATGAACTATTGTAGTTTTAAGGCCCGTTTTGTGCACATGATAGGCTAAATGGGTCGAACGATAACCAAAGGTAACGAGACGAAGGGTTTTTGGTTGTTGTTGTTGTTATTATTGTTGTTGTTGTTGTTGTTATTGTTATTACGTCGGTAAATGTAAATTAGTCTTACTCGAAGTTAAAGTGAGACGAGCGGATATTTTTTCTTGGCTCGATTTTCACTGAGCGAATGACACACTTATTGCTCCTTAGACAGTCGGGAGTTAAATTACCGAGAAGCGAACCATAACTCGTTTTCGAGTAGAACCATACACGACCCAAAATGGGGGAGCCACTGAAAACGTGTCAGCAAACAATGGTCACGAAACTGTGACGGACGCAAACCGTAGGCAGGACCAACCACGTAAGACCATTGTAGAAGTATGCCCAGTGTGTAGCTGTAAGATAAAAAAAAGATTGGTTATGGATGTTTTGGAAATGTTCTCGAGTTAGCCGAATAGGCTATCAAAACAAATTAGCTATTCCTTAAGCTATATAATATGCTAATGAAACAACGTTAGAGAAATATTGGTGTACGCCTCTTCAAAATCCGTGAAATATAGTTTCATTATATATATATATATATATATATATATATATATATATAACTTCCTAGATGAGCAACACACAACACACACCCAAACACTTAATATTCCTTTCATATACACTTTCGTGAGACATTTATTCAAATCAGTTTATAGAATTTCCAGAATAGCATAGTCCTCGATGGTAATAATAAGTATCTCACTTCTCCGCTTCAGGGGGTGACTCCATAGCCTAACAGGTAGCGCCATTGGCCGCAGATCTATAGTACCTGGGTGCAAACCCCGACAGGACTATGTTAGAAGGGTGTTTCATCATTACCCTTGGAGGTCGCTCGGCCCTTTTAGCCTACCTGGTGAACAGAAGTGGCCTTAAAACAGCCACATTTTCAACACTTAGGTCCGCTTTAAATCAGCTGCGTAACAAATGCTCTAACTCGAAACACCGAGTCCAGGCTCTGACGTCAATGTTTTATGCAATCGCAAAAAAAAAGGATAGCGCAAAGTGTTCGTGTAGACGTCCATTGACGTAGTGGCTCAGTGTGCCCAGCGAGTTATATCTACGATTTATGTTGCCACAGTGAAGGCAAAGCGCTATTGTTTACATTACAATTGCACTACGCCGACCAGCGATTGGAATGATATTCTATCAACGGTAGAAATCTCTCCTTTGGGCACCTTAAACCACTCATCGGTTGACTCGCAACAGCAAACTTTGAAAACCTCCAGATTTAAATTCGGATTCGTCATATTGGGCCTTTCTGGTCTAGCCGAACAGGCGGCCGTTAAAAGGTAACAAGATTTTGTGCGAACGTATGCTTCGATTTGGACGGCGAAGAGTCTTCACGGTGTGACTCCGGATGGGTGGCTCGTTATTGCGACGATCCGACTTGGTTAAAGGCAGGTCACAGAAGTGTTAGATGTTGTTTACCTGACGATAATGGCCAATATGTGGAAGTGTTGCTGTATGGTGGCTTCGGTGCTGGCAGTGTCAGACGTGCAAGGTGAACAAATAGACGCCGAAGTGCTGTTTATAAAGATATGACAGCGTATATTTTGCTTGCATTTATCACGTATTTCGCTTTTTAATTTAACACGCATGTAACTTCTAAATGCCTATCGTAAATGTAAATCATAGATTGAAAGGTGATGTTGTAAGAAGCAACTGGGTCAAGAAACCAGGAAGCGTCGCTCTAGATTTGCTTCTTTTTCACAAACAGAATACAAAATATAGACATTTAGATATTATAACAAAAACAAAACTGGCAAACTTAAAATACGCACACACAGGTTAGCGTTACACGAGTGGTTAGTACACGTTACTGATGGTGTTCTATTTGTCGTTCTACAGCCAACCTCTGTCGAAGGCGCAACGAGGTATTAGATTGTTCCAATTCGACAATGCGTGGTATGCTGAGTGGCGACCAGCTGGGGAACATAACGGAGCGAGAACAGATAACTGTCTTAGATCTATCCTGGAACAGCATAGTTTCAATAAGCAACGAGACGTTCAGATGTCTTCCAAAACTAAAAACGCTCTCTTTGTCTCACAACCGGATAAATTTTAGCACGACCTATTGTCCATTCCGATGTTTATCACGTCTGGAGAATCTTGACATCAGCGACAACGTCGTTCCAAGCGATGATCCATCGCATGCAGCTTTATTCGGAAACTTATCGAACCTGTTGCATCTGACAACCGATGGCGTACCGCCTTCATCTCTGCCTACTGGCCTGGCCTCTCTCGAAATGCTGAATCGCTTAACCGTGAAAGGGAATCTGGTTTTCCTTTCAAACCGAACCTTCAGTGATTTGCGAAAATTAGGGATAAAGAATTTGGCCATAAAATGCAGTTGCCTGACTCACATCGAAGCCGGTGCCTTTAGGGAACTTTCTTACCTGGAATGCCTCGAACTGCACGATTTGCCCTTTCTCAAGCTGTCCTCGCTGGTCGGTCCATGGACTGGATTGGGTCAGTCGGTTCAGTCGCTATCTCTGTGGCGAGTTGGCGGTCTGACGAGAAGTCCAATGGAGCCGGTGACGGTGGAAGAGGAGTTCTTCCGCAGCCTAAGCAACACCGGGCTGAAACGTTTAGAAATGGACGACAACTACATCACGCTGATACACCTGACTCATGTCTGGAGGTACCTCGGCGATCTGGAGTACTTCTCGCTGGCTTATAATTCGCTGATCCAGCTATCGCCTTTGGCCAACAGCTTACAGAATCTTACAAAGCTTAGGTATCTGGACGTCAGTCAGCAGTATCGTACATCGTTCATGACAGGGCCAGAATTTTATATGCGTGACTGCCGTCACCTGTTGAAAAGGTTTTCGCCTCCTCTGTCAAACGTACGAGCCCACGAAGGACCAACGCAATCCAAGATAATCGCTTCTGATACCGATACGAATTCCCTACACATCTACTATCCACCGGCCTTGGAATACTATAATATCTCGTTCGCCCTATTTCAGACTAATATGTACGAGTTGCACATACACCAGGCGGACAATGTAAAGCTGCTCAACGTAGCAGGCAACCGAATAAAGGTTTTGGGTTCGAAGCTGGTCTTTGTCGACAAGCCGAAGCACGGAATTACGATGGATGTGAGCGGAAACGAGATAATCAACATCTCGTATGGCTATTTCGACCTGAATTCCACCGCCACCGTCATAGAAAGGCTGATCCTACGCGCCAACCAACTAGGCGACATAATGGCTCGTATAGGCTGCGATTGCATCAGCAGTTTAAGAAATCTGAAGCACATAGATCTGTCTGACAACCGGATAAAGACGCTGCCATTTAACACCTTCCATCGCATGGACCTTTTGGAAACCATAAACGTCGGCAACAATTCGATCAGAAATTTCGACCTCTCACTCAGCGATCACATATCGCTGAAGCATCTCGACCTCTCCAACAACCTCATACAGCAGTTCGGTGGGAAAATGATGGACAAATTGGAATCGTTGGCCGAGCGCCACAATTTGACGATCAGCCTTCTCGGCAACCCGCTCTTCTGCAGCTGTCACACGTTGACATTTCTGCGCTGGGTGAAGCGACACCGAGACGGGGGCAGGATACGGTTTGACCATTTGGACAGTTACACCTGTCTGTACGGAGGAAAGATGGTCTACTGGAAGGCGCTGGATGGAATAATCGCCGACATCCGGAGCGAATGCGACAAGAACTTGTATATCAAGGTTGGCTCGTCGCTGGGGGCCTTTGTCGTCTTGGTGTTTGCGCTGTCGATATTCATCTATCGACACAAATGGGACATCAAGTTCTGGCTGATCGGAAGGGTCATCGATAGAAAGGCGAAACGCGATGAGGCCGAGCGGGGTGTGGTCAGATATCGCTACGATGCGTTTGTCTCCTATCACCAAAAGGACATCGAATGGGTGATAGGAGTCTTACTGCCGGAGGTGGAAGGCTGCGAGGCAAACCAAATGCGCCTGTGCCTGCATCATCGAGACTTTGAGCCCGGGGCCCCGATCGAGGAGAATATCGTGCAGAGCATCAAGAACAGCCGGAAGACGCTTCTGGTGGTCAGTAGACAATTTTTGACCAGTCATTGGTGCCACTTCGAGATTCAGATGGCCCGTACGAAGAGTTTCGACATCGGTCGCGATGTCATTGTCCCGATACTGATAGAGCCGGCTCTGGAGATTATGAAGGATCCGAACCTATCTAAAACGCTACTAAATATCTTTAGAAGACGTACCTACTTGGAATGGCCGAGCGATCCGCTCGACCAGGCGGCCAGGATAGCGTTCAGGGACAGCCTCCATCGGGTGTTGCGATGTCCCATCTCTAGGCGGATTCGATGTGAATGCGGACGCTCCGTTTGTCCTTCGCCAGCAAGTCATCGTTTTTTGTGAGACGTACGCACTCATGTCTGTACGGACATACAGAAACACATATACACAGGGCCGGATTTAGGCATTAAGAAGCCCCTGGGCTAATAGCGTTTGTTTGAGTTTTAACAGGGCCCCTCTAGTCTTTTAAACCCTGCGCTGCATACACACTCAAATCAGAATGAATTTGTTTGACATTTAAAAATACGCCATTAGATAAAACCCACAAGTTAGTCATTTCACCCTTTCAATACAGCAAAACGTCCTTCACATAGAATCAACATCAAGCATCCTAGATGCTATCGTACGGAATTGACACAATTCAACAATCCACACGATTTATTCATCTCTACGATATCAGTGGGGACATTCGTTACTGTTTTCGAACACCACACGATAGCATCTCGTTTATTAGGTTTAGTATAAATAGTACAAATTCTGAAACTCGGATGGCCTTCTATGATTGAAGTCAAGATAACAATTATATGCTCGGAAAAGGTTGAGTTGCTTAATCCATCTTGATTCAGGTTTGTTCCAGTGACCTGCAAAGGTTCCATAAGAACAACCTTCAACTTCCATAAGCACAACGTTCAACCTACCAGCTATCAGTACAGTAAGGAATCATCACGGGTATCAAGTTCCGTGTGTATCATCGTCGTAGCGTTCTATTTGGTATTACACTGTTGTAGACGACAAGGACCAACCTTCAGGGAATAAACGTCCGCCGGATGATTGCCATATGAACTGCTAACCGCCGTCACCGGAAAATAACCAACAACGGATAGTGTGTCAGAGTGTCAGTTGTCGGTGACGAGGAAAACGTAGTTCTGGGTCAAAACAAGTGCAATGATGGTAAAGTTACGCTATTCTTTCTAGATATAAAGATCGATTATAGAATACTAACTGGTTACGTTTTACCAATACGAAACAACAAAACCTGGCCCGCTGTCGGCAAAATGACATATAGCACAGCATTTTACATCCATGTGTAGACCGGGTTATCATTGGTAATGATGTGATGACATGCAAGGTGGTCGTGAAAACGAAACATAGCTCTAGAAAAGTTAATGCAAAATATTAATAAAGAATTGCTATATTTAAATAATATGGATTTATTGTGCAATGCTTTTATATATAATATTGATAATTCTGCGACGACCCAATCATGAGGACAAGACCCCCCCCCTCTCTCTCTCTCTCTCTCTTTTTTCCCCTCATATATATATATATATATATATATATATATATATATATATTATTTTTGATGACTTTCAATTTGATAGTGAAGATGAGAATTGATGCTGTAGCAAAGACAAATTCGATAAAGGAAATGTACATCTATAGAGAATAAATTCGCCAGTTTATTTACATAAGCCAAGCACAATGAACTATTTACGAATTATGGAGTTATACATGCAGTAAATCCATAATTTTTTTTAAATTAACTAAAAACTGTAATCTTGTGACGGTGCCTACTGATCATATAAAGCCATATCCTTGGTGTTACGAATCTAGTAGGAATCATAGTGTGCCATTAAGGAGAAGCCCTATTGCGGTGGGTGTCCAGGATCAGTTGATCAGTAACATTGAATTCAACTGAATATGGTCTAATCCCTGACCAGATGCCCGTATCAGGATAATTATCTAGGATCGTAGGTTTATATAAAACGCTACAAGAACATGTCACTTGTCCAGGTTCGGGTACATGGTTTGATTTGATCCTCACCATTAAGATACACACTACATGCGTTGCTGCATTGTGTATCTACCCACCCAGGTGGTGTTTAGACACGACGTATTCGAAGCATGTTTGATCCCCTTAAAAGGGCTGTATACATAAAAATTACTTTGGCCATGCAGATACATTCATTCATTGATATTAGGGCCCATTGACCTGAAAGAAAACTAGACCGAACACGGCCGCCGATTTGATGCCAAACAGGTCCCAACTTCCGGTCGTGGAAAAAAGGAACGCAGACTGCAAAATCGGGTTTGTAAACATGGTGAATTATTGTTGTGTCGTTGGTTGCATAAGTAATACAAAATGAATATCTTTTCATCGGTAAGTATAAGGAACACATTTAAAATAAATGTTAAAGCGTTGGGGTTTTTTGCCTGGAAATTAAGCTTAACTATTATTATATTTAACCTATTCGACAACCCCCCTTCTGTTTCTGGCGTTTGATCCCAACTAAACTAGATCTACGGACTTACATAAAACAACATTTACATATATCATGGCATATAATAGGATAGGAATAATACAGATTGTCTGCACACACAAAATTATAATGTACACATCACAATAAATGTCCGTATTCTTTGGTTCAAAACTCGAAGTGCAGCTGTTTTAACGTTGCTTTTTGCCACTACCGGAAGTCAGCGCTGTTCGGTCATGGTGGCCCATTCAAACATGACTGACTGCTCGGTCTAGTTTTCTTTCAGGTCAATGTTACGGCCATATAGTTTCTATGTATCTGCTTCTGATATGCTGAAAGCAAACCTCTTAACAACTTTAGAGCGTTTTATCACCTTGAAATGGATACTAATAAACTTGACCATGTATACGGATGTAATGTTTATTATGTCTTGAAAAATACCATTTCAGCCAGCTTTAAAGGTGTATGTTATGATGTTTAAAACGTATTAATTAATACAATGATAAACACTGCTTGATTAGCTGTGGCTGTAAATAGTAACTGTTCACTACAGTAATTTAATTCGATATTTAAATATTTTCACAGCAAAGGTGGTGTATAGTTATGTGTCCATGACCGTCCAATATACCATCATACATAATTCTTGCCAATAATTCAGCTCACTATATAGTTTATATCCGAAACGTGCATGTACAGAAGAGGTATGGAAGTAGAGTTTAAACAACTTTCCTAAACACCTGTACGCGAATAACCAAGATAAAACCCAACCAGTACGTTAATATAATCTTGTTAAAGAACTCGGACCTCAAGTATTAAAGCTTTTCTCCATGGTATTTCTTATAAATCAAATATACATGTAAGAACGCCACTAACCGCAAATAGTTTATATTTTCTTGGAGACAACATTCACATTGATAGAATATATGACAGTAAACGGAACAATCCTATATTCAAATGTTTATGGTGCTTTCATAAATAAATATATATATATATATATATATATATATATATATATAATGTTTGATTTATATAGCGCCACATTCAGCCATGAATGTAGTTGTCAACCATGCGTTATTTAATGTTATGATCATTAGAACTAAATGGACAACCACAACTTTTGAAGAATATAGGCTGGATTATTACTACGGATCCCCAATTAAGAAGTCTTTCGTTCTCCGGCCAATTTTATTATTTAAAACGTTTTACAACTACGGGTTCGATGATTCAGAAATCAGATTATTGATCGTAACGCATGTTCTTATTTTCGAATGTAAAATAAACTCTTTGTGACGTATGCAATTAGTATTAGTTTGTCACACTTTTGATGTTGCACATGATAAAACATGAATATCAGTTAAGTAAATGTTTGCGTGTTTGCTATAACGAGACTTCTTCCAATTTAGTTTTAACTCATTCATTCATGATAAGAATGAGTTCTCTATGGCTAGTTTCCTATGCCCCGTAGTCAACTTGTGTTATTGATTTTTCATAGTGAACACCTGATTATATATTTCAGCGTGGAATGCTTAACTGATCATGGTTTACGCATGCAGTTGCTATGTTTTGTTGTGTGTGCTATTGACAATTCATATGCGTTGTTCACAGTGTTACTTTTTATTTCAGTCGCTTGCCAAACAAAGTACACAAACAAAATTAAGTGTACAGTTCCAAAATGATAACATTAAGAACCATCAGGGACGTCAACAGTCAGCTAAATATCACACCCTTCTGATTTTAATAATAATATTATGTATATTATCACATATCATGTCATGATTGTGATAGGTATTATGGATGTGTGTGTGTGTGTGTGTGTGTGTGTGTGTGTGTGTGTGTGTGTGTGTGTGTGTGTGTGTGTGTGTGTGTGTGTGTGTGTGTGTGTGTGTGTGAATGTTCTGATTGGTTATGAGATAACAATAAGCACAGAAATAATCATTTATTGATTATCACTGGTAAAATGTCGGCGTGTCTTCCATGACCAGGATTGAACCAACGAGAATGTTTCACGATATTTTTGTGATGTCGAATTATCTAGGTTGAAATGTTGCATTGTGTTCGAAAAGAGATGTGTCGAAATCGGAAGGCTAGTTTGCTAGACAAAATAGTCATTTATAATGGAGCTAAATCCCTTTTGGGTTAATAGTGGTTCGGAAGCCCGGAAGGTGCACTTGTTGGATAAACGAGGTTTCAATAACAAAATTATATATATATATATATATATATATATATATATATATATATATTCCTCTGTTCATGAAATAATTAATCAATGATTGAACAAATAAAATATAGCAAAACATCAGAACAACAAGGATATGTCGATTATTACTGGGGGAAACTGAAACACGCACACACACACACAGACTCTCTCTCTCGAATCGTCGCATGCATCCATACACAAGATCGGCGTAGCTTGGCAGCAGACGATAAACTAATACAATCAAAAGAGTTATCATGCAGGAACACTGATTTTCCGTTTAAAAATTGCGCGATGTTACCTTCGGAAAACCAATAGGCCTATTCCCGCCTATCGTGGCATATTACAAATTTACATATCTTACTTGACTACGTATACATCGAGGGCCGGGGGTGTACACTGTCTTAGGAATTATAGTCGAAACGAGATTGTTCATGTGTAATTGAGTCCTGTACGCTTGTTTCCGGTATACATACATTGAACTTTGAGTGAAAACACGTGACGTTCGATAGGGCGTCAATCATTCTCTTCTTCGTTGAAATCATTGACCTAAGAGAAAACTAGACCATGCACGCCCGCCGATTTGTTGGCAAACAGGTCCCAACTTCCGGTTGGGACAAAAAGGAACGAAGACTAAAATCAGGTTTATAATCATGGTGAATTGATGCATAAGCCGTGGAAGTAATACAAAAAGAAATATCTTTTCATTGGTAAGGAACACATTTAAATTAGCTGTTAACGCGCGTTGTTGAGGGAAATTAAGCTTAACTATTATTTTTTTATTTTTTTTTATTTTTTATTTTTTTATTATATTTAACCTGTTCCACAACTCCTCTGGCGCTTGATCCCACCTAGACTAGATTTACGAACTTGCATAAAACGACACATACATATTTAATGGCATATAATAGGACAGGAGTAATGCAGATTCTCTGTACACACAAAATTATAATGCACACATCACAATAAATGTCCATATTCATAGGTTCAAAACTCGAAGGGTAGCCGCCGCTTTATCATTGCGTTTTGCCCCTACCGGAAGTCATCGCTGTTTGGTCATGGCGGCCATTGACCTAAAAGAATGATGGCGGCACAATCGAACACCACTGAGTATTCGGTCTAGTGGGGTTTTTCCGGGTCAATAGCTGAAATACAAAGAGCTGACGATAGGACAAAAAGTAAGTCACTATTAGCAAGTGTAAAACATGGTGTGCATTGTATCCTGGGGCGTTGACTATAATGAAAGCCATTCGCAGATTTGGCTTCTAAATGATATTGTTCAACTCTAAACTCACCTCTACTACTCCTAACCATAACAAACGATCTGAGGGCATTTCTTGTCTAATCATTACTTGATTGGGTCTGGCAATGCATAGCTTTGTTATGACGATTAGATCTTGACAAAGAGAAGAAAAAAAAAAGAAACGGTGTAGGGCCTAATGTTATTGTATGCTGGCCCGCAACCACTTAACAGCAGCGGTTTCCGTCATAAGCCGATGGGGTACTTCTGTTATAATGATCTCCCTGTTTCGGCCTATTAAGGCATAAATGAAGGTCGTGGCAATGTAATGTTCAGTTATTATCTTATTTTGTGGCATTCTTTTGTTGCAAAAACAATAAATAAAAAGTATCAATCGATCATTGAAAACCGAAGCATAACAATACAACAAGATTACATGACATAACACGCAGCTCCTCATCCCTATTTTCGGCATACGCAATAAAACGTAGTTCCTAAGGCGGTATGACGAGCCTTTGGTTTTGAATTAATAATAATAATAATAATTAGAAACTTCTATTTCGCCAATATCCTCGAAAGGAATCGAGCTTAGTGGCGCACCTAGTACAGGGGTTGGGGAATCTCATAGTCAAAGTACAATTGAAAATTCATTAACAAATTTTAGCGCAGCTTGCTTTAGCATCAATATCACATTGGAACTGGGTTGCGATTTTGTTTTACTGATTAATTTAGATTGCATCCATTGTTCTTGAGATGTGTCTGTGTTTACGAACAATCTAAAATCATACGAGACTGGCCCCAAATATACGCATAGGTCGATTATTGGGATGGACCGAAAATAGGAAATTAATTGATATAAAATATTGCATTTTGGATTTTATGTGATTTCCCTATTTCTTTGAATTTAACACAATATTGCTATGGTAGTATATAGTCAGTGATTGGTCAGTGATGGTATAACTGTCAGCTTCGGCAAGTGTTCGAATTGTGAGATGTTTGCGCATAAGTTGCTTACATCCAACGTGCAGAGTACACGGGTATACTGATGCTGAATTAAAATTGTATATTTGGTGTCGTAAAAGTGCGAGCTGCAGTAAATAACTGCGCTTCGTGCACATACAAACACACACATTGTTTACTATTTTGAGACCTTGTCATGTTGAACTTATTTTAACAACATCAGTTGCAAGTGACTTTCCTACCGAGTAAATATATGTGTCGCCTTATTCAAAGGTCAAAACGACATAGATATAAGCAATTCAGAATGTTGCGAACTTGGCTAACCTAATGATTGGCAACTAATTGTTTTGACTAATTGTTTGCTAAATTGACTAATTCAAATTTAATACCCTTGTCAAAAGATTATATGTAAATGAATGCTAGAGAAATCCTTAAACCCGGCGTTTTCAATTATAGTTCAAATAGATCACGTGGATGGGCAATTTAGTTTAGACAAATCTCACCTAACTGCATATACTAACGGAGATTAAATTAAGCGTGATGAACGTTACCTTATGGTGATTAGCTGTTAGGTTTGAATAAATTACAGTATTTATTCAAGATTGAGGCGATATTTCGTTCTAGTCCAGTCCAGTAATAATTCATTGAGGATTTTTGCTTCTTTATTTTTGCTTAGTTCTTCATCTGCTTCTATATGTAGGAAGAGTGTGCACAACACAAGTTTGTCACATGTTCAATTCAAGTTGTGATGTTGGCTAACGCGCCGAGAGCCTATAAAAGGCCTAACTTTTCATCCTGATGAGACTACAACTTGCGATACCGAACCTGCCTGACTTGTTACTTGTTGAAAATTGGGGTGGAGACCCCCTAGCTGTCGCTTATTCGGCACAGCCACATGGTGTAGACTCCTGTTGTGTCTTTGTTGTTAATAGGGGTCTTTCAGGAGAAGTGGGGCGATAATGTCTGGTCGTTATGTTGATTTTCTTATAATCAATGATGCTAGGTGATGATGATATGAGAGTTTGTAGTCTTCAGGGAGGAGATCACCTTTTAGTCTTCTTCTGTACATCGTGGGGGGACGGGGAGTTGACCAGATAAGGTACAGGGTTGTGTTTGTTGATAGTGAAGGCAGAGTGCTAGGGATGACGGGCGGGTGAAGTTGACTGTGTATGACCAGAAACGTAGTCGTCTGAGTTGGATGTCGGCCAGTCTCTTGTTAAGGAAGTTATGTCCGACTATAGTGGTGGTCTGGTACCAATCCTCGCATCATGATCCGTGGTCTGTGTAGGTTGATTCGAGTTGATTGAAGACGAACATGTCGATGGGATGGTTGAATATGCCAGGGTTATATTCATCATGTTCAATCACTTTTAGGCACGTGGCTTTGTTCGCTAGTTGGTCAGTTCGGTCGTTGACCTCAAGGTTAACGTGGCTTTGAACCCAATAGATTTTGACTGCATGCAACTCAGCTAATGTTATCGGGGTGTGGTTTGGGTTTATGCCTCTGATTTATTTGTCTGTTTTTTTAATGAAACATGCCCAGGATGGGGTTCCGTTTCCTTGGAAGCAAGCATCGGTGTAGATGCTGATAGTTGGTGTGTTACTTTCATTGAAGTTAGCAATTCTGGTTGTGGCTGCTATTGCTATTCCTTCAGGATCAACTTTCTTCTAGATAGGGTTCTGTATGATTACTTGAATTGGTGGTTCTAACCATGGAGCAGGTTCGTTGGACCTTCGGATGTGATTAGAGGTATGCCAATTTCCTTTCTGGAGCCAAACTGCCCTAATTTACCATGAGACATCGTTAAAAACTAGGATCTTTTTGTATTTCTTCTTGAACTCTGTCTACAATGTCGGTTTGAATGGGTTTGGAAGCAGTTCTTAGGAGATATGTAATTGTTTTCTTTTTTAATAGAAGACGGATGGTGGTGATTCCTGATTATCTGTATACCAAGATGCAGCTTACTTCATTGGGAAGGCCCAAGATGTATCGTAGTGATATTCTTTATATTCTTTCTAATGACTGTAAGGCTGAGTTGCAGGCCATTAGGAGGACGGGAACAACATATAATAGAAGAGACTGTATCAAGGACTTGCATAGAGTCATGAACAACTTGGTGTTGACTCTCATATTCAGATTTGTGATGGCCTTGATCAGGTTGAATGGTGGAGTCTACTTTACATTTAATTTCTGCTACATGGCGGGCGAAGGCGAGGCGAGTGTCTATATTTGTAATTGTTGACCATTTTCAGATTTTGCTGGACGAGGTTAAACTTATGCTGACTTTATCTAGATATGTTGAAGGCCGTGGTCTTGGTCTAAGCTGGGGAGAAGTATAAGCCTAAGCCATTGGCTGCCTTGTCTACTGCATTTCGGGTTTTCTGGAGTTTTTGTGTTGGGCTAATTCCGTATGAAATCAGCACAAGGTCATGAGACAGGGGCACTGTCAGGAGTAGGGCGACAAGAGCATTAAAGAAAAGGGCGACTGAGTTGATTCCTGGGGACATCCAGTGGTGAAATCATGGTGTCGGAAATGGTTCCTTGGAACTTTACATTTATATTTCGGTTTGTTAAGAAGTCTTCTATCCATGTGATAATCATAGCAGGTAGATAAGGGAATCCAGCATGGAGAGATGATCTACGCGCTCAAATGCCTTGTCCAAATCTACGAAGGCGACAAACTCTGGTTTGATTCTTTTGGTGCTTTTTCTAGCTGTGATCTTGGTTACTAAATGAATGGTAATGTCCAGAGTGGATCTTTTGTCTTGGGTTTTTCCACAGAAGTCTCGCTAAAATAATTTTCTCCATTATTTTAGAGAGGATGGACAATGGGGATGACTATTGCCATCTTCCATCGTTTCGGTAGTTTTCCTTCAGTCCGCGATTGGTTGAATAAATTGAGCATTCTCTTCTTAAAAGAACGGGGGCTTGGGTATAGAAAGTGTGGGGAATGCCATCCTAACAAAGGGTTGTCTTTCTGCATCTTCTAAGCACGGTCTACAGTTCGTGAAAGGTAAAAATCTTGTTTCTATCCGGATGTTTCTGTTTTGCTGTTGCTAAGTTGGATTGCCTTGGCTGTGGTGGTGTTCTTGGGTAGAGTAGTCTGATCAACTCGTGTCGTGAAATCATCAGCGAGTCTGTTAGCTTCATGTTTATGATTGACAGTTTTGGATATTTGAGGAAACCCTTTTATCTTTTTTGACTTAATTTCAGCTAGTTTGTTGCGCCATATATCACGCTGTTGTTTATGTTGAATATTTTGGCGAGTTGTCTGACTTATTTAGTCCATTTTCTGGCTTCTGGAGGGAGGGAGGGAGGAAGGAAGGATAGGGGAGATTGGGTGGTCTTAGTTTTTTTTATATGGGTCCTGCTGCCATGTATATGTTCTGAAGTAGTAATTGCAGGCGATGCTCAAGTGATAGATTTGTGTCTGGGTCTGGATCTGGACATTATCTTAATTTCTCCGCAAAGAGATCCCAATTTGCTTTCTCTGTAATCCATCTTGGTGGTGTATTGATTCTTTGGTGTATTCTGCAATGAGCTGATTGTATCAATGCTGTTAGCTATGTGATCCGAGCTGAGGCTTTCATTTTGGTGACAATGTGTAGCTGTGAATAGATGCAGGAACACAATGACTAGATCCACTGAATAGCCCTAAACAGTGGCTGGAACATTTGGATCGTTTATCACGATGTTATCGGATCTATTTAGTTGGTCAAATAGATGACGTTCTGGTATGGTGACGAGTGGCATTGAGGTATCCTGCTAGAAGAAAGTTGTCGGCGTCTGTTGTTGGCATTGAGGTCTCCTGCTAGAAGAAAGTTATCAGCAGGTGCTGTTGCTAGCTCTAAGTCAAACAGGTGTTGTGGGAAAACGTATGTTTTGTTCTTGGATCGTTGTACTGTTATGGTTAGAGTTTATCAGTCTTTATTTGGTATGTATTTGGGGTGGGAATATGTGGTACGTCGGCTCTGACTGCTGTGGTGATTTCTCTGCCAACTGTAGGCGAGTTGATTATTCTTGGTTTGTTGTACACAATGTACCCTGGACGTTTTGGTGGGTGAACGTTCTTAGTGAGTGTCTCCTGAAGCATGGTGATTTCTGGATGACTGTCCTGGATGGTGGCTAACAGGAGATTTTTGTTTGATTGGAAACCTCTAATGTTCCAGGGGATAATTGTCACGTTCCCTGGGTTGGTGACTGGGTTGCCAGTTTCGACGATATTCGTGTTGTTGGCAAAGGGATTATTTTTTCTGTGGTTTCTGTTGACTTTTGGGGGCAACCTCAGACGATGATATGCCACTGTCTAGGACTGAGTGAAGCATCTGATCATGGGGGGTTGATTTTTCATCAGCATTTAGGACCTCCTTTGCCTTGCTGTGCAGCTGCTTCAGTAATATCTTGAGGAGTTCATTGATGGTGTCCGCTGTTTTCATCAAGTGACTCGTGTGAGTCCGTACTGTTTATATAGGTAAGATTATTTTAGCTATTCAAAGCCAGAATGAAACAGAGGACAGCATCTGTGGTGTCGAAATGTTCTGATGTGAAGGTTTCTCCTGAACTACAGCAAATTACTGCTGACTGCAGCCGTTTTCTTGTATATGTATTTGCTTAACATTCAACCACAAGCCCGCGCTGTTTACTGCGAGCTGTGGTGTCAAATGATACTTTTGTATGGGCTTCCGTTTTATGTACGTAGACTACATATAACTGCTTCCCAGTGAAGGTGACATGTTTGTCACATACGAAAACCGGATTAGCTGGGTCTCACAGGCTGAGTAGCCCATATTTGTTATCAATATTTATTGTTTATTTACGCACACACGTACGCACGCACACATGAGCATACACACACACACACGCATATATATATATATATATATATATATATTATATAAACATGTGTGTGTGTGTGTTTTAGGGTACATAGTAAGAGGCAACAGGCACAGAGCATCAACATATCTAAACATCCTTCGAAACCTACCTCCATAAATCTAAATACAACTATACATACATTAATCTAAAAATAAAATGTTCCATACCTCCACATATTGACAAATATGTCACGCCCACAGGAAAGCGGCTACATGCAGGCTACGTACAAAAAGCGGAAGTGTGTGTGTGTGTGTGTGTCTTCGTAAATAATTCTGACAAAAGAGTCTTAAACGGCGAAAAAATATGACAACCCTGGGGGTTTTGATTAGAGCTATGTTGTTTACTCATTAAATTTATCTTTTTATTATTATAAATCCTTAGTTTTATGAGCCGAAGTCCCAAGTGGCCCTCAGCAGGAGAAAGCTTTAAAGTTGGCTTGGAGCCCGGCCTTTAAACTGGTATATCTGTATTAATAAATGTGTATTGGTTTGCAAAACATCTGACAAAAGAGTCTTAAACAGCGGTGAATATGACATTGGTTTGGACTGTACGAGATCATCATCATCAACACACACACACACACACACACAAAGAGAGAGAGAGAGAGAGAGAGAGATACTTTTCCATACACACTCAAATATTTGAGTTCTCACACCGTACACACTTCATGTAGCTTAATTATTGATATATATATATATATATATATATATATATATATATATATATTCGGTCCAAATAATTAAGGGTTTATTATAATTAAAAAAATGAAGTTTAATGAGATTTAGTTTTTAAAGAATTGGGCTGATATGATCCTATTTTCTAGTATTTGTCACTTATATATACAGTCTGTTTTATTTTAAATTCTCCTCCATCAAGTCCAATTTTACTCTCCAGATTTGTTTTCTCATAAACGTAGCTTTTTCTTGTAGTTAGTTATTGTAGTTAGTTAAAAGTTCTCTTGTAGTTAACATTAGCACAGATAGTCGTCAACTTACGACTTACGTACACAACTTGCTACTGTTCGAACTTTACGACCGGCAGCACGACTTAATGTGCATTTTAATATGTTGTGCCATATTCATATTTGTTTGTCAGTATTTCCACAAATTTGGGGGATGAAACGAAAATAAATAAATTAAAAATATATATATTATATCATTACACGGTATAATACATGTAAAGTAATTCGACGACTACCTTTAATATTCTTTATGTTGAATGAGATTTTTATTTGTGTTTATTTCAACTGGCTAGATGTCTGTATCTGCCAGTGTATGACGTTTTTCTTTTATAAACATAAATAAAATTAACTTATCTACCCATGAATATGCTGCTAATTCAAGCGCATAGATCTTTGTAATAGAAAGATGGTTTTTCCCATTTATATATTATATACGGGTAATATTAATTAAGAAGATGTTTGCCAGTAAATATTTGATTATTGTATAAATTTTCGATTACTTGAGAAGGTTAAAAATAATTTGCCCCGGGTGAGGATCGAACTCACAACCTCCGCATGTCTCATAGCGGCCACCTCAGCTACTGCTGAGTATGAATACTGACTATAAGTACGGCGCGCTAACCGATTGTGCCACCAGGGCAGCTGTAAATTTCAGTCTTAGTTATTATTGTGATACATACATTTGTTCAACATTCCTTATTAAATTATTTTATAGAGTTTGTTAATAGTATGAAGAATATATTAAATGGCTTATGACCTATGCGAAGTAATATTTTACTGCAAAATATTATTTACTTGGTGATTAGAAAAGCAATCTAACCGGAAATTGTCCGATTCATCATTCAGCCTTGACCCTTTGATGTCATCAAATTTACCAACTAGGCAGTGCTTAGCGTGAATATTTCTCGTAACAGTGATAAGAGTCTAGACTCAAGTTGTTGTTATTATGTGTTTGCCCGAATAGTTGTTTGTTTATGGTGTGTATATAAATAAGTCTTATAGTTAGTGTTAAATATACAGAGTGTTAGCATGAAACAACCCTCATATAACGTTATTACCTTTACAAACGTCAACATTTACTATAATTTAGATTAGATCTATTTTCTACGTTGATTAACCAGTTTTATCATTTATGTATATTGAGTGTAATATTGACCACAGTTTATATTCCTGATATTGAAAGATATTCGTGATGATAATGTTATAACATAACCTTGATACCAACTATGTAACACGTTCATAAAATTGTTGGTTGTAATGTATAAGGAACTGGACTATTCGCCCACGATTTTATTCGCCTTGCAGTTAATTTCGACCCGGTTTATATTCATCATCCCCCTCGATTCTATTCTCCCATCAGTTCAAATACAATTTATTGCCAAATAGATCAAATACAATGTAGGCTGTTGCTATTGGTCCGGACATACATCAAAATAGCTATAGCTCCGGCAATTCAACTGTGCATGCGCACCTTCCGAAATATCCTGTAGAATATAACACTTCCGGCTACCAGACACCTTACGAATTTACTAAAGCTCCAGCACTCTGCTTAGCATTAATCCTAAATCGAAGTATTTGTGTAATTCTGTCATGGGAACATGCAGTATCTTGTGGGTGGGCAACCATGTTAAATGGCACTCTAGCAGGGTATTTAGGCTCCATCTTTCCATACTGCTCCCCTATGAGTAGTGAGGGATGAGATATGAACAACCCGTCAATAATAAAAAAGGGACCACATCTTAAATAAAATAAATGCTTGCACTTTCTTGTGATTGATCATGAAATGAAAGAAAATCAGTATTAATTGTTATTTATTCCACTTTATTTATTATGTAATATTTGTCAATTGAAACATGACTTAGTTGATAAGTGCAAACTGAATATTGTGACATTTCCTAGCAGCAGGTGCATTATATACCAGTACGCAACAGAAACCGGAAATGTGCCTGACCAATAGCTATAAAATTGTGCTTACAGTCTGGACCTATAGCCACTTTGTACCAATGTATTATCAAATAGTTAAAATACAGTTTTTTTCCAAATATAAAAAATAGATTGACAAGAGCAGCAAAACATATACTGGTATACAGCAGAAGTTTAAATCCGTGTGCATGGTTTGTGGATCTTGCTGACCTCACAGAGTAGTTCCTTTCCATCCAGTTTGTTCACAACATGATCATCCCACAATTCAAAGATCTTTGTGTGCTAATTTTATGCATTACAGTTTACACCCACTTCAATTTTTTTGGACAATCAACTGTGCTTGCATATCCATTAAGTTAGCCTCTTGGTGGAGCAAGTTAAGTAGCAGGTAGAATTGGGAGTTGTGTCGGTGGAATTTTTAATACAGTCATCGGTGCCAGCCCTTACCGTCATTATTTGTAAATGTTGTTGTAATGTAACATTAACAATGTGAACTTACCAGGCCACATACCGGTATATGCCATTTCAGACATATATATATATATATATATATATATGTGTGTGTGTATATATATATATATATATATATATATATTTTTTATTTTTTTATTATATAACACAACAAGGGCGAATAGTTCCTTTTATTAAGGACTAATAACAATAAAGGGCAAATAGTCTTTTTATACTGTGGGTGAATGTCCATAACCTGTTGTAGACTAGACCTTTATTCAGTATTGTTGTTTAAGATCTTTAAATATTTATCATTTGTATGTGCTAGCAGTTTGTATTGTAATAAGAGTCAGTGGCTGTGGGTGATATTTGTTTCACATGGATAAAATCATATTACTCACAGTTCATTTCAGCAAAATATTACAAAATCTGTGATTAGCCGGTTGTACAAATCATCACATCTTGCTAATACAACAACAAAAATGATGTACTTAATTAACAGTCGTATTATGACACATAAATGGGTATTGTGTGTAAGTGAGCAAATCTATTTATCAGTCTAATCTTGTTTTACTTAGAAAATTAAACACTGCTTAATAACTTAATCCATACATTGTATGGATTTCTTAGTGTTTGAATTATAGCTTAATTCATATTTGTCTTCAAGTCATGGCTTGTCAAAGAATGTTGATTACAAAACAAAATCATGAATTTTTATACTCAAATGATTTCTTGGAAGTGAGAATGAATCCATAAAAAAGCGCTTCATATACTAGGATTTTGTGGGCAGTTTACTGTTTGAAAACGATATTCTGGACAGTACAGTCTTTGGTGAATGTCGCTTTAAATGAAGGAAAACAGTTTCCGCAATTATATTTTCATTTGACTGTGCAATCTGAGTACTTCATATTTAAATACTGCAATCTTAATAAATAACTTTTGTGACATTATATACTCGTAATTGGAGAAGCTTAAAACATCTGTGACCTTCATTAAGATCTTTCACGTTGAACCATATCTGGCTTTCTTGTGTTAGGAAGTGTGTTGTGTTTTGCAGGTTCCTGTGGCTTGAGATGGCACAGATGATGTCCACTTGCAACATGTTTATTCTATATTTTAATATAAAATAGAGGCTGTGTGGAAAAATACACAATTTATCAATCCTGACATTTGCAAGTGATACATGTCAAACATAGATAATTAAACATTCCTAAATGCATAGGATGAAACATGATAATTAATCCTTAGCCTCTAGGAAAAATCAGTTGGTTTCTCCATCTCCAGCTGAAGTATTTCATTTGCACTGGGGTATTGAGGGGATCCAGAAGTCATCAGTTGGTCATTTCCTGGAAATGTAACATACTTCCCAACAGACTTAGTAATTTGGTGTCCTGAATTAAAAATTTAAATTATTTCCAAGATAATGGATTTAAGGGAAATATTAGTGTGCTTGTGAATATGGGGCATTTATCTATATCATAAGTCTGTCCAGCTGTGATCTTGTTGTAAAGGCAACCAGCCAGCCCAATTGGTTCATATGGTGGCAATTTCAGCTAGACAGTTGATGGTTTAATTAGTGGGATTCACCATTGTGTGCTATAATCATGGTTGTAAAGAGATCACGATTTAGTTTTTATTATTTGGCAGTAAGTTCCTGCATTTCTTTGTCACATTTCTTGCATGTTGCCTGAAATTCTGCTTTCCCCACAACTTTAGTCTTATCAAAGTATAACCACGTACAATCCTGTTTTTTGCCAGACATTATGAAGTTGCATGTATATTGATAAATTACAAACTGTAAACTACACAATACTGTACTCTCAAATGTTGCAGACTCAGGTTTTTTGTTTATGGTATGTATTCAACATTAGATAACTATCAATAGTAAATCTATGTTATTTTGTTGTTCGGGGAGAATCCCCAGGCAGTCACTTATTCAACACAGCCTCTATATTGGAGTGGTTGAGAAACCTCCTCCCCCACCACTCACAGGGGAGCAGTATGGAAAGATGAAGTCGAAATAGCCTGAGGGTGGTCACTGCCAGAGTGTTTTACATTATTAGGGGGTCTTTAACATCCTCCTTTATTTTTAATAATTCAGTAGTAACGGCAGCACCATATAACGTGGTCAGCCACCCACGATGTTGTGAGCCAAGAAATTAATCCCTGGAAAGTTTCGACCTCTTGCTGGGATCGAACCTGTGACCCTCGGCACCAAGTGCTGGGTGCTTAACCGCTTGGCAACCGAAGCTCACTAGTAAATCTATGTGAATGCTCACCTTATAAAATATACCCATCCTGGCTAAATGCCAAGTCCTTAACATCAACTCGGTCATCCCCTAAAGAAAAGAAACAAATAAGACTTCACACCATCCACAGAGTCATCCAGTTATAAACATATGCAAAAATAATTATCTAGCATAAATAACAATTGATTTTAAATAGCATTTCATTTTTTGTGTTGCCAGTTTATTTAATAATGGATCAGTTTATCAGAATTTTGTGACAAGTTTTGGTTGGTTTTTGAATGCAGGTTGCCGCTTTGCTTAAGATGTTCTTTGGCTATCTGATTGAATGAATGGCTGCTCATCACGATCATGGCCATTGTGTGTGTGTAGGTGGCCAGCATTTCATCCATTGTGATATCACTATGGCAGGAGTTGTTTTTCCCAGCTAGCTAGCAACTCCAAATTGGTGAGCTTTTCTCTTCTGGGTAAGATATCGGTGCTAAGGAAAATATTACGAAACTGTCTGACATTGTGTCCTATGTTGTTAACTTGGGACAAATGTAGAGGTAGGGAAGCTAACGAGGCAAGCACAGCACGTGAATGGCAGTGTGTGGGGGAGCGCTGTAATGTACGTTTGTCGCAATTTAAAAAAAATTCTTAGTTCCTCAGAGCGATTTTGAGATGCTTCAGACATAACGTGATATCATTTTTGTTCATGTGGGACGAAATATCAATACGAGAACATCAAAAAGTGCACTCGATATACTTTGGTCCTTCCAAATCCGTGTAAAATACAATGAAAATGTTAGGAACTGTCTCAGTACCGTTAATTCCAGTGTACGTTTGGTTTGATACAGGTGGGTATGTGCTAAAATACGGAAAAATAAGTATTATTGTTGAATAGTCCTCGGATATTTAGACAGACGTTATAGTGATAATTTCCATAACACTGAGATATATCCTAGATGTAAAATATGTTCTGAGTTAGTCCTTATGAGACATCATTAAATCATATATCATCCGTCTCTTAATTACTCTTATTCAAATCAGTTATCATAATCTTATCTGACACTGACAAGATCTCTTGATCTGTGCTGCCTACCAACGTGTTTGTACTTAACCAATGTTCTGCTTATCAGGTGTCTTTAAGTAGCTACATCCAGTAGACTCTCATAAACACATCGTATGAAATACTGCCGTGACAGATTTGTTCTGTGATGAACTAGCCCATGGGCAGAGACATCTTTGCAAGGAGGTGTTGATGTGGCATCTCCAGTTAGGTTCCTAGGATGTTTGCCACTGATAGCTGGGCATAGTCACTACACATAAAAAAACAATGTATCATACATTGTACGGAAATAGCTTTACTGGCTGATTTTACTGTGAAATCATATTGTAAGTGTTCCAATGTTCTTAGAATAATTAGCTTATGATTTTAATGTAAACCATTATCTAGTTTTGGCACAAAATGGCCTTTGGTTGCCAATGTTAATTGTAATAGTTCCCAACAAGAATAAGGGGTGCATCCGTGGTCTAAATGGTAGGGTGTTGGATCACAGATCACTACCACCCGGGTTTCAGTTCTCAGCGTGGGCATATCTGAGGCGTGTTTCATCATTGAATTCGCTTCATTACCGTTGGAGGTCGCTCGACCCATTTAGCCTACCATGTGCACAAAAGTAGCCACAAAACATCGATCATCAATCATCCCAACAATAATATCAAACAGAACTGTCTCCAAACATTCCCATGGAAAGTAACTAGTACATTATATTATGCAAAGCATCTGATGAGGCAGAGCAGATTCAGTCATAACTGAGTGATTCTAAGTGGAAAAAGATATTGTGTTTAGTTCTATGTTGTAACATCCTTCTTGATCTAGGTCCTTTTGAGCGAAGCTAATCGGATACTCAAACACAGATGTCTGTATCTTGTTGTCCCTAGTCATACTGAAGTGATAGTAAATCAACTACTTGCCTATCACTAGTCTGACTGGCCAACCCGGATTTGTGTGACCAATTCTAATAGGAAATGGTCGGTTTGGTATTGACTGATTTTGTGTCTAATGCTTGAGATCACAGTTACCTAACTTTGATTTTTTTTGCCGACCTTCTGTTGCTCAATTTTGAGATTAGAGTTATCATTTTGTCACCGAGTCAGAACTCCAAATGTTTCAAAACTTTAGCCTGTCCCAAGCTTTTCACTGTTAAAACATATTAAAGCTAGATCTATCTGTGGTTATGTTGCTTGATGAGGGTGTTCCAATAGTTTTGTCATTAAAAAGCTGTGCTGTAGATGTTGAAGTCAGTGTTTGAGAGTGAAATCAAGTTTAAAAGAAGAGCTCACTTTCAGATAATATGACAGAAATGTATAAAACGCATGGTTTTATGGTCAGAAGGAGTAGAGTTGTGTGCTCTGAAATCAGTGAGCATAATTATCTTGTAGCCAACTCCCTCTGGATTAAATTAGGTCACAGATGTTCTGGCTTAACCACCATTCTCATGACCTTACCTGGTCCTGGATTAAATCTTCTAACTACAGCTAACTGAAACAGGTGTCAGTTCAGTTAAATTAATCTGACAGTTCAATGGACACTTGGTACTACAAGAGTACAAAACAATCTTCATAAGGAATTTCATTATATCATTTTCTTTACCTAGTTCGAGGCACCTCGGTGGTCTAGCGGCGGCAGCGTGTTGGACCACAGATCGCTACCGCCGTGTTCGAATCTTGGCGTTCGCATATCTGAAGGTTTTTTCATCTTTGACTTCACTTCATTACCTTTGGAGGTCACTTTGTCCATTTAGCCTACCATGTGCCCAAAAGTGGGCGTAAAACACCAATCGTCAGTCAGTCAATTCTCTACTTAGTCCAGTAACATATGAGGCTGTTTGAACCACCTATACGGTAATATTCATAAATATGCTTTTGTTCTGAAATTATACGCTTGGCTGACATTTGTTTACATCATTATAATCAGGTCATACAAACGGCGCTTTTACCCAGTGATGTCCGACTTCAAGAACGTCCGGTCTGTGTCTGGCTTCAAAATGGTGCCATCCACAGACAAGTTATAGTTGATTCACCAGCATGTGGAACTGGATTTTTTCATCTGTGGCTGATCGTGTTCATATTTCGACATCATTTAAGATCTCTGCAAACACATTTGTAGTAGTCCTGAAAATTTGAAATGAAACTGAACCGTTTTATTAAAGACTATGTTTTTGAGACGTCTCTCTTAGGAGTAACCTCTTAGCTGTGTGTCCCTGGTTTGGCTAGTACCGGGGTTAGAAATCACCCACTGTGTGATTGATTGATGGCTTGGAAATTGGATCCAGATGACTGACATTGATAATATCTCAATATTCCTTTTAGTAACAGTATGAATCAAATTATAACTAATCTCTAAAGTAGATGGTTTGATTCTGACAAAATTATCAAGGTTCTGTTGGAAGGATATATATATATATATATATATATATATTGGAAGGATATATATATATATTCACTCACCCAAAGCAAATAAGGCTGATTCTCTACCATTGCTCAAGATGAGAGACCACATTTCTGTAATAACAAAAAGCACTCTACAGTTGCAGCTTTATTTATCTGACTTTCAGTAATCCTGTGTTTTAGAATAATAAAAGGTTCTCTGGGATTAATATAATGACACAAGTTAATATCATCCAAAAGTCAATTTGCAATAGCCTAGGGTGATATTTGACACCGATATTTTTATGTTATATTCCACGCCCATTGATTTGTTTACATAAAATAAACATCCAGTCTGACTGTTGTTCAGTATGTGGGTATTGTGACAATATGATATTTTAGGTGATTTTACTCAAAGCACTGGTATTTCTATTATTAATAGTATGAAGGGAGAGTACTGCACTGAGGCATATACTATGTGAATGGTGCAGTTCCCATATTCTGTTAAGCAAACGATGTCCAGGGATGATTTTGATCAATTTGGATGACAGATATATCTATTGTAAAACAATACATGTTAGCAACATGTGATTCCTATCATGTTCCCTATTGGTGAACACAATAGGCATCCCTGTGCGGTTAATTGGCAATCATTACCGTACAAGATGTATAAATAGTGGTGATGAGGTGGCAGCAACATTGCAGGCCACTTCAGCATGGGGCATGGTTGTGGTCCAAAAGTATCAGTCTGGATGGTGGAGCAGGGCAGTTGCAGGCCACTTTGGTCTGGGGTGGAGCAGTTGTGGGCCAGAAGTATCAGCCAGCTTAGAGGCCTACTCTGAAACTTAGTAAAAAATCTGAATGATCAGTGTTGTTTACTGGTGGAAACAATGTTGAAGAGGTGTGTGTTAAGACCAGATTAAAACCCCTCAACTTGAAGTTCAAGAGATTATGGATTTGTACTCTCAACTGACAACCTGTTCCAAAAAGTCAGGGCTGAAACGCTAAACACACAATCGCAATATGAGTTTTGACCTGATTGAAGTACTTGCAATAGTATCTGACTGGATGGCTTGTGTTTTCAGCATGACTTTCTATTGGACACAAATTCACACACAGGTAGTCCACTGAAGTGGACACACAGTTTAACCAGCAACCGATATAGTTTTTGATGAATTGGGTTGATATGATCAAGTTATCATATACTTGTCACCATATGAACTGCACCATTCTGAAATAGGCTGAAGACACCTGATGTTGTAATCAGATATACCGTAAACAGGAAGTTATGGTCGTCCTTTTGATGTTTGGATGGGCCAATGGTAGTCTGTATGAGAAATAGCAAAGATGTGAATCACAGTACTCAACAAATGCCTTTAGACAGTGAATGGTAGTAGGCAATGATGTGACGTGTTTAATGCATTTGTTGAAAAGAGCCCTTAGATATTTTACTGACTCATTAGAGGTAATGGAAGATTCGGAATGAGCACCCTACAGAGTTGAACACCCTCCAAAGATGCAAATAGGTTTTGATCTGTCAGCTATTAATCAGTTATTTTATAAGGAAGTGTCACTATATATTTATTACATTTTTACTCTATGCTTTACACACACACACACACACACATACATTATCTTGATATTTTAGATTGTAGGTACACTGGATAATTATATTATCACCTGTTTTTTTTACAGAAAGACCAGACCTGCTTGGTGAAGGGGTATAAAAATGAGTTGGTGGAATAATACTGGGATCAGCAGCCTGGCCTCTGTTGCCCTGAAGACAGCTCAGAAACGTATAGACAAAGTGTTAGATATACAAGGAGAAGATGGTGAGTTTAGTCGAGTGTAGTATTATGTATGAAGACGTGAAAATATTTTTGCTGAAAAGTTGTATTCATGTAATTTATAAAATTGTGCAATTATAATAATAATATAATTAAAATTATAATGAAATGTAATGCAAGGGGTGCAAGCTGTATTTGATCTTTTAGTTCTTTAGTCATCTTTAATATAGGATGTGTTATATGATCTTTAATTCTTCATTCATTCAGACAACAGTTCACCGCCTCCAGTGCCAACAAGTTCAGAAGAAGTCAACACTTCTCCAACATCCACGGACAGTCCAGCGGAGGACAGCGAATTTTGGAATAAATGGATGTCGACTGATAAACTGTCTTCCCTCAGTTCTAAGGTCAAAGCCAAGACTGCTAGTTCAGGAGATGAATATTTGGCAGAACCTGGTGCAGAAAAGGGAACCTTTTCAAAGGATTTCTTTGCCAGCACACTGTCTGCGTCATTGTCCAAGGCTCAGAACCTTAAAGGTATCGGTAGATCTAGCATCTTGAAGTTAAGGTCACAGTCATCAGCCAAGATTTCTGAATCTGACATCCAAGGTGAATCAGAGCAAGAAAGGGATGATGAAGCAAAGCCATCTAGCAAAGTGATGAGTGGCTCTACTGAAGTGGGACTCGCAACAGGATCTTCAGAAAGCTTCACTGATGATCATCATCAGGGAGATACCAAAGACTCGGAATTGACAAGTACTAAGGTTCCTGTTACAGAGCCACTAAAGATTATTGTTTCTCTGGCATCACCTCAGGTATCCACATCGGGTGGCAGTCTGTTAGCGACTGGGGTTGGACAGACAACAGATGTAGGAGACAGACAGTTGGATCATGGCATCACTGAGACATCTGTTGAGGATCTTTTAAATGAGCCCGACGATGCACCATCTGGCTGGGGTGATGTTAGCCTCAGCATTCTCACTGAAAGTCAGGCTTCATCTGTATCCAGCACAGCTGGTGAGACATCCGAAAGTACAACTCTCATCAAAGAATCCACATCAGCAGACATCTGTGATAAACCTGTAGATGTGATTGGTAGAGATGGTGCAGAGAAAGAGACCGCTGGTCCCCTTCCAGATTTACTGGCTCCCAAGCCAGTGCTCTCTGTGGTGGAGGTGGAGGCAAATGCATGGGATATTGCTGAACTGACTGATTCTGCTCTTGATGGTGTCGCTATAGAAGGTGAGCAGGTCAGTGTTAAAATTCAGCAGTCTTCTGGAGAAGCTCAAATAGATCAAGCTAATCTGAAGACTGCTGATAACCATCAAGTACTAGATGATGATGATGATGGTGAGAAAACTAGGCATGAGACACAGATAACAGATGATTTGAAGAGTGTGGATGAGATACAAATAGGAGAGGATGTAGAGACTACAAGTGAGAGACAGATAGAAGATGATGATGTAAAGACTCCAGATGAGAGACAGGTAGAAGGTGATGTGGTGACTGTTGGTGAGAGGCAAGCTGCAGACATGTCGGATTTGGATGATGCCGAATCTTCAAAGAATTCCGAACATCAGCCTGCTGCAGATCAGTCAGATTCTAGGACTGTAGAGTCTGATCAGGAGGCAGCTTCACTCATCATTCAAACGGAAGAGATGTCTTCCAGTCTGCAGAGATCTGACGAGGACACAACAGATACGACAATGCAGGATGTGATGGATGGTATTAGTACAAGAGAAGCGTCATCAATGGAGGGCAGCACAGATACGCAGGATGAGCTGTCGAGCAGTAACCGCACATTGACAGCTGATGAATTTGATTCAGTAAAGGTGTCCTCCGGATCTTCTCAAGTCATCCTGGCAATGAATCCAGATGATGGCCATACTTGTGATGAGACAGTAACAGAAAGGACCATACCGGAGCAAGCACCTGCTGGGGATTTGGTGAAGGAGACTCCAGAAACAAAAAAAGAAAGCTTGCCAAAAGATGAGGCACCTGTAGTGAATCAGGAAGGCGGAGCCAGAGAGAATCTCACGTCAAGTAGCTACGTTAAGAACATGTTGGAAGAGGCCATGGTGGAGAGCATGAAAGACACAGATTCGCACACCGATTCACATTCATCTTCTGACATGGTTAGGATAGAGTCAGGCCCGACCAGTGGACACACTTCTGCAGATGAAATAGAGACGAACACATCTTCTGACATAGAGATCATCTCTCACATATCAACACCAACGCCAAATGGTGAGAATCGACTGTTCGACCTATCTCCACTCCGGCATGCACTCAGTCGGACGATGCACCGGAACAGCCCTCCAAGTCACAAGAGGTCGGACAGTGGCTCCAGTAGCCAGAGTCGCAATGGTGACGAATTGGTGTCGCCGGATGGTGCCCAGAAGGCAGGAATTCTGACCAGGCAGATGACGCAAAGAAAAGAGAAGAAAGATGTAAAAAAAACAGAAGAACCAGGTCAGTTCCTCAACTCTTAGTCGTATTCACCATTTTACATACGACAAAACTTTTACTCTCTCTCTGATCTCTCGTTTTGCTGCATCTCACTACTGTAGAATAGAAAGTATACAATTTTAGTCAAAGATATTAATTATGTTTCGCTAAGAAGTAGTCATAGACCCTTGGTGATATGTGCAAAAAGAGTTCTTGAATATGACTTTCTGTGAGACCCACTTAAACTAGGCACCCATCGGATATGACTCATTTTGTCTATCAGGTATGTAGTAATTCTTACCTACTACACATTTTGATATAAAAATCCCATATATATATATATAGATAGATATATAGATATATGCATAATACAGAAACAGGTATAGATATGATACAGGAACATTCTAAAATGTTATGCAGTAAGAGTTTGAAACATTCCGACTCCGCAACCTACCAACAACTCGAGAATATAACAATCATTGTCCTTGATTCCACTAATTTTTTGCCAGGTCGAAAGGCATTACTAATCTACCCATGGTAGAAACACAAAGATAAGCATAGGGGATGGTAGAAACTGGGCAGTTATTGGATAGGTATTTGGTAGAAACTAATTTTCATATGAATGAATGAGTTAGTATTTTGGTCAGCTTAGTTACTAAGCTATTAGAGATCACATTGTATTTTCTTACTGATCTGTAACCAAAATAATGAATGACTTTAAGGTAATTGGGGTGGGGGGGGGGGTCAAACTGTTGTATGAATTGTTTGAGCATTAAATAATGTGATGAAAATAGTTTTCGTAACAGCATTTAGCACAGGAGTCGTTTTAACCTTTACGTTAAATTAAATGAGAAAAAAGTATGAATTACGTACTTTATCTGTTTTTATCATTGAGAATTAGTTTGGGTCATTTCTACTCTAAATATACGGTAGAAGGGTATTTCTTACCCAGAAGTAAATACCTGGTAATTGTCGTACATATAGAAACGTGCCGACACTGGTGCAGACAAACTATTATAAAGGAGAGTTTTTAATCTACCCTGTCTAAAATATGTTAAAAAGATGGTTGATAAAATTGAGGATGAGCTGTTACAGCATTTAACATTTGGTTCTTGATATTTCACCGTAGGCCATTTATCGTTAGTTGAAATTATCACCTAGATGTGTAATAGGCGAGTTGTTTATAGTTCTGGTGGTTTTTTTTATAATCCAGAATCACTGAACATTACAGAGTAGAGACAATACTAAGACGGGCATTAATTTGTATTATTTCAGCGGAGATGTCCAGTGCTTTAGATGCAGACAGGCTGCTGAAGGTATGTTCAGCTGTTGTACTGACAGCATTCTGTAGCAGCGGTGAGCATGCATGGCATGACTATAAGTTATTATATGTTAATTATGGTCATGTGTTTCATATGTTAATGATCAGTTAATTAAATCCCCGTTTTTTGGTTGAGATTTATCGTCCAGGTCGGCAATCCGTTTCCTTTAATGCATAAGCATTTGTCAATGCTGCTGTAAGTGTAACAATTTTGTTCCGTTTTCTACGTATGACATTAATAAATGTTTTGCTGGTGTATAGTTTGCCTAGAGCCATATAGTTTGTCATACAGAGAGGCTGAGATCAGTGCTAATAGTAATAGTCGTGGCCAGCGTATTGTATTTCTTAACCACGAACTAAAACAATTCCGATCAAATCTGCCAAATACACAAAAGCTCACTATAGTACGGTCCATTTTGCAGTAGATGCAGCACTGTCTGACCTTAATAACTGATTATGATTTTTAGCCTTCCTCTATGAAAAATTATTTTTGGCTAGATATGATGCTGAATAAATTTTGTAATGATATATGTACAAAATGGATATGGAAATGATAAAATATGCTCAGTAACATAAAAGTCTGTATCACCATTCATTCTCATATGTTATATAAGCTTTTATCTTGTATCCGAGTACCAGCCATCGGCAATGTTTGTTAAGCACTATGAACTGTTCCATTTAATGCTAGCTCCCGGAACCCATTCCTATTTGCTTGCAACCAATCCAAGAAAATTTGGAAAACGTTTCCACGGTAACTAGTATAAGCACTGACTTCGATGCTAACCGAGCAGACTGTGACACGGGTGACCACAGCACTGTGCATGACATGTTTCACCTGCAGCAGGTGCGCGAACTAGTTAAGTGATGATGCCAAACACACCCCGTTCTGGCTGTGTACAAACACACACACACATGTGTGTGTCTTATATATATATATATATATACATATATGTTTGTATAGTGTACGGTAGAATCAGTATTTCTTTTCACTGTGTTTATTTGGGCTAGAGGCTACTTCTTTTCCCTTACACTCTGGTTATTGATGTTTAAAGTTGACACATGAACTATGATATACTGGAAGCTAGATAGCAAATGCCATGAAGGTTTAGCCAGCTTTGCAAAAACATGACCACTGTGCCCCTTTTATTTATTCACTGCCAAATGTTTAATGCTCAGCCTGTTAAAGTTTCTTTTTTCTTCACACACACACACACACACACACTCTGAAGTTTTATTTGCACATCCTAACCTATTTCCTAGCTAAGCCTCTGATGTGGGATATTAGATTGATGTTGTAAAATATGATCATACTAGAAGAGGATTACTAACTGTGCACAATTGTATAATTGGTTTTATTGATGACTTTAAACATTAATGACCTCGGTAGATGTAACTGCCTAGGTTGGCTCATTGTTTAGATTGCTTGCTCATCGATGTTTGGCAGAACTAGAAGTGGTAGACGGTGATATGCCAGGCTTATGCTTATCCGTGTGTCCGATACTGAGCTGTGGCGGACTGTTGCTGTACCCGCAATCACTAGAGTAGATGCTACTAATAAACATATTTAGCGTACATGGATATTAACAGCAGGCCGATGTTATATGTCAGTCTTGCTAACAGACTGAGAAGAATCAACTTGTGATACGGTTGACCCGATGCTGTCCCGGCAAGTCGGCCAATCACGAACGTGCACTGTATTGGATGAATAAGATTTATGCGAAATTTCGTATTTTGGGGAATGCTTCAAAATATCCAGGCCATAGACGTTGGTTTTTTTATCTGAAAAACTTTTAGCAACATTTTGTGTTGGTGTCTGTCCGTAGAGTGATTGCAAATGAATTGGTGCCATGACATAGAAAATGTTATCGCATCTCTAACAGGTCTACCAGCCATCCTCATCAAATTCTCATCCATCCATCCATTTGGCTGGATGGACAGACAACCTAAAAACCTGTTGAAAGATTATTTGCTTTGCAGTGAGTACTGAAATATTGTGTCAGTGGTTTTTTTTGTGTGTGTGTTCAGTTGCATCCCTTTTATGGTGATTGGATTATTTTATTTTTGGTCGTGTGGTGTAAAGCAATCAGTCCTCCTTTTTCTTTGACCACCCAGTGTTATTAGTCTGTTGCTCGTGATACAGATAAATGATGAAGTTATGTTTGATTAGAAATGTCATAACCAGTCAGTTTAAAGATTTTGCCAAGGTGCTTGCTGCCAGATGATTTCTTCGAGTGAACTGATCTATTCTGCTGTCGGCTACTGTCCACATACCGGTGTATGCATGGTGGACCTTTGGTTTAGCTGCATATTTTACAAGTTTCAGTCCAGGTTGTTAATGCTGTGCACGTTAGTGGCCGCAAAATGAATCACATGATGGCGCCATGATCTGTGGTCTTGATGCAAGCTGTGTTCGCTTAAAGTCAAAACAGTGCCTTTTATGGTAACTAATTCTGTTTCACTGAGCCTTGACTTAGCATCTGTAAACGGTCTGTAGAAAAGTGGTGAGTTGCCAGAACGATTGGTGTGCATTTCCTATTATAAATAAGAGCATAATTCCTGTTGAATAGCATATTTTAAACTGTTATAACTTAGCTTCGCACCTTCGTGTGGAGATGGGCTGTTTTCCTGGCCCTGTTTAGAACCAATGTCGTGCTTATAATTGAAAAGATACACGATGGATGTATTTGCCATTTTTCATGATGTAAATGTATGCAGCCTAAACTTATCATCCCAGTGATAATTGTAGTCAGCTATTTAGCATCAAAAGCAATCAGCTTATGAGTGCTTTTATTGATTCCATGACCTTTCTGTATGTTGGAGTTGTGGCACTGCCTAGCTAACATACGATTATCTCTTGGCTAAACAGCAGCAGCGAGAAGGTGAAAATACAGATAACAGTCGATGATATTTAATCATGCTGCTCAATAGTCTGAGCTCGTTAGTTTGCCTCCGGGTATCGCATTTTCTTGGGACATAGTGGAAGGCAGTTTTTTTAAAGTGAACATCAGGTTTTGCTTTGGTTAGGTAATTGTTTAAAGATATATTATCATTTGACAATTGGTAATTTCTGTGTTTTGATCGGATCTGCATTGCTTCATTTGTTTCATATGTTTTACACATGCTATCAATGTTGAAATGTTTCCCAAAGAAAGTGTTAAAACTTTTAAAGTTATTATTATTAATTTTTATCAGTTATTTTATTTACATTCATATTATATATATATATATATATATATATATAGTGAGGGGATGGTGATGGTTTTGCAATTTGAATATTATATTATATCAGTATGAATGTTTCTTTTGCATGTATAACAGCCTAACATTTATACAGAATTTTTGCACTTTTTCTCATCATATTTATAATCAATTATTCTACTGTTTCATTGGACATTTGTTGCTATTTTTCTGGCATCTACTACAATTGATTCTCTATGCTTTTTTTTCCATTTACCATATTTGCTCTGTATATTCATCCAGAATCAAATATTCAAATCTATCACTGGGCAAAAGTAATTAATTCAAAAATAATCCCACAAAACATGCTATTTCTCAGTGGCTTGTCTCGCTTTTTGGTGGGAAAAGTATAGCCCTGCATAGTTAATTGTGTAAAAAGTTATGACATATCGAAATGAAAAGCTTCAGGAAAACACCTAATTGCTGCATGTGTGGTGGTGCGGGGAGAGAGACTAACGGGTTGTGTAAGCGTATAGGTTTGCTAATCAGTTATGATTTATTGTGCTGGTTTGTATCTTATGTATTCAATTTGTGGTCAGTTGATTTCATATACAATAAAAATTGACCTCTTATTAGGCTTAGTTTAAACGAAGGTTTATTCGGTCAAGAATGTGGCTGCTGCTGTGATGCAACACAAACTGACCCATCTGTAACCAGCCAGCCGAGGCACACAGTAAGGTTTATAAGATGGGCTGGCATTTATGGGCCAGTGTGAGCAACCATATATAACAATAACTAATAAGAATATCGTACTTTCACATTTAAATTTTGAAAGAATAGACTGTGAATGAAAAATAAATAATTGATGCAGATGTAGAGTAAATAGATTAGTCTGAGCTGTACAATTATTAGTCTCACACATTTGAGAATTATTCAGCAAAGTATGGAATTAAACTGCAGAATGTTTGAATCATTCCAAAAACGATTAGAAAACGTAGAAAAACCATTGTCCCGCTGACAAACCAATGGCACTGTCCACTGTCTGACAGATGAGGTTATTGGCTGGTTGATCAAGAATTCAGATAGTTGATCTGTTTGTCTTATTTTAATGCAACGATTGCATGACATCCGGTTAATTGACACCCCCGATTAAACCGGAGCTGGTTAATTAAACTTGACTTAAGCATTGACGTAATTCAGTGATGGATATCAGTTCTGCTGAAATCTCTGGTTGAGTTGTGTAAGTTGTGATTTTATTGTCCATGAACAGAACTGATCACAAAATATAGATCATCATGTAATATTAATTGATCTTAGTCTCCCATCTTATCAGTCACATTACAAATCACTTTAACAACAACAAAATGTTACACCTAAATAATAGTTGTAGTCTATTGTGTGTTGTGGTTTCTGGATCCTTCAATGTCAGTCGTATGATTTTTTTCATTGACTTACGCAATTTAAATGTAATTTCTTGTTTTAATTTATTCATGAGGCACAGTTTTAAGTGAATTCAGACCAATTAAATACTGATGACTAACCGGATATTTGTTGCCAGTCGTGTTGTATGTATATCAAGAACAGCAGGCTAAAATGTGTTGTGTCTTCATACAGAAACTAGCGGAGACTGCGGAAATCCTCGATGCCAGAGAACATCGAGTCATGGAGCTGAGTCGTGAAAATATCGACCTGCAAGAGGCTAACAACATACTGAGACAGTAAGCAATTATCTTAGATATTGTATACTGTTCATTGACACATATTTCTATATATTAATCAAAAGTTTATGTGTAAACACCAATGTTATGATAATTAACATAATCATTAACTTCATTTTTTCAGTGTGTTTTTTAGTTTTTAAACCAAATTAATAAACATGATAAAAAAAATGAAACTAACTTAGTGACTATGTAAGTTTACTAAATAAAAAATTAATAATATTGAGTTAGATTATTTAAAATAAGTGAATTTCTGTATATGAAAATTTACTGAAAATATTAATATAAAGGTATTTTGTCCATTATCACTGATAGTATTTTCATCAGTTACACCATTTTTTAGAACAGTCATTTTTTTTACTTCGCTGTGAAAGTTTTCTCACAGTCTCATGATATTTGTGAAAATCAGTATTTTTACGAGACTGAAGATTCACTGATAAAACAAGTTATATTTATGAAAATTATTATTTTTACTAGGCAGTTAGAGCAGTCAGAAGAGGCTAGGGAAGCAGAAATGACTGACCTGAACACCTTGACAGAGGAGTTTACCAAACGGATGTCAGAGGCTGAGAAAAAGATACAAGCTGTTATTAAGGTACTATCAGCCAAACTTTAATGGTAAAGTGTTTGTCTTATTTTTAATGATAATGAACCTCTGATGGGCTCATGACCTGTTTGCCACTGTGATGATGATTGACTAGTAATTATTTTAATGTTTATGTATCTTATAGGAAAAGGATGCCGCAAAGAGGAAGTTAGTTGAAACAGAAGCCGAACTAGCAAAGAGAGCTAATGATAAGGCAATGGAGAGAATAATGAGAGAGAAAGATCAACAAATAGTGGAGCTGTTGGAAGAAGGTAACATAATTGCCTTATATGTTCGAGGAAATAATCCTATAATATAGTATGAAAAAGGCTATTCATCTTATACCCAAATAAAACACGAAGGGACAAATACTTTATGGCACTTAACAATCAACAAACCAAACTATCATGGCTCTCTGTACACTGACATATCCTGTTTCATATAACATATTATATCGTACAACTACTGTATACACTCACATATAAGTCGCACCTGTTTTTAAGACCAATAAACCCTCCTTGAGTCAAACCCGCATCTGTTCGTGTTATCATGTCATCACCTTCTTCGTCGGAGTCAGTGTTGTATTTGTCATACTGTTTAGCCCACAATACATCATCTTCCGTGCCATCTAAACCATTGCTGATTTTCACCCACCATATGAGGATAGGTAATGACGGCTGCTTCAGGTTGCCTGTTGCTGTGTGTTCATTTCCGTAATGCTGTTTGAAGTAGTTTATTAGTCGTTCCCATGTGCCAGCTTTGGAAGTAATTAACACATTGTTAGCTGTAATAATTTTCCTTTGATGTGGCTTCTATGGTCATACTTTGCATGGCCTCATTTACCATTACTATTACACACACACATATCTTAATAATAATGACAAGTCTTTGTGATTACATCACTAATTAGGGCATCAGATTAAATAATCATGGTGCTTATCACGATTAAGTTTGGATTTGAAAGACAACAGAGAAAACACACCTAATAAATTTGTTTATTGTTCATATATTGATTATTAATGTTGAAAAACAATATAATTGTATTTCCCCCTAAATTATGCCAAATATTACCTTCCCTTTTAGTCCGACCTGTGTATAAGTCGCACTCGATTTTGGCGTTGATTTCGGAGTATAAAAAGTGTGACTTATACGCGAGTATATATGGTATATCACATGTCACATTTTATTTTTAACTACAGTAAACTCACCACAAGTTCATATAGTGCATACTGTCATGCAATGTCACAGACTGTATGTTTTGACAGAATAAACAGTAGCCACCAAAAAACATCAAGAGCCTTAAGGCAAAAAAACAGACCTAATTTTCCATGCCAATTAGCTGACTAAACAATACCTCAAAATTATTTATCATGGCTTCTAAAGTGAATGGATTAACTGTCCATTGGTGCTCTTATGTCGAGTTCATCTTTGAAATCCGTTGCGTCAGATTCAAAGTGGGCATCGCTTAACCCTGTTGCTGTGTCAAATACAGAAATAGAAATCTAATATCACAGGAGTTTTATTCAAAGCGGTTTGATGGGTATTTTGTGTGGAATAAATATTTGCGCCATTAGACTAATGCTACGTTGTTCTTCATATTTTAAGGGGAAAAATTATCCAAGCAACAGTTACAAAGTAACAACATCATAAAGAAATTACGCGTCAAGGAGAAAGAAAATGAATCGTCACTCAAAAGTCAGAGGTGAGAAGTAATGACCGTTGTAAATGGTACTTAAGTGTTAGATATAGAATTACTGCATAAAATAATTCTGAATAACGTGATTTCAAATACAAAAATATTACACGAGTCTTGTGGATGTCTCATTTTAGGACAAAACTTGACGAGCAAAAAGCTGAGATTGAACGACTTCTCACCGTTCTCGATAACAAAATGGACAACGAGAAGAAACAGGCCGGTATGTTTGCCTTTCCGTAGTACGCTTTGGTTTTGCGACGTGCACGCAGCGAGAAAAACTGTTTTGTCTAATTGTTCGCAAACAACTCTCGTACCTTGTCCCATTGATTCATAGAAGAAATCCTCATTTCAGAGGCCATTAGTCAGTTAAATAATGCAGTCCTTCTACAAGAGGCAGAAATCAACCGACTGAAGGTAAACTTATCTGAGTCCGTCATTTGTCTCCATATTCATTCTGCATCCTAGATGTTTTTACGATACGCGTATGGATCAGTGTTTCGGAGCAGACCTTTAACTGTTTCATTGTATGTTTTATCAGAGCGAGTTGGAGGACTGTGTTGAGAAGAATCGCAGTTTCCAGGTCATACTTGACAACTCTTACAAGTAAGTGTGTGAACCCATTGATAGGTTTCGTTGATCATCATCCGAGCATTGTCATCAATTTGGTATTTATCCCCGTTTTTTATCACCACCTGAGCCATGTAATTCCTTATCCGGTTTAGATTTGTGCAGAAGGCGTAGACAGCATGTTTAGAAAAATACATTAGCTTATTTATGAACACAGAACTTAAGAAATGCTTAATAGTTAATCTAGCATTCTGATGTTCCCAACAAAATTATACATTGTTCATTGTATTGTTATTTAAATTTGTGCCAAATTATTATGTTATACAGCATATATTATATCTTCTTCTCTGTTTATTTCGGTCACACTACTGTTAGGTCTCTTCAAACTAATTTTTTGTTCTTGTTGTTATGGGGCCTTCCAATAATAGCACAGCAGTTAGAGCACTGCACTGCATACCACCCAAGTTGTGGGTTTGAATCCAGCCAATCCCTTGTGTTTGTGGGATTCGTTTCGCTAGACAGTGGCCCCTCATTCAGTTGTCCAAGGCTAAACAACTCACCGACAACTTGGTTATAATTCCTATATACAGTTTATAATTCATTATTCGGCACTGGTTATGTATTTGATTGACATTTTATTAGTGATCACTTGATATTATATTTCCATCACATTTTCCATCGGAGTTGTACAGTCATGTTTAATAGCCAAATTAATCCAATCGTGCATTCCACTCATAGAGAAATTGGCGAGCTCCACAAGGCACAGGCGGCCAGAGCAAGTGAAGCGCAGGAGTTTGCACTGAGTGCTGAGATCAAGGCCAAGGAACAGCTCCAGGTGACGTTAGAACAGTACAAACAGAGGATGAAACAGGAACAGGAGGGTCTCATTACACAGGTATCTGACAGAACTCCATGTCTGGCTGATAGCTTTATGTGATCTAAGAGCAGTGAAGGGATCTGGTTAATCTCTGACCTGATCGTTGTCAGCTTTGTTAATTGAAAGACGCTGCCGAGTCATAAGTGCTTGTATAGCGTGTAATAACAGTAATAATAGTGTAACTTTAATTACCAGTTAGAGCTTTTCACTGGCATTGTACAGTGGACCCCCCCCCAACACCCAATTAGAAATTTTAATTCATGAATGTTATTTGCCAGAAAGCACCATTAAATTATTAAAGCAGGTTGTGAATTTTGGTTACACAATATATATATATATATATATATATATATATATATATTGTTATATATAAAAAAGTATTAGAGGCTTCAATGTATAAATTGATTGCTATGTTTAAAAAAAATCTTGTCTCAGTTGATAGGTTAATTAACAGTTCATAATGTAGTAAGTTTGTTACACTACATAACCTGCAATACATTAAAATCTCTCAGCAATCATTGCCGTAGGAAAAATGCTATTATGTTTGATCTTAATTGGAAAGTAATTGAAACTATTTGTTCTTTCTTCTCTCGATCTAAGATTCCAAATTCATGATCTGAAAGAGAATACTAATACGCGGATTCTCCATACAGGACAATTATTAGTTGTTAATATTGAATAATTGTATTAAATAATTAGCTCTCTTTGTTTGGGTAATGTACAGATTGAAGACTTACAACTGAGCTTAGGACGTATGGAGAAGGAACATGGACGTCGTGAGGACATTCTACGCCAGGAAATAGCCGACTTACAAAAGGTGTTTATTTGTATTACGCATGCATGCACACACACACACACACTGTCACATCAAACAAAATTATTGGTCATCTTAACGTTTTTGTCAATGTTTCAGAGGTTACAAGAAGCAGAGGAGAGAAACCAAGAATTGACACAAAGTGTTACACAAGGTAGAACATATTAACATTGTTGTCAGCCCAAAAAAAGATTTCTTGGAGATTATTGTTCAGTTAGTAAATGTGATATTATGGAGACCCTACATGTGATCAGTTGAGTCGGATAATTACTGGATGAGGAGGGAACAAAACACCCATAGCTACTTGATGCTCAGATAATAACCTTTTCAATATGACTGTAATACGGTGTAACAAATAATTTGTTTTGCAGCAACTAGGCCATTACTGAGGCAGATCGAAAACCTGCAGGCAACGTTTTCTGCTCAGACAGCATCATATGAGAAGGTGGAGAAGAACCTCACGGAACGTCTAAGTAGGCATCCAGGATTGTTGTTCAGATATAACAGAGGTTAAACGGCAGTCACTTCTGTAAAAATAATGCCCCGGGTGAACCATGATAGATCACATTATAACTGTGTCTTCCTTTGTTTAAAGAAGTGCTCATAAGTCCGACTTAAATGTTTTGTAGCTGAAGCGCAGACAGGATTGGCATTAGCTCAGGAGAAAGAACGTAACGCCATAGACCGTGTCATAGAAGTGGATGTTAAACTGTCAACACTCGAGTCACAAGTATCACAACTACGACAAGAGAAGTCTCGTCTACAGGCGGCTCTCGAGATGGAAAAAACTAAACTAGAACTTCTAGAGGATACAAGAAACAAGTAAGAGAGAGTATTAAATAGTGGGAAATCACAGAATCAAATCAATTGTCTTGTGTTTTAGGATACATATAGAGAGGCAACAGGCACAGAGTATCAACATATCTAAACATCCTGTGAGACCTACCTCCATAAATCTAAATATAAATACAACTATACATACATTAATCTAAATATAAAATGTTCCATACCTCCACATATTGATACATATATGCATATGCCTATGCAGATCACTACGAGAGAGATCATGGGAATAATCCTTCTACCGCCCAAATCGGGATATTGGTCAACTGCGCATGCTCAGATTAGAGGGTTAGGGTTAGGGACTGTTGGCATGCATGTAGTGGGCCCGTGGAACAGACATTTCGTGACTTTGGTACTTATTTGGCTGGTAGCAGGATATTTCCCTTGCGCGCTCTCCTACCACCTATGTTCGAATCTCAGCGTGGGCATATCTGAAGGTTGTTTCATCTTAGACTTGGCTTCATTACCTCTGGAGGTCACTCGGCCCATTTAGCCTACCATGCGCACAAAAGTGGCCATAAAATATCAATCATCAATCATCCTATGCATGTGTCTGGGCTACTCATCAGTCTGTGGGCCACAGCTATTTCGTTTTTCTTGTGTGCTAATGTGTGTGTGTGTGTGTGTGTGTGGACCTGTATATTCACACAGTCACTATTTGCTTTCTTTAGTGAAACAGCACAGTTAGAGGCACAGAAACTGAATTATCAAAAAGAAATTGATGAGATGAGGAAAGAAAAGGTAAATATTTTGTTATAATATAGCACTTAGTTGTCGTCTTGTCTCAGGGATATTTCATCTTTCACTTCAGTTCATTACTTTTATGGGTTAATTGCTGAAATGTCGTTATATAAAGTAAAGTGATGGTGAGGTTTTCTTCTGAGGTTACCTTTAGACTTACTGGGAAAAAAAATATATATATATAAATATATCTTGTGGCAATTTATTTGAATGATATATAAGAATAGTTTTTGGTATTTTGTTTTTGAATTATTATCAGTAATTAAGCCTACGATTGTCGAGATGGTTGTTAAATGTGTTTGTTGTTATCCCGTTGTGTTGTTCTTAATCATATAACTTCATATATTTATACTATCATTCACTAGATGTTGTTAGAAAATCAACTAGAAATGGAAAAGGTTAGAACAGAAGCTGAGAAGAAAAAGATAAACATGTTACATGAACAGCTTCGAGAAAAGGTATATTAAAATGTGGACATTTATCTTTTAAGAGCAATACACATGTGTGAGTATAATACCTGAACATATAATGTAATATAATATGTTCAGGTTGTTTGATTAAAATATGTGTGACATCATACAGAATTATCATCATTTTAGTAAGCGTGCAAACTATATTAAGACTATTTTTGATAAGGCACTTACCATCCTCATGTTATGACATGGGTAAAGATTTTTTAAATGAATGCTGGTGTCATTCGATATATATGACTAAGTCAGCAGATACTTGTGACAGATAGCTAACCATTTGATCTGAACCATTCGATGTCAGATTGTTGTTCATTTTATCTGCGATGAACAAAAGAGATTTTCTGACCATCTTGTTTGTCTGTTTGAGGAAAGCTAGTGAGCTTCTTTTTTCATCCTGTGATTAGTTAGAGTTTACTGGTTTTTTAACAGACTCTACCCATGATACATCAAAGAACTATAATTATGTGTCTGTGTGTGTGTGTGTATATACCCAGTTTCTGGACTATTAGAACCATCTGGTTGTAATGAAAACATCATGTATCCAAGAAAGAGGACAGTCATCTCTACATTATCCAGAACTAAGGATTACTTTTCCAGTCATTGTTATTAAAGAATTTTTAAGCCTTAACACATTTATGAAAATTTTTAAAAGATATTATTATTATTATTTGAAAAAATTATGCTTTATGATATTGCAGATCATTATACCTTTGTGATTTGGACAATGTTACATCTCTGGGAAATCCAATCATACTTGTCTGTCATATGATACTTTTATCCAGCCGTGTTTATCCATTTGTTGTTATTGATACTCGAATGTCGGATCAATTAAATGTGAAATGTATAGTAAGTATAATCATTTGTCCATCCAGGAGATACAGCTGATGCAGACACGTAAGGCTGCCACTAGCCCGACCCCATCTTTCTCAAGAGAAAGTAGTTTTACAGCTGAATCTTCAATAAATATATCACAGGTATGTACTGTAGCTGATAATCCATCAATGATATTACTAGAAACCTCTGTGTGTGTTTCTGTGTGTCTGTGTGTTTCTGTGTGTGTGTGTGTGTTTGATAATATCAAAAGTCTTTCTGTATCAGACTTGTTAATGGTGAGACATTACATGTCTCAGCAGGAAAAGTCACTCCTCACTATACAACCCCTGATGAACTATCTGGAGATTGTATTTATGATTTGTTATTCTTTGTGCCAGTGCCTTATACCACGCTGTTATTACATACACAACACAACACACACACACACACACAATTTAGGATAATAATGCACATTCGATAAAACATTCCATACAGTGCCAGATTCTAAATGCCAATAATTATCATGTTATAATATGTTTACATATTAACATGTTGGCTCATTGTGTTAAATTAAAGCAGATGTACTCGCAAATAAATGTTGTCATATGTGCGATGATAAAAGATTAAATATATGGTTTTAACTAAATGTCGGCATAGTGGTCACTGGTGGTGTGTTTATTTCTGTTTTAGCACGAAGAAGTGTTGGAGAAAACCCTGATGCTAGCCACGGCTAATGGCGGAAAGACATCTTTGTACGAGAGCCTCAAACAAGCAGGTGCCACTACTATACTAGAGAACCTCCAGGCTCAGCTAAAGATGCGTGATGGTGAAATAGCCCAATTACAGGTAAAGGCTTGTCTCGTTTGAAATGACTTGGTAATTTGTGGGTAATAGATAACCATTGTCTATGAGTATGAATGGAATTTGTCGTTGTTATAAGTCAGTTGGCTGTTGGACAGCTTAGATCTGTCTAGCTGTCTGCATGCACACACACACACACACACACAAGTATTTACAACCAGTCATTCTAAGTATACATTTGATGTTTTATACTGATTATATGGGTTGGGGTTCATTTGATCATAATTCAGTCAGATTTAGAAAGATCTTGAAAACCTATATTCATGCCTTTAAATACAAGTTTTTTTATTGATTATTCAGGGAACCATCTCAATGTAGGACTTTACTAAATGGGAAGCTACTTTCGGTTCTGAAACCAAGCACCACTTCTCCATCTAAACATACATTAGCTGCTACTTTAACGTGTTCTAAATGCCTTATAAATGAACATTCTGAATCGATATCATGCGTACTAATTATCAGGGTTAATTAAAAATGAGATAATAATGTATGGTCCTTATTAGGTGTTTATTTACCAACCTAATTTGACAGAATGAATCGGACAGCTCTTCTGGGTTAATTAACACAGAACTGTGAGGAATATTTGGGTTTGAAACTATACATTTTGGCAGACACTACTATGTTAAGTAACACATTACTGTCATTGTATAAGTATAATACTTAAATAAATAGTTAGTGTGTCATTCTAAGGTTGTTTATTGATATGGGTGTATATATATATATATATATATATATATATATAGATATTATTAGCTAGAATACTGAAAGGAAATTCAGAAGCACCCCTGCCACAGATATTATTCCAGTATTCAGTTAACAATTTAAATAAATATTAAACATACTTATAATGAATTGAAATTATTATTCAATTAGAATTTAAATATGCTAATAAATAATTTCAGTATTGAGTATGGGGTCAATGTAGGGTTATATCTACTTCGTTTTACATATTATTGATATTATCTGGATCAAAATTCACACACACATACACACACACACAGTTCGTAGCAGTTGAATCAAGGAGACAACATTTTTTTCTTGGCTGGCATCCATATATCTAAACCTGGAATTTGAGTTAATTTATCATCACAGCATGATGCAAATTAATTGTAATCAACATCTTTTGGTAATATTTCCAATGTATGTAGTGATCATGGAGACAGTAAGTTGGGGTTCATGACACAAATTTGTTGTATCCAGAAACCATAGTATATTGGACAGCATTATATATATATATATATATATAGAGAGAGAGAGAGAGAGAGAGAAAGAGGGAGAGAGGGGGGGAATCGTTTATACCTATGAGATATTGCCATGGGGTGACTTCCATGGGAAATATTCTACAAATATAGTTAAGGAACTGACTGAAGTGCAGCCTGTGTGGGATTTCCACTAAATGTAGCTGTATCCCTACTGCTGCCAAACGGCATGAATTATCCATGTCAGCTACTGCATTACCCCGGTATCATGCACAAATTATGGACTGGAGTTTCCTTTTTATTTCAGAGTGAAATTCAAGAGTTGGAAAGGACCCGAGAGTCCATGGCCAGAGAATTAGTCTCGTTAACAAATCAGAATGAGCTAATAGAAGACCAGCTCAAGGAATATCCAGAGTTTATACAAAAGTACAAGGTATTCTGATTGATTTAGCTTACCAAATCATGATGTAAAAAGTATACTATATATTTTGCATGTTATTGTCATGATTTCTAATACAAGCACAATCCCAATCTTCAAGAATGAAGGCATACGTTAATGTAGACGTACTCTTTTTATAGTGCCCACTGTTATTTGTTATGATACACCCATTATCATCAGAAGTAAAGTAAAACATGGCTGTATTTATGTGGAGATGTGCACATTTCTGTGTACATTCCAGCATACTTGCTAGTATATTTTATAGATAATTATAGTCTATTTATGAAATTACTCAGACATGCACACATCCCGGTCCTTTAGAAATTATTATTTATTTGTCTAGTGCAAACACTACGTAAAGCAAAATTTCATTATACCTGTTACATCTTTGTACATTGTACTTGTTTTTCAAACAACTATAGGATCTCGATCAGCGCTATAACGCCTTGCTGATGATGTACGGCGAAAAGGTAGAAGAAGCCGAAGAACTTAGGCTGGACCTACAAGATGTGAAGGATCTCTACAGGGCACAGGTAATTAGGCTGACGGCTGCACATCTTAAAACATTCCCAGAGCATTTAAATTTTGTGGTAAAACTTTCTGGCTCGTTCGTCAGACCAATTCTCATCCGTGCCTTTCTATTTTCAGATCGACGAGCTTCTGAAGAACAAGTGAGACTACTGCAGTGCTTGCGTCATTATTTACTGATGATGCTACTTTATTCGTGCTTTAAAACTTTGCATTTCAATGCGTCGTCTTACTGATAGATCCACGGACAGTGCTTTCATGATGGGTTATGAGTCTGTATGAAAGAGATAATTATTTCACTTGTAAAATATAGGTCATGATTAAGGTCATGTGTACTTATGCACGACATGTTTTATAAAACCTGTACAGAGTTAAGGCATGGGAGTTGCCAAGTGATTTAAAACAAACAAAAACATTCCTCAAACATCACCTGCTAAACTGACTTAATAAACGACTTTGTGGGTTGGCCTTATTTCCCATGTTATTATCGTGGTTGTGAAAAGAACCCAAAACAAATCTCTGTTTTCGCTGTGTCTGCATTTATGGTGCGATATCAAAGCAGTAGCCGGTGGGGACATTGTTGTATATTCCAGATCACTCTGTGGTTAGGTTTTATAGAGGATGAGAACAGTTGTCTGATGTAGCTGTTCAACTTCATTTCTTGTGTTTGAATGTTGTTGTGTATTTGGCTCAGATTGTCGGCAATAGACGAAGTGCTGTAAGACAGCAGTTCTCCATATGTAAGTGGTGGGAATGTGGGAACAGCCAAAAACTAGACATTACTGTCAAAATGTTGTTAAGATTGGAGCCTTGTTTATGTATAATGTGTCCTTTATTTTATTGTGCATTATTTATTTATGAATACACGTCCAGCACAAGTGGACAGATATTAAATTAAGAAACTTAGCATATTATGACTAAACTTGTGAAGCTGTGATATAGGGTTGACTGTTGGTTCAGTACTGTGTTGGGATTACACAAATAGGCCATTGTTGTTGAATGTTGTTTCATATTATGTTCTTTTCAGGGTTCCTGTGCTGCGAATGTTTCATGCAATATCATGTTATTTGTTTTTCTTTGCATCTCAACTAAATGTGAAACGAGTCCATATCTTCATTCTCCGACAGGCAGGTGACACACCCATTATGTCATTGTTGGAAGCCCGTTATTAATTTTCTCATGTCAAGTCGTATTTCGGTGCGGGTCTGAAAATAATTCTTAAACCAATTGTACCACTTTTAACCAGCCGCAGGATCTTTTAGATTAACGATGCTGTTATACTGTGACGGTTCATCTCGGTTCATGTATGAGCGTCATCAGAACATTGTGCGAGTGTAAATATGGTACAAGATAGCTTAAGGATGTCTTGCCATGTAGATATTGGCACTCAATTGGTGATATGCTACTCATACTTATCGTTCAGATGGGGAAAATAAATTATATTTTGGGTAAACTCTGCTTAGTGAATGTGCATCCATGAAAGCATGACAGTAGTCTGCCTGATTCCATACACGGTTCTCAATATGTTACACGCTCCATAAAATACTAAACGAGGACGTAGACACAAAATAAACTCACACACACTAAAATAATACATATATATACTCAAATGTGTTCACTAATTTATTCATTACTTACAAACTGTCTAACCCATAACCTGAAGCCAATCCATAGTCTGAGAACATTAATTTATTTATGAACCAAGCCAGATTTTGTCTAATAATGAATTTGGAATCTTCTACAATTGTAACAAATCCAAAAGATCACCACACGTAGCTATCTAAGGATGCTGCTATTAGTTAATTGTATGTGGATTATTCTCTGGTTGGTCTTTCTTAAGATGAGGCCAGAACGTTGGTCGCTCGACCGGATTGCGGGCCTGGTCAGGGAAGTAGTCGACGTACATCTGATGTGTCATGTCTTCATACGGAGGAACAGAGTTGATATTATCCAGCTGAAATAGGAGGGTATAAATTTGTTATCAGTTATCAAATTAACACATAAAGAAATAAATTAGTGTAGAAATGGCACAAGAAATGTAAAAATATACACCAACTTCATGAGATATGACATGAGTATGTTTAAAACCTCTTTAATATTTAAGTCATCACAAAGTTTTCACAATATACATTGGATTGCACCATACAAAATACCGAGTACCACTTCAATTTTGAAATTCTTACGTTTATGAATAAACTGTTAACAACACTACAATAACATGCAATGTATGTTTGTTAAGACCTAAATTATGTACCACTTACAGCCATCTAGTTTAACCTAAAATGATAGCACAATATTTCCGAAATAGTTCCATAACTTTTTAATATAGGATGCTAATCTCATTCACAAACACTTCTCATATTAAGTAATATACAGTGTGGCTTCATTATAAATCTTTATTATTTGGACTGAAGATATAAAATATTCAGAGTTTTTCCACTGAAAATAGTTCCATATCGTGGGAAGTTTACCATTTGCAAAAATTCACAAAGTTTTAATACTGTATTTCTCACAACCGAAGACACTACCAAGGTTACCAATTGCATCAAGTAGTTGATCTAAGCTAGCGAAGTGAATATTTAATATGAGCTTTTAATTACATATTACAGATGTGGGTGGTTTCATGTGACATTGCTTATCCAATCACCACCATCCATTTAAAAAAATAATTATGATTACTCTTATCCCAATTCACAGCAATTATTCACGTTTTATTAATTACACATAGGGAATAAAAACTTGTATTCTTCCATCAGTATCATACATGTATGGGTGAGTCCATTATGTGAGAGCTGGTGGTATGTATCCAAAATTCAGCAACAGGTCATTATCACGTCAAACCTTGAGCAAGAAGATGCCGAAACAAAAAGTATTACTCCTTTAGAGAAAGGTACATCACCAGCTAGAGAGTCACTCCTTTAGAGTAAGGTACATCACCAGCTAGAGGATCTTCTGTGATACTGTTCCAAACCACCGAATAAGACAGGGAATGGCTATATTATTATTCGTATCAACTTTGTATCATAACACAGTCACAGAATCAAACATAGGAATAAATATCCCTGTAATAACCAATAAAATTGCTGCCTTTCATGAAATTTATAATTCCAGCATATAAATAAATGTGAAGTGGCATTTGGTTGGACAACATTATTATAACAAGATAAAAATGACTGTACTGAATTATCAAGATGAAAATACAACATAATTATACTTTCTATATTGTGTTACCTTGTGGTTATTTTTTATGTTTCCAAATGGAGAAAGTATGTGAAGAGGTGGTCCACGCATCAGTAAAAGTTTGTTTTTAAAATAAGTTCACAAAATGCAAATCTTACATTTTAAAGTAAACATGCCAACAGGTTTTTTTTATATGTATATTATAATAATATATATTCAATAAATAATAATAACAAACTTCTATAGCACCAATATCCTCAAAAAGAAACAGGCTCAGTGGTACACCTAGTACAGGCATTCGGCACTATCATAGTCAAGGTATGATGCCAAACTCATCAATAAATGATCAGATGCATGGGAAACTTAGGAGGGATAAGCAAGACTGAAAAAGTGAGGTTTCAAATCCTGACAGAAAGAAACTATGCTAAAATTGCTATTTGATTACTTAACATGTTCACCGGATGAGTTCCAAACAGTAAGGACAGCAATTGAAAAAGCACGAGTGCCCGCATGAGTAAAGCACACTTAATAGCAGGACCAATTGAAAGGCACTGTACAGTGGTTAATGAATGATAGGACTACCAACCACTCAACAGTAGTAAACTAATTGAACCACAAACTGAGTAGTCTGTGTCTGGTAATATAAAATATGTACCCAGAAAGGTCACATTTACTGTGGATCTCCACAGTTATTGTTGTACATCATTCAAGCCAGTGGCTCATACAAATGATTCATACGAGTGCTAAGTTCCATCTTCCAAGTATTCCATTAATGGAATAGTACCAGTTTGTCTTTGCTAGGCAGTAATAAAATATGAAATGGCTCTACCAAAAATCATTTTAAATCTGCCAGACGATAATTATTATAATTAATCATCCTCCCCCAATATAAGCCCACATAATGTCACTTACCAGTTGTTTACTGTCATCAATCATTTTCTGCAAATTGGCGACATATGCCTTGGACTGTTCTTGCTGAAAACCAAAAGAATACATGAACATCAATTACTCAAGTATCTGAACACTGCAATATTAAATTAAAGCTCAAGTACAGAACAGCATTTCATTTTCTCTATTAGACAGTTGGGGTGCAACAATTATTATTCCCCCCATCCCATTCCTTACGCCTATGATTTTATTTAAACAAATCCAAGATTTGAACACAAATAAACTACCATAAAAACTTCTCAACTTATACACGAGTCATAGTTCATTGATTAATGAAACGATAGAAATCACTGCTCACAATTGAGACAGTTTTTAAAAATAATTATAACATCAAAAGAATTACGAATGGAAATCAAAGGTGACAAACAGCTCTTGATCTATTTGTGGACCTTAGAAGCAAAATGTGTATCAGGCCGTCATCATACGTGGAGGGTGTACGTAATTATGGAAAAAATGGTGTGCAAGCCCAGCTGCAGATTTACCCAGTTTCTCCTGCATGTTATACACAAACACTAGGTATTTCCAGAAAGTTTTCTGCTCAACAAGTTATACATGGAAGATGTTAATGTTGCATGATGCCTAGTACTTGCAAGAACATGCCTCTTTTTTAACCAATAAACATCCTACTAAAATATGCCATCACATCTCGTTCAGATGTGATGGCCAAATATATGGTCAATTCCAATTCTAATAGATCTTATACTATGTGGTGTATGATTTGCACATAAAAAAGATATCAATTTTTATCCACTAATTATAGATGTTGTTGCATTGCACCATCATGAGCTGTTCAAATCGGGAATTAATGAGGTAACATATTTCTGGTCTGAAAACCTTTCTAGCCACACCGATTCAAATGTCACACACAAGTGTCTTACTTGGTCAGGGAGCAAATCATGCATAATTACATCTACGGGGCAAATTATGGAATAGGAGCAAGAGTAGATACTTGAAGATGAAAAAATGCCGAAAAGGAAAGCACTATTTACAGTAATATCTTACCAACATATTATGGTATTACTCATTATTTTACTGAAGGAAGAGTTAAAATATTTTTTGTGGACGTGATCATTTCCTTTGGCAAATTCATCAATTCAAATAATTTTTAAAAATAGAATTGATGATATAATGTTTTAGGGGATGGTTGATTAAACATTTTGTATGCTGTGTCTTCACATAAAAACAACAACAATCTGACATAAAATGAGTGACAATAACCAGATATCTGGAACAGCAAAGTGGCTTTTACAGTTAAGTTATTTTGAGCAGTTTCTCCGAACTCTGAAGCAGAGAATAATGATAATAAACGTGGAAAAGGTGGCAGCTACAATTCTCAGATTTAATGGACTAAGTATGAGTCATTGGTATTTTTTATTATTAAATCTAGCCTTGTGCATGATGTATTATCCACATAAAAATCATGATAACGTAGGACTCCAGACACAGCTCAATGTTTTTTTAACAGAGCCAGCCCAGAGCTATAAAGTAATACAAGCAGCCTACACTGGCAAACATTTGTGAAAGTTCATTTCACAATGTATGAAAAACTTCTATTACGCCAATATAGTCAAAAAGAATCGAGCTCAGTGGCACACCTAGTACAAGAGTTGGGCAAAGAATGCAAAGTTCATCAACAAATGATCAGATGGAGGGATAAGCAAGTCTGAAAAGGTGAGTATTCAAATGGTGACAGAAAGAAATTACGCTATTTGATGATTTAACGTGTTCAGGGAATGAATTCCAAAGATTAGGGACAACAACTGAAAAAGAAGGGTCACAGCATGAGTTTTAACTCTGGGAACATACAACAACTGAAAACCAGATGAACGATGCTCTCCTGGCTTGGTTGATAAAGAAAGCGTGGAAAATAGATATGAAGGTTCTCTGGAATAGACAATTTATTAAATATAACATAAATTATCCTTGACAAGTTGGCCCATTTTTGGTGCCCCGTGACCTACAATTAATTATTATTTTGGTACCACACTCACTGGTACTGAATGATTTCAACAAAAAAGGGACTCTATCAGCAATCACATTAGACCTGAAAATAGTACACTTCAGTCAAACATTTTAAAACAGAATCAAACTGTACTGGACCATCTAATCAAACTCTAATTAAGCACTGAATTGTAACATCTTTAAAATAAATAAACTTACAGCAGTCTTCTCATCTTTGTCAATCTGTACTTTCATATTCTTGGCATCTTTAGGGTATGGTATAGTCACTGCTTGGTACTGAAAAGTAAATAATTAAAGCACCCTATATATACCACCTTCTACTAATGGTGTTTTGCTAAAATCCTAGGTATTTAGAATTTTTTCATTCCCTACGAGTTCACCATGAATATATGCATCCATATTCAATTCCATTTTGACAAGTCCAATTCCACTCAATTCAATATCAAATTTTTTAATTCCAATTCCATTTTTACTGACTCTTTTTTACAATGAGTAGGTACTCCGAGTACCTACTAGGAATACCTACTCAGAGTAGTTTATATAAGTAGGTTTGTCATGGAAGAAATATTTCTGAATTAAAAGGTAAATTAATTTGTAGATTTAATTTATTTTTGTTGGAAACTTCAATTCTAATTCATCAATTCCATTTTTTAAATAATCTATTCCAATTCCAGACCATGTCAATGCATGTAAACTCACCGCTTTCTCAAACTGGTCTACCATTGCCGGTGCTGCTATCCTCGAGCGGTAGTATGCAAAATCGATTTTTGGTAGACTCTCATTATGCTTGTGTACTCTGCCGAAGATACCAAATAATGGCTGTCAGATTGTATTAAACTGGTGGAGTTAAGTATAATCATAAATTATTCAAAACTCATGAATAATAATGAAATTGTACAACTTCAGAGAAACTGTAAACACTAAAATTTAATGAAGTGATTAATTTGCTGGTTAGCTGGACCACCATGACCAAATAACATGACAATTATGTCTCTGACTGCTACTGAGAAATTAGACCTTTTCTATAGTTGTTTACAAATTTAATTTGGTAAGGGTACTCTAATTGCATTACAAATATCAAGGTTAGGGTTTGAATTATAATGTTATTTAGATGTGTGAGATGTTTCTCTGGGCACTGGGGTTCTCTAGCCAATTGTTAAACTTAGCAATAAATTTCACAAAATGTTTATTCTGCTATTATTAACAAGTAAGGCTATCAGGAATGGCCAATGCAATTACCATAATTCAATTCTAATTAAATAATAAATGGCAAAATGAAAGAAAATTAATTATAGTAATCTTTTTAAAGTTTCCAAAACACACATATTGATTAAGTCAGTACACAACTCTCATAGCTGCCAACATTTGAAAATTGGAAAGAGTAATAATTTTTGCATGAAATGTGACCTATGGCTAACACGACACTTCGCATAATAAAACCATGTAATTTATCGATACCAGAAAATTTTACATCATAGGTATTTTTTGGTGAAAAGTTCACCTGCTTTTTCATTTAATCAGATTTTTCCCACATTTAATAACAATTAAGTCATCATGCACAAGTCTGCACTTTCAGTATATGATTACCCTACATATTCTACCCTATACTAAAATCTTCATAGGATTGTTGTATTATTTATTATCATAATATTAACATAAATTAGGGAAAAAACACAGCAGTCAAACAAATAAACATGACAGAGAAACCCACCATATAAACAAGACCAAGTGCTTTTATTTACTGTAAACAAAGACAACTGGCCAAGCAGGAGAGAGTATTTGAGTCACATCATCATCATGCAACATGGACGTTTACCAGCCAAGATCACTAGCTCATCAAAATCTCTCCCATCCTTCAAGCACGTTCCTTATATTCAGTAAATATTTATAAATATGACCACTGAAGTCGTTACAGCAGTATATTGTGGCATTGTTTCAGATCTGGAAACTATTGGATGATAAATATTTGTCGTTTATCATGCATGACCCATTTTCTGCTGAAAATAGGTCCAAAATCCAGCCTACAGTTGGGAACAGTACTTTTTAGCGATGGTTGTTGAGGTATCGGCGTAGATGTTTTAAACTATGATACTTTTTTTCACCATGAAGAGCTCCAAAACAGCGGAAAATCATTCTATGACAAATGAACTAGAGACTAGAGCATATCTTGCCTCAAAATGGCAGTAGCCCGGTCAGGTTAGTGACTACTCACTAGCCAGAAGACAAAATCCACATGTACCGGTGTCTGGGCTACTGATTTTTCAGCCCTGGAGCAGTGCCATATTGCTTTGGTATCTCTGTATGAGGTAACATTGTCATTGTACGAAACAGAGGATCTCCTGCACCATTCTGATTCACTGGTGCAGCAAAGGCTTTCAAGCACAGAGGCTGTGCTGAACAAGTGACAGCCTGGGTATACTCTCCGAAATACAAGCATGCAAGCTGTGTGCGGCTAAGACAGTGTCAGAACTACGTAATGGTTGGCAGCTCTGAACTCTACGTTGCTGAGTAAAAATGAACAAAAGCAAATTTTCAAAAGGATACAAATCAATGTGACCTAATCCACAGAGATTCTGGTTTAAAATGATAACTGACCAATTTCTACGGACATAATTCTAAATTCATTTTAGGAGGAGAATGTCTATAAATTGAAAACAACATTCTGTTTATGGTGAAGGTACTCTGAATGTACTATGAAAGTATGAGTACTTCATGAATGTACTCAAGTAAAGTACTGAGTACTTCCTGTTATGAGTACAGAAGTACACCTGAGTACACATAAGTACACCAAACTGTCTACGAGTACATCAGCCCAACCCTGCTAACAGATCAACCAGACAGATTTCATGTAAAGTTCACTGTCCATTTACGCTTTAAGAAAATGTCAGTTCAAATGGTCTTGACAGTTAGATTTATTCATATTTAAGTCATTAGTGGTGTTATTTTGTTAAGTCATAAATATATTATGTGTATGAAAGAGATTTTTGACCCATACTGCCAACAACTGAAACAGAATGAGCTATCCTGATTAAGGTCACCTGATTTTTACAAGGCTGTAGAAAGTCTGACATTTATATGAAATTCAGTATTTCATGGTTCCCACAGCCAAGGAAATGTTATTTTCTACAGCTATACTGTTTAGTCAGGTTTTTTGTTCTAAGTGGATTTTTTGAAAGGCAGTATTTTTGTAAAATTCAAGGACATTTCCTGGACCTGGAAAATGAATTTCTTATTTTCCAGGTTTTCTATAACACATGGGAACCCTGATTATTTGTAAAGCTGCACGGCTGTTCTATTTCTTTGATTTTTGTTTGTATCCCTTCAAAACTATGAAAAGCATCTTCTACTTTCAACCCAAATGTAACTACTACGTGTTCGGCCGCCATATTTGAGCGGAAGTAACAGCCAACGAGGAATAACTGGCGCATGCACATTGAGTGGTTGGACCTATAACCCTGAGGTACAGGGTTCCAATACTCGGATATGAAACCACTTCGTTTTTACAAACATGGAAATTTTTCAATAGAATTATAAAATTATCATACAATCTGCTATTCACCCAAAATTCGCTTATATGAATGTATTAACGCTCGGGGAATGGTGTATAGTATTTCCGGTAACGGCCCAAACAGGGTCTCCACCACTGGCACCAGTAATATATTTCATACTTTTTTGGTAATTTCAAACGTATTAAAGTACATGCAGTCAACGAAAGACACAAGTGGCACTAAAACAATGAACAGTTATTGACAGATCAACAATCCTGAAGAATTAGTGACCTCTCTGGTGACATTGCACTGATTGCATTTAAGATTCGAGACAAGTACCTTGAAACAAACATGTCAGATTTTGCTTTGAATGCCCGGTAAGCTTCTTTCTGATTAGGTGGCACTCGCTTAGCTAGTGCCGCCCAATCAACAGCTGACTTTGCTACACGTTTCGATGACATTCTACACGATAATTAGCAGAACAAACTTCTTCGACCAGCTTCTCTGCCCTTCCCAGTAAAATGTCACCGGTAGCCAGTAAGCGTTGCATCGCTTTCCTGTATACTATATACCGAAAGGTTGTAGCACACTATAATTAATCCGCTAACTCTATTATTTTTAATTTAGTTCAATTTCTTTGGGTTTGTGTACTAAAAATGGAATAGCAACAATGAAAAATTAAATTCAGTCTTACAGTTACCTTTATATATGTGATAGGATAAATCATTTAATCGTTTATTAACTTCTGACATTGTCCTGTTTATTAGACTAGTTACCTTGATAGACTTTCTACATTAACACCGAATGTAACGAAGACAGGCTTTTGTCTGTCCGTAATAACGGTCTTAATTGGCTGTCTAAATATATATATTTTAAAATCATGGTAGTCTCTATTTCTCCTCATGCCAGAACCTATCGAGTCTAGTCTTAAATGTGTTGAATGTCCAGCTCGATCTGTATGAATATAAGCTGGAATCGAATTTCAATCATTAGCTATTCCGTATTCGTTGGCTGAACACATTTCGTCTCATACCCAATCAGACTAGGATCAGCATTCATGAGACCTTCTTAACCACCTGAGTAACATGTGAATAGAATTTCAACTCCTCATCTACCATCACTCCCAAATTTTCCTTTGGTGTTGAGGCCAGTAGGAGGTCATTCATCTCATAACTGTGGTGAATATTAGCTCTCCATAGAAGGGCCTAGGTGAAAGACGTTACATTTGGACCCGTTAAACCCCAATAGGACCAATCTACTAGGATGTCAAGATCTTTCTGCAACTAGAAATTTTCAGACATAAACCGGACAGCATGAAATAGTTTGGTGTAATCTGCGAAGATCTTCATGGGATCTGATACTTCATCTGCATGGTAGATTGTTTATTAATAAAAGAACAAGATTGGGCCCAATACACTGCTCTGATGTATACCGCAAAGGATATCGGCTCATGTAGAGATTTTGCCAGTGACCAGCATGTCTTCTACACAGAATGAAATTCTGTATCCAGCCCAGTGTTCTGACTTTGATGCGGAGCATTTTCAGTTTATTGTTTCAGTTACAGCTAGGGGGGGGATGCGTTATATATAAGCAATGCTTCAAGCATCCTCCTTTTCAACATTCTACATGTGTTTGATTTCACTAAAATTATGTATTATGAATGTTGAAATAAACGAATTGAATTTAGGAACATCCGTTGTTTTCACCGTGTCGAACGCCTTTCTATGGGGGAACCACTATCTATTATTCAGGACCATATAATTTAAATGATGCAATCAGCTGTCATACATGATTGTCGAGGGACAAATCCGTGCTGAGCATCGTCGATATGTCATATGTTAACTAGGCTAACTGGTCTTTAACGATCGACTCCGCCATCTTCCCAATAACTGCATGATGTGAGTCTGACAGGTCTGAATAGTTCCCCGTAATCACCTTCTTTTCCTTCTTGTGGATTGGTGTTAATCGGGCCTCCTTAAATGCACTGATAGGCAGGTTTCCTTATATGACTTCTTGAATATGGTGCTCAGGCCTCGTTATTCCCGACTGCTTTAGTTTGATGATCCGTGGATGGAAACCGTCTGGACCTGCAGACGCGGCGATTTTTAACCGTTATAGCTTCCTTCCAAGGATCTCTGGGGTAAATTTAAGTTAACTATTACCGAGGGTGGGCTCTAACTTGGGTGATAATTTGTTATGTGTGATTACACTGGTGAAGTAGAAATTCGGCTCCGTCTTTTCCTTGTCATCACTGGCAAGACTATACCATCATTTGTTTGGATGACCCCTAGCCTTGATTTACTTTTGAACTGATTTACTTTTAGCTTCGACTTGCAATATCGCCAGAGCTGGCTGGCTAGGTCCTTTCTTCAAGTTTTTGGCCAAGCTATGTTCAAAATCCCTGTTTATGTTTCTCGCCACTGTAGTAACTTGATTCTTTTCTGTTGTCGCTCTTGACATAGTCCGTATAATGCTTTGTCGTTTGTTATCGTTTCAATGGTCGCTATTTATTTCTGTACCCTATATCTATATGTGTGTGTGTGCACAGGTAGTCTAGTGCTAAAGGATACATTTTCTCTAACCATCAAGGATCACGGCTTCAATCCCGTCAAAAGGTCGAAACTTTCCAGGGATTAATTTCTCCGTTCACAATATCGTAGTTGGCTATAGTTATCGCGTTAAATGGCGCTGCCATCTCCGCTGAATTAATTAAAAAGGGGGACGTTTATTAAGATCCAATAGCTGGCAGAGACCACCCTCGCAGTATATTTCTGCTTTATCTTTCCGCACTGTTCCCTCTTAAGTGGTTGGGGAGCAATTATGAACGGTCACTTATGTTAATAAAAGACCAGAATGGATATTTTGACTAGGAATAAAATCACAGGAAAAAGGTCACAGTTTATTTAAGTACCACGAAAAATTAAAGTAATAAATCCAAAAAATAATTAAATCAGTTATTAACTGACAATTATAGATCACTTGTACACATTGACAACACTATTTATACATGATGACATTAATTACATCTATGTCACCAAAAAATCACATTTTATTCAATATATTAGGCGCATCAGTCATCTGTGACTTTTGTCTTTTATTAATGTGCCTATTTTACCTGAAACCCTTTCGTGATCATAAATCATAAATGAAAGATATCAATATATATATATATATATATATATATCCTTCATTTTGGGCTAAACTAATTTTTAGGCATAATTCAGCGAATTCAGAATAGTGCAGCTCACATTGTAACAAATACTAGAAAATATGATCACATCACCCCAATTCTTCAAAAACTACATTGGGTACCTGTTAGACAGCGTATTCATTTCAAGATTTTGTTAAAATGATATGGCGCCAGAATACCTGTGTGAACTGGTTTCCATTAGAAAGTCATCCCGAAAACTTAGGTCATCCAGTCATATACTATTGCAGGTGCCAGTGTCTCGGTTCAAGTCACATGGTGATTGTGCGTTTAGTGTTGCAGCCCCCACTTTGTGGAATAGGTTGCCAGCAAATATTAGAAATGCATTGTCTCTTGAAAATTTTGAATCTCTTCTAAAAACACACCTATTTAAGGTCACTTTCACAGATAATTAATTATTATCTTTTAAGTAATTACAATATGACATATTATTTGGGGTATTATTATATTAAATATTATTTGTACAGCGCCTTTGAATAGCTCCTGCTAGTAAGGGCGCTTTATTAAATATACAATATTATTATTATGTATACCACCCTTAATGGAGGCTATATTAAATAACTCTGTTAAAAGCAGCAAAATATTCAGAACTTATGTATATACTTTGAGAGACAATGAGTTTATAATTCAATCCCTCTTATTGCCTCTAAATACCCCTTGAAGCCATGTATGGAATTAACCAATTGCCAGTTAATTCGAGTGGATATCTTGATCCACTGCCACATCCAGGATTAAGTGAAGCCATTGGCATTGCATATTCAGCCACAACAACCAAAACAAATCATAACTTCTTGCATAACTACTATAGTGTGATAATATCTAATTGTTTTCACCAATAGCAGAATACCCCAAATATTGGAATATCTTGATTGGTGCAAATTGTCAGCATCTTAACAACATTTTAAAAATCCCTATTATTCCAACTACTTTTCATGTGTATCTAATTCAGGGTAAAACATTTTGAATCAACACACTCTTTCTGAGAAAAATCCAGATTAAACAAGTAAAACCCAGGTTTAACCTACCAGCCTGAGGCTAAACTAGATTAAACTCCAACCCTGATTTAGATAGGTATTTATATTGCTAAATCATGTATGTCAATCAAAGGTTCCCACCAGACAATAAAACCAGGAATATCACATGGTGCTAGACGCTGACACAAAATACCACATCTGTACTGCTCATCACCACATTTTTAGTTAACTAAAATGTATGCCATAATGCCTATAGTACTCAATCATGGAATGATTAATGTTTCTAATAGGTCATCAAGATATAAAAATCAGACAAAATTTGGAAATTAATATAATTTTTAACATTTAACAGAAAGTCAGCAACAACAGTTATTTGACATCTACATGAAACATTGACAACAAATGACTGAAATCACCATTTAAAAAGGTTTCCTGGTAGACAACCCTATATATTATAAACTAGATGGCTAAAAATTGATGAGGAGACTAGTAAAAAGTGTAATTCAATGTAAAATGACATCTATATAATTTCCATAGAGTATTAAATATTTATTACACTAATGTTATTATAATCTCTGTGTGTATCATATTATTGTAGATCAAACAGTTTATTATTTGTCACTCAGATTTAATTTTTCAACACCCATTCATACAGAAAATAATTTATGTTTCATTAATCAAGTAAAATTAGCGAATATTTACCAAATGAAATAAATAGCAGCAGGCTTCTAATCACATCCCATTCATATAAACTATGATAACATTTTTGCTATTATTTACTCAAATCAATTCATTGATAACACTGCATTGATAAAATAAACAAAGAGCAATACAGCAAAATCTGTATACAAATAGCACATCCTCGTGAGCACTTGACAGCTTTGATTTTTAACAATACAAGTAGGTCTCATTCTTTGATTTCTGTTACCTAATTTACATAATATGATGACAGCCTAGTCATGAAAAGAACCCAATATAATAATTGAGACATAGACAAAACCTCAAATATAAACAAATAAATAATGATAGTTTTTTTTGGATACTGTGCCTAATTCTGGAGGAAAGACTTGAAATTAAATCAATTAGAAAGTTTCGAAGCCCAAACATATGTGAAGTAATACTAATGAATAATAAAATGTTCAAATGATATATGGTGTCGTGTTTAATTAACAAATGACTAGGAACAATCATACAATTAAAAGCATCCACACAGAAAGAATTTAAGGTAAGTTCGGCGAACTAGAACACTTAAACAGACATCAAATGTTGAATGAACATAATACCAATAACTTTTTTTGCAATGTAAATGGAATGAGCTACAATGAAAATTGATGAGTCTTGAATCAGCCATTTAATATGATGACTAGCCTGGATGGCAAATAATATTTGGCATAACGTTTTTCAATGCTAGCCATGTTAAACAATCAATAGACAGATAAAGATTAATATATTATTAGATACAGCATATAATTAAAATATTCTGCACAAAAGAATCTTTCTTAACCTTCTATGGCACATCCGCTCGCAGCAAAAAATACTGATTACAGTGCTGACATTTAACACTTAAGACGCAGGGATAACGCAGAAAAATCCATTATGTGAGATATTTCCATGCAAGAAACATTATAATACAAGTCACAATCATTCCACCAAAGAGAATGATTTTATCTTGGCTCGCCCGTTTTTCTATTAATCGCATCACGGTGTTCGACAAACCAAGCGTGTTGGCAATGTCCAGTATTTTTTTGTGAGCCCCCTTCAGTGTCAGCCTCTGTTCTCTTAGATTGGAAATGATGCTAGTGCCACTGGATAACAGATCGTCCATGCCATGATGTGCATCCGAGAGCCGCTGATTGTGCTGTAAAGCTGCATCAATCATGACTGATGTAGATGAATCATTTGGTTCAAAATGGTGTGAAAGCAGTGCTTCTCTCTCACGTTCTTCCTGCTCCCTCATGAACCTAGATGAGAAAATATGGTAGTAGAAGTAGTTCGACATATATTCAATATATTGGTAATCTAATTAACACATGCACTGACTGCAAACACTCGCTTGAAACATTCTCCTCAACTATCCATTCTATTATGGGAAAACATCTGAATGCTTTTAAACTTGACAAAAAATTATGAATCCAAAATCCTACTTCAAGTAGACTACTTCAATACTTGCCTCCTATTTTGTACATTACGCATCGATGCTTGAAGATGCTGACAGTCGTATTTTAGCTGGTCAACTCGAAGTTTGGCATTCGCTCTTCTTGTGGGCGGCTCTTTGTTAACCAAAATATCTAGTCTCTCACAGTTACTGAGTATTTCGTCGATTCTTGCCTGAATTGCATTTTCTATCAAGTGAACATCGGGGTCATCCTTCGACGCTCCTTCCAGCTGGCCAAGACTGCCCTGTATCTCGTGCATAAGTTTGCTCGTCTGATGGTACAAACTCTCCATTTTTATCCTATATATGCAATTATCCTCAAATCAAATTAGCATATGTCATTTCGGACAACTCTATGTTTTTGTTGAAGACAACACAACCTATATGGTTATGACATCACTGATATCAGATCCACGCATTTGACGTGTCGCTTGAGCGTTCATTGTTCAACCGGAAGTTTTTCTTAGACCTCGGCAAGCGGTCATTTATTACCCAGAACTCACCAATGAGGACAGCCAACAACATATGGATCTTAGCAATGACACTCTGGCAGTGACCACCCTCAGGGTATTTCGGCTCCATCTTTCCGTACTGCTCCCCTGTGAGTGGTGAGGAAGGAGATTTTTCTCACCCATTGCAACACAGAGATTGTGCTGAATAAGCGACAGCCTGGGGATTCTCCCCGAAAAACCAATCAATCAAACCATATATTTTCGATATATATATATATTCTTCACTACGTGAGGATTTGTCGATCATGATGATGGTATGTGTATGCGACCCTTACCTGAATCACGGCCTTATCTGATGCATTTAAAAATTAGCTTGTGAATTTTAAAACATCAAACACTAGTATTTTTATTTTACATTATTCATACTCGTTGTACGCAGGCAGGGTTGGGTTTATACAGTCATAAACCAGTTTATCATTTATGACACGATAGTGGCATAAACCAGTCATAACTACCTAATATTTTGTGATTTTTTTTAACTTTCACTTTTTATCTATTTTGCTTAGAATCAGTTGAGTATTATCATTATTTCAGAATTGGTATATTTATATATTACAAACATGAATCTAAAATAATATTGTGTGTTGGTCTTTTTTTCCTTCTAATTCTGTAATAACAGCTAGAAATAATTTGGAAGTATATTTTATTCAGTATCCATAGCATGGAATCAAAAATTATTATCTTTTAATCATTAGTTTTTACAGACATTTCGTTTTTAAATTATATTATTTGTACTAGGCAGGGGCTTTATTAAATCATTATTATTATTATTATTATTGCCACACATATACAATTAAATCAGACCATTTGATAGTTAATCATCAACAATCCAAATCATAAAGTCCTGGGAGGATCCCTTGACAAAATACCAGCTTGGCTGTTTCCTAAGTTCTATAAACAAATAGCAGATCAATCAGGTCAATAATTAAGGCCCTATAACTTATTGTATAATAATTTTAGTATTATAATATTATATTAATAATTAACATATTAATAATTTAAGCAATTCTAAAAACTACTTTTCAGATATATCTAGGGAAATTATCCACAAATATTTATTTAAATATCCTTTTGACAGTTTATGACGCTATCGTGTCATAAATCTGTTTATGACATGATGTCAAAAACGCTGGATTAATACATGTTTTACGTTGTGTTATAAACTTACCAGCACTGTACACAGGTGCATAATATTAATTAATTAAACAAACATAAACACGAAAAATCACAGGCGCACAAATGATCTCGCACTTGCAAGCATAATTAACTTGCATATATCTATTCCAACAGTATACATTTATCTCGTTAGAGTGTGCAGAATTGATCAAGGAAAAGAATGTCTCACCATCAAACAAGATGACATAAAATTGTTTCACAATAAAACTGTGCAGAATTGTTTCAAGACGGGTGACAAGAAATCCCCGCCGCCCTCCCACCGTATCTTATGCGGCACCGAAGAACGTACACAATACCTCTTTTTTGCTTCTGCGGTCGAAATCTTGTCTAGGAGACTTCAGATTTCCCGAATCTTGATCAAAGAAGCTATCGTCTAGGTGACACTGCTTCTCGCGTATTTCTTGCACATGCCCAGCATCCAACGAGTAAGCGTTATGTAGTCCTGGGGATGTGCAATGTATTTGCTATATAATTATAGGAATATGCTAACAGTTGTCATACGGTCCCAAGGAATATGTTTTCCAGTTGGACAGAAACCATCACCCTCTTTTCCAGTTACACTATAAACAGGTCATCCACGCATACCCCTAGCAGACCAACTTGCTGTTCTCCAACCACTCGACACTGAACTGTTGCGTGTATTTGGGCTGGTAGGTCCACAGCAACTAGATCCTGGGTGTTTCGCAGCGCTTCAGCGGTTTAGTTGGGCCGTTTTAGGCACATAATGTTTTAGTCACATATGGGCGGTAATTTATTTGTGAGTGATTTACGTAGCTACCGCTCAGTGGGCTGCCTAACATCAGTGCTCTTCAGATGGGCAGGTAAGTAGTTCGTGTTGACGCAGGTCTCGACCCAGGAAACTGCCAAAATAGACGACGTTCGCCCCCTGGAGGAAATCCCGATAATCCAGACATTCATTCTGTGGGTCTCGATTGGTATAAGATCCTGAGATGAATGCACTGTAGGCACATAGTCAAGGCACCAATCATCAGTCACATAATTATTGATTCACCCAGGGACTTCAGAAAATTACTTTAAGCAATATAATATATAGGCGGATCCCGGGTGCTGATAACTGTTTATTAATTATATATATTTCTCATAACTATAATTTTATTTCCGGTAGTTTAAATAGAACTTTTCTTTCATTTTCTGAGAACTTAGTCGTATCATCCAAACACTTTTTTTAATTAGACAGTTATTTATGCATGTTATTTTATTATATCCTACGTGGTGATCTTGACAATAAATAGGCCGAAATTACATTGTTGGAAGACTGAGATGTTGGAATGTAGGTCCGATGTCATTATAATTATCTTCAAAATCACAGGTGAACATACTTTTTAAATAAAATTCATCATCATTATCACTGTGGTCGTTCTCATTATTATTGTAGGTAAAAAATTGGCAGTGTTTACAAGAACATATAGGATATTAGATATATATTTTTTTAAAAAAAAATATATATATATATATATATATATATATATATATATATATATATATATATATATAAAATCTCAAGTAATCGTAATCGTCATTTCCAGATGCAATATATAATAGTAATCAATTCAGTTCGATATTAAACAAAACAAGTCAATATACTAAATTCTGACGCAATTAATGTTGGTGGTTGTTTGGCGGATGTTCCAGCCGATGCCGAGGATTATTGTTAATGGTAACATCAGGCACAACCTGATCTGATCTCCGGATGTCGTCCGCTGGCTGCTGAATCTGTCGGAAAGAACCGCTTACACGTGTACGATCAAAGTACACGACTAAGTCATCGACTTCCGGTGACTCTTGTGGCATTACGCTTTAAGGTGTTCCATTCCCTCTTCGACTTCGTCTACTGGCAAGAATGCGAGACCATCTATCATGCCACAATATAGACGTAAGTCGGCATCGGTCAGGTAGTGTGTGAATAAACCCGTCTTGAATCTTACGCCAAGAGGCTTGCATAAGATGGTAGAAGCAACCTTTGTTGTTAACGTCGCGGTAGAAGACAGCAAGAATAGCTCGCAGTACAGCATCTTCAAAGTCAGTCACAATAATTTGCAGATTGAGTTCGTCTAATTCTGCATACTTGCTGCTACAGCCTGAAACAGTTCTTCGTGAGTGGCTCGGGTCTTGTTCGGAAGTAGAGCGTTTACAGCAGTGATAGCCGCGGAACAGAAGGGCACCCGATGACATACGGTTTGCCTGAAGAAAATTTGGTGCCATGGAAAAGAGACCACCCACATAGACGGTGTCGGCCGAAGCGAGGTGTCTCAGACCTTCTTTGCTAGCAAACACGAGTAGGCGGTCATTTATGTTTGGGCCATTGTGGTAGATTAAGAATTGTTCTGGATTATCACCAACTTTCTGCGTGAACACGACTGGAAGATCACCCAGATATTGTAGCACACGTTAGTACAAGTGGTGTCGGTCGTTGGTACATGTGGTGTCGGTCGTTGGTTACGCCTGGTGAGTTTGCAAATGTTGGCAGAGGGTAGAAGGCTCCGTACGTCATGAGCGAAGATCCCGGATTCTCGCAGCTTGATCTTTCATCTGGTGTCTGACTTTAGCTAGACGGATTTGTGCTTGGTCTGCCAGATGGTTGTGGGGTTGGCCTGGTTCTGGATTTCCAGCCCCTCTCTCTCTCTGTGTAAGTTGGTTATCATAGAACCCCGGAAACCACTACTTGATCGTTTGAGACCTTTCCACCAAATATTTGTTTTGCGAGTTGCGTGCTTTTGCATACATGAAACCCTCACAGCAATTTTTAACGCCGCCTTTATTAGTGAGGATAAATTCCATTTAAAGAGATAATTGATATGCGATGCTAGAGAAAGTTGGCGAAGATACTGAAACTCACTTTAACCTGTGGCATTTTATATGCTGCCGATGTGAAGCCACTCTTAACATTAAGTCACAAATCTCTGCAGTTTAAGGAAACTGTGACTGTGAAAACCCTAACCACTATAGGCATCATATTACCTGTCCTGCAGTTACTGACCCATGCATAAGATGAAGCCATGATTTTTTTTAAGTTACCACCAAGCATGATCAAGTCTGCCTTTACCACATAAGACCTGAATATTATTTTACAATAAATAAAGCATAAATTAATAAATATGATCTTCTGAACTGAGTAAATTATATTCGTGACTTTTTCCTGTGCCTTTTTTCTGTGTTTCTTATTCTTGTGCCTTTTTCCTAGATTCATTATCACAGCCTTAAGAAATAAATATTATGTGATCTCAAACCCATCCCAACCTGAAGTGATTTTATAAATTGTATTTCTTGTATATATTATAATTATCCTATAGATTACACAGAGGGCACCTCCGTGGTGTAGCGGCAGCGTGTTGGACCGCAGATCTCTACCACCCGTGTTCGAATCACGGCGTGGGCATATCCGAAGGTTGCTTCATCTTTGACTTCACTTCATTACCTTTGGAGGTCGCTCGGCCCATTTAGCCTACCATACATGTGCACAAAAGTGGCCGTAAAACCCCAATCATCATCATCATCATCACATAGAACATACCTGACTATATAGTCACGCCATATATGATGCGTCTTGTTGAAGAATGTATATTTCCCAAATATTTAAACAATGTTAATTGTAAGATAATGGATTTTAATAGAATATCTTATTGCGCTTGTGAATATGTTTTAAAAAAAATCGATATCATAAGTCTCTCTAGCTGTGACATTGTTGTAAAGGCAGCTGTTAATATATTGGGGTTTAATTAGTGGTCTTCCCCAATTAATCCGTGCTGTAATGCATAGTATTTCTCGGGGTAGTGGGTGAATTCGTATATTGGTTAAATGATCTGGTTGTGTGATTCGATTACAATCAATGACAGCCTGGGGATTCTCCCCCAAAATACAAGCAAGCAAGCAAAGCCAAATGTATTAATTAGGCCCCTACTTGCTCCTTTGCTCTATGATCTCAAATCTACCTTTTTAACTGTTCAACGTTTTTATTTAGTTCTACTACTAGTAGTTATATCGCTATTATGTATGTGGCCGAGTGAATAAAGATGAAATGTCACATTCAGTGATTCACCTTTGTGTGATATACAATGTATTCCTGATTGTAATCATGTTTACTTAAAATGTAATCGCAATCGATAAAGGAGTCTTAATCTTAATAATTGTATTCTGAAGTAATCATAATCGTAACCGATATAACTTTGATCTTGTAATCGATCCCGTAAATAGTGTAATCGCCCCATGGCCATGCCTGGTATATATCGGTGATCATTGTCGGTGATATATAATGGTTTTATCTGGCATAGATAAAACTTATGGTATGTAGAACATCTCATAATAAACGCATAACATTATCAATTATGATAGCCATTATAGCTGTTTTAATATGCATGTGATTGAATGATTTCGGGGTATTTAAAAAATAATACTAGAGATAATGTTGCTAACATAAATACATATTAAATAACTGCGGGCCTGCTATATTTGGTCCGTGGCATATTCGAAATGGCTTCCGAGGAGAGGATGGAGCAAAATGGGGAAAGAAAGAGTAGTATACAGTCACGAAAAGACGAATGGGTTCGGCTAAATGTTGGGGGAACAGTATTTATGACTACACGTACCACTTTGTGTCGTGATTCTAAATCATTTTTATACAGACTTTGTCAGGATGATCCGGACTTGGTCTCAGATAAGGTGCTTTATTGATGATAGAACATTGATCTAAATATTCATATTGTTCTTGTTAAGGTTTCTGTTGGACTGTTGAAGTATTATACATTATGTTTGAATGATACTGACGATCATATTGTATGGCTGTGTCTGAATAAATATTTCCTTATGGTCACTTTTTGGACATATGCTCAAGGTGTGACCAGTGATTGGCAGTATTGAGCAGGGTTCCCACTCGTCCATGGAAAACCTGGGTAATAACAAATTAATTTTAAAGGTCCTGGAATTTTACAAAATCAGGAAATGTCCTGCAAACAATATTTCCTGTGAAAACATCCACTTTGAACAAAAAAGTATGTGAATAAATATGCCTGTAGTTGGTGTAGAAGAAACCTTTTATTGTAGAAGAAAATGAGTACTGGTACATAGTCTTGATATCCCATGTGAGTTAAAATTTAAATAAAAGTGGGTGGATCAGACAGCTAGAAGGGCTGTGAAGGAGGCTGTACCATAAAAATGTCAATAATCTCTCGTACATTGAATAAATATATCCTTTTTCGCACATATCTTGATTTATTACCTTTAAATCTGGTATAGTATGTCCTGAAATATAATATTTCCTTGGCTGCAGAAACCATGTTTTCATCCATGACCAAGTCAACGACTAATTATTTATATTTCTGACATTTAACTATGAAAGAGCATAACCATTATGCAAAGTTCAACATACCCTTTCTTGCTCTTCTGCTCAGGTCTCTTCTAGCTCTTCCAATCTTTATTTGTTTAAATATTTAGACTGTGTATCATTCATATACAGAAATGTTTTATTGTAAAAACTTTGCTAGACTGGTGAGTCAGTAAAAATAATCATATATCATCACTGGCCTAGATTTGCCTTCAGATTTTTTAAAACATTTGTTGGAACTTTTTTTATTTAGCACCTGAAATAAAAGAGGATAATATTAAACAGACATTTGGTCAATTCCACCGTAAATTTATTAATTCCAAATTTTTTCCCACACTGCCTAATTGTTTTTACCATGAGTAGGTACTCCGAGTACCTACTTGGATACATACTCCGAGTAGTTTATATTCCAAGTAGGATTATCATGGAAGAAATATTTCTGAATTAAAAAATTAATTTGTGGATTTAATTTTATTTTGTCCTAAATAGTAATATTTGTATATAGATTACGGGCATGCTATGTGGTGGTGTCACCGTGTTTTTGGTGGAGCCCATGGTATCCAGACCATTTTAATTGGTTAAATGCTCATGTGCGATGCCACAATGTGCATATCTGATATATATATAAGGAACCAAACTTCTAGATCATTATGGTTCCAGTATATTGGTAACACCACATGTAAGTGTTAACATTGTAAAAAAATTTGTAAGAAACTTAAATTTCTCAATTCCAATTCATTTTTTTTAAATAATCAATATTGGAATTGACCATCAATTCCGGAATTGAATTGACCCCATGTCTGATATTAAATCTTATAGTTAAAAAGCTGTATCTCACTTTTTGTTGTTATAAATAGGAATTAAGTTCAGTCTGTGAAGAAAGGGGATATAAAATTAGCCTACTTTTTGCAAGTTTAGTGAAGATAAAATGGTGAATTGTTGTATGACAGATAACACCACTCAGTACTAGGAATGGGGTGATTCAATTTTTGATATTTAGTCCATGGTTAGATTTATTCATGATACTTTATTTAAGCATGCCAGTGATCACACATAATTTTCAATAAAATAATTTAAAGCAACAATTTAATTTTTAATAAACATTTGCAAATCAGTTGTAAATGATTTGATGATAAAAGCAAATGATCTACAAATAGAAAACAAAAATACCCTTTTGTGTAATATCTAAACTACTTGTATAATAACTGTAAATGAGTTTATGATAAAAATAACAAAACATGTCTAAACTAGAAAACAAAAATACCTCTTTGGTAATATCTGAATTACATAACCATCATCTCAAATGACTTCATGAACTAAAGTTTTTGTTCAGAAAGACCAACTTATCCACATTACTGGATTTGAGGTTGGTTTTCAGTGCTGTGACTACGTCACTTGCTGTCTAGAATACCCTCTCAGATGGAACTGAAGTCCAAGGGATGGCGAGATAACACTGGGCCAGTTTGCCTAGCAGATGATCTCTTCCGCCACTAGTTTGTGGCAGAATCCTTCAGTGGAATGGGGATCTCCTTCCTGTATCTGGCAATCTCATGGTCTATTTGTGATGATTGAGTTGTGGACTCACTAACACCTGTCATCAAGACATCTGACCCAAATAAATCCTCTGATGCTGTTTTCTTTGGCTTTGGTTCATCAACATCTGAATCATTTTAATCAGATTCCACCTATGCAGATGTTGTCCCAGTTCTACCTCCATGTGGAATGGGTTCAGGGCTATCTTCTTGCCTAACAGAATGCTAGGAAAGTCAGATAGAGATGGCTGGCTCGTCAGAGGAGGAGCAGCCTCACTACTGCTGGATAAAGTGGGCTTTTGCTGACTACCTGGTTTAGAACTGATGCTGCTCGGAGGGTTCTAAAATATATTAATAACAGTGTTTGATTCATTATTGTTGTCATAGTAATTCTGAATTTGCATACAGGTAAAATATTAATCATGTTTATGAAGGAATAAAAGTGTTACAAATGTCAACAAATGTGGTTTTGTGATTTAAAACTCCTCTTTATATGATTCACAGCTGGATATCAAATAGGGACTGTACAGAGTCATGGCACAGAACACTTCATCTCATTTCTAGGGCTCCACATAATCTTGGATCCAATGCTGTACACAAGAGAAGTATATCCTGTATCTCTGTCTCAGCATAGAGTTTATTAATGTTCTGTTTGATGGCCACTTTCACCTGATTGGTGGATCTAGTTCCTTAGCAACAGTCATCAATTCAAGGATCTGGTTCAGGAGTAGGTTAATAAGTGACAACGTGGGATTTTTCTCCACATATACTGGTGGTCATGGTCTTGAGTGGCTTCAGCACTTTCATTGCGCACTCAGCATGTCATTATCAGTCAGTGTGTCAATGTCTTTATGGTCCTTCCTGATTGATGGACTATTGTACTATTGCAGGTTGTTGGTCCAGATATCGTCTCGCCATGTCAAACAAACTATTCCATCTAGTAGTATCAACATCAATCATCAGTCGATGCTCTGGGAGCTTCTGCTTCTGTGTACCCCTGCAGCTATGGCGCTTTTCCTGAAGTACTTCACTATCCTTCTGATTCTGAATAGAAGGGTATTCGTGGTTGGCACAGCCAGTGCCTTCATAGTTGCCAGGCTCAATGTATGGGCAAAGCACTCGATATGTGGACCATAGCAACTTGCTCTTATGCCCACTTCTATGTCTGTGACAATGGGCAATATCATCCCAGGCCGCTGTATTCTCCAGTCAGCTACAGATTGTGTGTGAGTCATAGCTCACTTTTGTTAATCCTTAGTGATGTAGTAAGCTGTGACAGCAGTATAACTCTCTAAGTGTCTGTTGTTATTGCAGTTAGTATCTGTTTGTCCAATTCTTGTTGCAACCGTATTCTAGTTTCCTGGTATATATTTGGAATAAGTTTGTCAGGGAAATACTTCCTTGAAGGAATCTGAAATGACACAGGAGAAATAATAGCTTTAATCTACCATTTTTAATTGTACCTATAGTACAATTTAATAAGTACAGGCGCAAAGCATGGGATAGTTATCTATGTTGTTGACCTTGACATCTAAGAAATATAAGCTTCATTTTATTATTGACCAGATTATGAAATATGTGCTGCAAAATTATTGAAACTGGTAAAATGCAAATTCAAAAATAAATTTAGTCTAGACACACGTACTAACTTTAGTAAAAAGAAATAGCAGAAACATAAAAAAAAATTCAGGAACGTATACCTAACTTAGCTTTAGTTATTAGTTAAGCCCACGTATGAAATAAAGCACTTGACTTCCAGTTCCACTTCCCAAAGAACCGGCACCGTAGACAGTGCAGTGTGAGTTATAAAGTCACTAGAGATAATATTTAATACCGGTTGACTACCAGCAGTCCGTAACTACCCACTTCGCTCTATATAATTAACTGGCAACTCATAAAAGTTGTAGGGTCTATATTGCATACCTCATACTTTGGCTCCAGAACATGTAGGAGCTCTTTAAATCCTCGCTTCTCCAGCACTGTAGGATCTCGGGTCCGTCAACAATGAGTTTTCCGATTTGGTTCGTGATGGCTGTCGATCTCAGAGAGTTGAATGGCATCTTTTTGTTTAGCACGTAATGTTTCTTGCAAAGTCGGTTGTTTTGCTACGGGATGGGAAAGTGGCTTGCTGTCACGGGTAGATGAAACCGAAGATGAAGTTGCCGAATATTCCGGGTGGTATCTGTTTAAATGCTGGATCATGTTCGTTGTATTTCCAGACTTATATTTAATGATGATCCTACAAATCCTGCAGACAGTTCTTAATTTCTTTTCCACTCCCATGTGTGTCTGTCATCAGGGCAAAATGATTCCAAACAAATGATTTATGAGATTTTGGAGGTTTAGATAAATTGCTGAGAAACGTTTCTTTGCACGCCATGCTGACAGGGTTTGATTTGGGATAGCCCCAGCAAATATCACATGCTACACAATCGAGCACTGTGATTGGCTGAAACCATAGGTCATCAGTAATCCGCACTGACGTCAAAGAAAACATCATTGGAAATCCGGGACTTTTACACCTCATCGTCTGAGTGCACACTACGGAAGAGTAACATGCCATTTAAAATAATTCAAGTAAATCGTGGTTTGCAAATTGAAAAAAAAAACATGAATTGAACCAAAGGACTAAAACTGCGAATATCGTGAACCGCGATTAATCATCACATCCTTAATTAAGAATATTCTGCGAATTCAGAAATCATCATCACAGGCAGGGTTTAAAACTGGTTTAGTCATTGAAGGCAGATTAAACTTGATTTTACTAGTTTACGGTAATATTATTTGGGATATTACTAACACAAACCGACTCCATTGCTCTACATATTTAATTTAGTAACACATGAAAAGTCACAATGCCATGAATGTTTTCGGTGCCATTATTAACATTTAAAATATACACGTTATAATAAAAGGTATAAATGCACCATCCAGTTTTATTCAGTATTTGAAATTTTATGGAAGAAACAGTTAGACAGGGAGATGTTGCATTACATCACTGACCTATTTCTAAATTGTTAATATGTGCTTATAATTATAGCCTGAACATGTTATGTCACCAAGCAGCATAGTTTCTTTCCATTACCATTTGAAAACTCACCTTTTCAGACTTGCTTATCCCTTCTATGTTTCCACTGCATCTGATCATTGTTGATGAATTTTGCATTGTATCTGAACCAAGAAATTGCTTAAACCCTATGGCATATTATTATGGATACAAGAAATGCTATTTTTGTGATTTTTTTGTTCAGGTAGCCTTTGAAATCACATATAATCCAACTGATTTATCAAAATGAAATGAATATGTAAGGAAACTGTCCAAGTTTGAGGAACATTGCCTCTAAGTCTAAGCAAACATGTGCCTTTCAAAAGTCTTGATAGTCCAGGCAAAATATCTTTCCTCCAACACTCACTAAGCTCAACAAATATGTTTGCTATTCTCCTACTCTGTACACACCCTTAGCCATCATAAAAATGGCACATTACCCATGAATGAATGGGTGGCTTTTATGTATTGTTCTGTGCTGGTAAAGGTTTTCTATGGAAAAGCTGCTCAAATGGGGGGAAATGTGAATTATGTTGTTGTATTTACTATTCACTGGATCACCTTAATGGTGTTGTGATGCTCACAGTCAGACAAGTATCCGTCAGTATAAAATTTGCTGACAGCTCTATGTACACTGGTGTGCATGATAAGGAATACAATATTTTTCGGGGGATTATTTGTCCTTGAGGAGAACTGAAAGATCAGTACCAGATATGGTGATGTATGTTTCCCTTTGACACCCTTTAATCTGTTGACAGTTGTATTGGCTAGTTCAGTATGAACCATGCTCTGCTGCCGAAGTAAGCTTTGTGCGTAGATATGATAGAGAGCCTGCCAGTGATTGGTTTATATATTAACAGCGGCTGGTCTGGTGACAAGATAGTTCAAAGATTGTGTTTCTGATTTTTTTAATGTTTGTTTCCATTCATTTCAGGTCTGTTACAATGAAATATTCCAGATTAGATTTTAATGTTTCATCTAAATGTTAGTTTTGGCTCCTGTTTCATTTTTGCAAAATTTCTTGTTTATTGTGATTTAAATATTCACTGCTTGAATAATAATGGATATTATTGCTTTGTATATTTCCTGTTCCTAACTTCGTATTAGCTTATTATTATTGGACTATGTAACATGGCTTAAGTGTTACAGAATCACTTTATTTTGTATTTTTAGGATGAAAATGGTGCTTATTTGATAGACAGGGACCCGAGTTATTTTGGACCAGTCCTTAACTACCTGAGACATGGCAAACTGGTAATTAACAAGGATTTGGCAGAAGAAGGTAGATAAATGAAGATTTAGTTTAAAAAATATTTGGTTGGTTTTATACAACCACTTACAATTTTGTGTAGGTTTTTTTATGTTTATTAATGCAAAAGTATGTATTTTCATTTGGGCTTTACATAATTTTATTTCATCAGTTTAAATTCTTGGAATCAACAGTATGAATTCCATAATACATTAAATCAGCAAACATCGGGTTTTGGGACAATTATAATATTTAACTGCTTTTAATTAATTTTCATTTTTATAATCCGTGCTTTAAAATGATTAAGCTCCTTTTTTGGAGAAATAATATTCTAATTAAGAAGCTTAATGTTGATGACAATTTTTATTTGTTTATATAATTGTGTTCAAGACCAAATCAAATTTATATCGGAGTGTAGAAATTACAACTGACAATCACCCAGTTGCATTATCGTAAATTATTCCTGTAATTGTGCCCCCGTTTCGATAAACATTTGGCATCTCGACTGACTTATGGTGTTAATGTGGCCACAGAGCTTCAGGACCATGATTCGTATTGTGAACTAAGTATGATAATAGTCATCTTATATCTCGGCTAATTTAGCTTAGGAATGTGCATAGAATTGGCCCTAAATCGACAACATATCGTATATTTGTATACGTTTTGTAATGAGTCGGCTGATAGTTTGTCCAATTTAGAATATTGTTTTGTACAATGATATAATTGTGATAGGTACAGTTTATTTGCTGCTTTATAATATGTCATCTCCTCGGTTACATTAGTTTCTTTGGGTGCTAACCCTGTGTGAAAGAGAATCTTAGACGTCAGTGTTTAAACAGACACACGCATTCAGTTGTCTTTCTCTCTCTCAATATTCAGGAGTTTTAGAAGAAGCTGAGTTCTACAACATCACAGATTTAATAAGATTATGTAAAGAACGAATAAAAGAAAGGGATATCAAACAAAACCAGGTTGAATTGTTTGTCTTTTTACTATAGTAACAGCCTGTTGGCTTTGTATAGTTTACATTCTTTTATTATTAGTCTCTGTGTGTGTGTGTGTGTGTGATAACATTTGTAGGTCTGTTTTATGCTCTTGTGTTAATAAATTTTTAACCCTTCATTTTTTTCACAGAACCACTTCAAAAATGTATATCGAGTTCTTCAATGTTCAGAAGAAGAATTAACTCAGATGGTTTCAACTATGTCTGACGGGTGGAAATTTGAACAGGTAATCACAATTTCTTTGCTCATATTCATATCTAGGATGGCACAATGATAACAAATTTGGTCCGTTAATATTAAAGGGTTATATAAAGAAATGGTGCAGAGTTTGCAAGAATCTGCATCAAACATTCCATCAGAATATTTTTATTTGCATGAACAGCTTGTCAGGTGCATCTTATTTACGTGCATGTTTAAAGTTGACATGAAACTTGCGAATGATCTCGGCACTCATATGGGTTAAAACATTTGGACAGCAATAATGTGTTATGTCATGGTTGCATAAAAAAGCAAATTAGCTTTGCAATAAAGTACCGGGGAAAGAATAAACAAAAATTCTAAGATATTGTTTGGTTTCAGTTCTGATTGATCAAAGTGTGGATTGTTCTAAACACTAAACATAGTTCTGGGCATTATGTATAACCAGGGGTGAAGTAGGAGTAAAAGTAAATTTGTAAAATTACTTTCTAAAAGTAATTGAAGTAAAAGTAGAAGATAAAATTAATTTTAACACAAAATATGAGAATCAAATACACAGTGCACAAGAGTAAACAAAATTCACTGCATCCACAGACATCTGCTGGCACATTAAGTTCATTGCAAACACAGACATACAGATGTGCTGCCACCTTCAGTTAACTGAACAGACCCCTTGTTTAGCTGAAGCTGATTCTCAAAGTTGGTGTTGTCAGTGCGATTAACATTTTAATTATGATGAATCTTAGAAAACAGCTGGCATCAGCTGAAACTTTCTATAACAAAGTGAGCCTTTGAAAAATAGGTTGGCAAAATTATGACGAGTCTTGAATATTAGTGTTACTACCAGTTAACTGGAAAAAAACCCTACTCAAGTACGGTAACGAAGTAGTTTTAATTTGTTACATGACCCCCCTGCATATAACCAGTTATATAGTTGAGTCACAAGGTTCTGTCTCTTTAAGAGATTCATGTTTAAGTAAATAGCTATACAATAGTGTTTGAATGTTCAAATGATGCTGTGGTTACAGCACTGTAATGCAAACTTCTATATTGTTAGCTTGAATGCCCCATCAATACCTTTCTTTATGGAATGTTTGTCCCAGGTGTGAGAAATGCCAAAGCTGACTAATACAAATCGACTCAACTATCTGTAATATTAATTTGTTGTCATGCTACATGATAGGTTATGTTATATATGTAATGCTAGTTCTTATTTTTTTAAATGATGTGACAGCATAATATATCAACAGATGATTTATAAACATTGTCGGCTGCCATCGCCAGCAACATCAACGTCATAAAGCTTTTGTTGTTTTTTTTTTTTTTTAATAGCTTGTCAACATCGGATCTTCCTACAACTATGGTAACGAAGACCATGCAGAATTCCTCTGCGTTGTGTCGAAAGAATGTCCAGATATCGTACCCAGTGGACCTGGTATAGAACATACAGACAGGGGCAAGGTCAGAATGTTAGAGCTTATTGTGCTCTTTATATTGCACTAGTTTTAACGCCTTAACAAGGGCATCCACAACCATTGAAGATCTAGCAGAAAATTATCAAGAAAAGTTATGGAAATTGAAAATTTTTTAAACGTCATGGAAAATAGTCGGAATGTTATTAAAAGTTATGAGATTTAGCTCGAGTAACAAAATGTCAATTCCAACTCGCAGAAAACTAATTAAAACTTTTCTGATTAATATATCATGATTTTGTAAATATGTTATAATTTCTTCTTTCGTCCATTTTCATGCATATAATCCGGAACTTGGCTGAGCTTATGTAGCCATATTTGATCTTTAGACACAACTGGCAGATTGAAATGGAATTATCTTCCTTGCATTCAGAGCTACACATTAATGAATTGTGCTTTTTAAACAAATCTAGGTAGTAAATCATGTTCTGAGACTACTTTTAGCTGTCTTCTATAGCTCTAACTCTTTGTCACTTAATATTCATTGTTGTCATTTAGATCTGACGACTACTGGTGAGAGTAAAAATGTCTGCTTTTAATTTCCACCAAAATATTTATATTTATTTTTTATTTGTATTACTTTGGAACTCAATTTAGCCCACTACTGTAAGTTGCTGTCAGCGCCCACTGGAGGCATGTCCTTTTAAAATGTTAAAATAGCAAATAGTGATCCTGGAAATTATATATTCGTCATGAATAAGTTATGGAATTTAGCTGTAACAATCCTGTGATAAATCTTATGTACGAGATACTGCTCACAAATGTTTCAGCAAAATAGGTTTTTTTAAATATTTTTGCTGCATTCCTTTCATGCAGCATATTTATAATTCACATCCCTGACAATATTTGAAGGAAATATTGGACTGGGAATGGGTTTCTTGGCTGACTGACTAAGTGCCAGCTATCCTAATATAATTGGCATCGATTTCTGTTACAGGTGTTGCAACAAAAAGGATCTCGAATGTGATGAATGAGTGCCATTTGCTGCATGTTCCCAGTGTTGTATTCTGCAAAACAATATCTTGGCTGTGTGCTGTGAGATACTACCTCACGTGATCAGCTTCAGTGACTGGGTATCATCTGCTTCCATCTTCAAGCCATTGCAGTCATCGTGCTTTTGCTGTTCTCCAACCCGTTCCTGAGCAGAATGCAGCATCCATTTCATCACCAGTGGAAATGCAATTTTACTAAAGTGGATTTAATCAGCAACTTTATCCCTCGGATTAAGATTGTCATTTTAATCAGAATGCGTGTCTCTGTGCTGGCTTAATTATATTTTGTGGCATTGTTTGTACGTTCGATAAGGCAGTGACTTCATCCCACATAAAATAGCCTGCTCCAGTTTTAGCTAGTCGGTTATTATTTTGTCTGTTTCTATGTAGGTTTCTTGTTGAAGACACTGTGTAATTTAAGTATATATAGATTTCAGTAAATTTTAACTGTGATAATGTGTGCATTTGTATGTTCTGACCACTTTCTTTTTTACTACAATTTTGTGTGTGTGTGTGTGTTAGGATTTTAGTTATTCATATGTGGTTATTTCTATGCATAACATTTTCGGTATGAAAATGCTGCACTGATAATGTTTTCATTTAGTAATTGGAACGTGTTTAAGTCTTCTTTTTAGAATAATCTCATAACAATAGACTCTCCCTGGCTGTTTAGTTGTGTTCTGTTGATTGTTGTCCGTCCATATATATATATATATATCGGTCAGTTCTTTTATGCAAGGATGTTTCTCTTTTACGCAAGTCATCTGTGGTCATCTGATTTAAATCAGATTAGTGCTCAAACATGCAGATGTGCATGTATCTGTGACATATGGGTAGACATGGAGAGGCATGGATGCATTCATCTGTAGACGGAATGATTAATTGGATTATTTCACCGTGCTAAAGACTGGTCGAGTAAACCAAATGCTTTTGTTAGAATTGTTTATCAGAGGTTTATTCACTGTTGTTGTGTTTCATGCATTTCTCCATTGAATAGAATCCACCAATTAGCTATATAGACACTATCTGTTAATTAGCATTTACATCTTATTGTGACATATATCAGAAGGTTAATCAAAATAAAATTTATGATGCTGCTCAGTACTTATGTAGGTATTTATGTATATATGTTCATACATACCTACATTATATATATATGTGTATATATATATATATATATATATATATATTCAATATATTGTGATGTGCATTATCACTGTGAAGTTTTATAATGATATACAGTGAATTTTCTCGTGTTTCTTGTACAAACAGAATATCTTGATATCACACTATTTTTCTATGTGTTTTAGTGTTTAATCCAATTTGGTAAAATGTTTGCTGTTGGCATTCTCATTCTTGGATCGATTGCGTGTTTTCATGTTAATACTGTCTCGTAGTCTTATTTCCAACTACCAGTTTGTGTTTGCTTGCCTAGCTGTGTTACTCAGCTTCTGTGTGTGCGATATGAGAGTGGCTCTTCTTTCTGGTGCTTATGCTGCATGCAGTCTGCTGACATTTTAATGGTTTCTACGGATAGATAAAATAGATGTTTATCGGTGTTGTCTTGACAGCAATGCAAGTGTTCATACTGCCGTGCAGTATGAAGTCATGATATTTCCATGTGTAGATAGTTCATTGTGTGAGTGAGTGGGTGTGAAATTTCATAATATTAGGTTCCTTTGAAGCCAGCTTATATCATTTCAGTATGAATTGTTTCCAGCAGTGCAAAGCAGATTCAAACTGAATAATACTCGGATATGTGTTGTAAAGTTCACATTTATTGCAGTCTGAATATCCGTCAGTTTATTGTTTTAACCAATTTATTTATTGATTGGGTAAAAAATTCTCATTATTGTCAGTGAATTGTCTGGGCGTTAACCGATAATCTCGTTTCTTACCTTAACCCTTACTTTAATCTCATTGGAAACATCTGTTCTTATGTAGATGCGTGTTTCATCACGAAACATATGATGCCAACTTGGATATTACTAACCGTGCACCTATTGCCAAAACCCAAGCTAATGTTTTAATTTAGACGAATGTTAAATGTTTGATGTTCACCCATAGGAATTTTGGTGTGTTGCCTTCTTGTTCTTCATGCGAGTTTATTTGTTTCTCCAGTGTCCTAAGTGGAATTAGTTGACGTAACTGTTGTTCCAGACTGTTCATTTTTCACATTTATGAAACCATTCCTTGTACAAATGCCATATAGTTTATTTTAATACTTTCCACCTCGACTTGTTATCTATGTTAATGCAGCACAGGAGTGGTGCAGCGGCACCTTGTGATAGGAAGGTTTTTACTCTGTGAGATGATTGTTTTTATTTCTGTTCATGAATAGTCGTCGCGTTCTTCACTATGAAATGTTGACTACAAAATTGCAATGAATAATATAATATAGTTATTTTTCATGGTACGATTCGTAACAGATATTATTAGTACGACGTAGTTAGCTGGCCTGGTTTGTTTGCTGTATAATTAACTGCTTTCATTTAAGGCTAACACCTGCACCACAATCAGTTTCATTGTGGAGTATTTAAGCATAGATAATATTATGTTACATGCCTATGTCATTCTAGATGTGAGAACTTTGATGGTGCATTTTGTACACTAAGTAGACTTTGTGGCCGAGGTAAGGAGAATATTTTTATTGTACTATGTTGTAATAACTAATATTTTTGTACATTACAAGGTATAATAATTATATTGTTTAGGTTGTTTTAGCCGTTCTACATCACACGGAATGCCTGCTTTGTGCATGGTTTTGTTGTCATATATATATATATATATATATATATAGCCATGACAAGTGGGATATATTCCTTAAAGTACAGGGACAATAATGATATTTGACTGTGTTGTTAGGTTAATGGTTGTTAGTAATGCATTGTGGAACACCAAGTGAACTAAGGAATAAATGTTTCACACACGGAACCTACAATATTTGTTGTCGTTATTTGCAGGACTTTCTTCCGGGCTATAAAAGTTACTTTAAGCCGGTACTCCTCGGTTCTAAATGACGTTTTGCCAGCTATCTCTGTGTCAACATTCGACAAGTGTTATTGGATATTTATTGTTTATCTACACACGATTAATCATAACTGAAAGATAATATTTTGTCCCAGGATAAACATCTGTTTATGGCTGGTTTACACTGATCACTTATTTAATAAACCCTAACTATATCTAAGGAATGCTGTACTCGCTAACCTTAAAGCTAGTGACTGTAACAAAACTCTTTTAAGAAGTATTCATGAACTCGTTTGTCTAGTCGGTGTTCCGATCATGACTGGTCGTGGTAATTTGTATCTTTCGAAAATTAAGTATTGATAACATGTTCATCTTTTAAGCTTTTTTTATTGTTACAATTTATTATTAACTAGCATTGAATATTTACAAATATATATATATCTATCTATTTTGCACACACATATGTATATGTGTGCGTGTTATAGTTAATCTGTATAATCGGGTAATATGTATATTACCTGAAATTTTTAGGTAATTTGTGTTAAATCTCAGTTAGCAATAGACATATTGCCTGAACATTTCAGGTAATATACATATTACCTGATTATAGAGATTAACTGTAACATACACACACAACTTAGAACAAGTTATATAAGACACTAAATGGTGTATGATTATGATAATAATCATCTGTTATGGCTTTAGATTATTCTGACAAATAAAATAATCATCCAAGTGTAACATTCAATAATACTTAAATTCAACAAAATGCAATATTTATGTTGACAACTTTATATATATATATATATATATATATATATAACTTACATGGTGTAATATTATATGTTTTCTTAATTCATCAATTATATAATCCTACATATTTTGTATTCATGATATATTTTATTTACAACATTTCTTTATTACCATATCTCAAAGAGAGTAACTAACCTAAACTAACTACAAGTAATTATGCTAAATGTTATATTTGATATATTTCCTTCCGTGCGAAGCAGCCTAACAATGTTGAGATGAGCTGCTGCCGATCGCGGATCTAATCTCCTGGCGAGAAATGCTGTTTACCGTAACGGGTTATCTCTTGCGACGGGAACTGGACAACGGCTTGCGTCATTACGAAAGGAGAAACGCCGTTTTAATTGGAGCGCATAAGATTTTTTTCTTAGCGACGGCAAATGCTAACCCAGAGCTCCTAGCAAAATGGACACGATGCTTTCATTAGACCCGTGCAACGTAAATCTAGTTAAACGCGTCACATCGAAATCATCAAAAACTAAGCCGAACCACTGTCTACGATCGGGGCAACTTAAACGAGATATGGCATCAGGTTCTATATTGTTTATCCCAGTAGGCCAACAGCCACTAATTTCAAAGTTGTATATTGAATACAGAATACACATGCAATTATCCAAACCCACGGCAATTGTCGGTGGTCCCTACCAGACCCTTTTACAATATTTGCTTTCCCCGTCTTCTTATCTCTACAAAATAACACCTTTGAGTCCTTCCACGAGAGGGCCCAAACGACGAGCCGCTAGTACGATTGTAATTGTTTCTTTTAAATTAATATGCACCTTCGACAAATGTGGAAAATCACAATGCCAATCCGCATAAGCCCATTCCTGACTATATTTATAACCCGCACCTTTGGTACAAGCATCCAATTGGACAATATTTACGTGAGAGTTACCAAATACTCGTTTATATGGGGATCCAGGTATTTTAACCCTTTGGTCTTTTGCCCCCTTTGTTCATTAACTGCTAACCTTGTCTTTTAATTGCCGCTTGGTCTTTCACTCTTTGCCACATAATTTTAACTAAAAAGTGCGGGGGCGCCTCCGTGGTCTAGCGGTAGCGTGTTGGACCACAGATCGCTATCACCAGAGTTCGAATCACGGCGTAGCCATATCTGAAGGTTGTTTCATCTCGGACTTCGCTTCATTACGTTTCGAGGTCGCTCGCTCCATTTAGCTTAACGCGTGCACAAAAGTGGCCGTAAAACGCCAATCAGTATCAGCAATACCCGCAACAATTGTCATATTTACAGCGTCAATTTCTAGTCCAAGGAAAACTTTGTTTTCTTAGTAATCTAATGAGGATGTGCTGGTCCAGTAAACATGTAACATAATCATCTGCAACTATAATGCAATCATCCAAATAAGCAATCAATTGATATCTGCCTTTTCCCGATCACTAATTTGACAGCTAGTGGTAACCTATGAAACACAGATGGCGATTTAGTAGCACCCATCATCAGGCTATAGTAACAACCAAAAATGTGACCCTTACTGTCCCATCAGACATTTCAATTGCCGCCATTGGGCTATATATATATATATATATATATATATATATTATTATTATTACTGTGAAATAATAATTTGTACTCTTGAGCTGAAGTTCCAAATTGGTTCTTGTATTTATCGGGGCTAGCTGTGTTATATGCGCCAGTGGTCATTAATATTAATGATACATACTACTATGTTCTAATATCAGAACTTATTTATGTGAGACACATAAATTGTGTAATCAAAATAACTTGCCAATAATAGCATTACGTGTTATTTCGAAATCTGAAGTAGTCCCGGTGAAATCGGAAATCCAGTGACGCTAGCTATGACGCTAATGCTTTTTATATGAAAAAACTGTAGAGCTCTAGCTTCCATAATCATTTTAATATTATTAATATACACATGTACAGATATTGGATTAATTTATGTGTATTGCCTTCAGTTAACACATTTTGCTGTGTGATATATAATTTAAAAAAACGCCTCTATATACAAGATATACAAGAGATCCTTTTATTTATATCTTATTGCAACAGTTGCAGAACCGTTTCTCTGTAGACAACTGCTGGCCAGTGAGTGCCTTGCTGAGCCTAATACCATCTTTAATGGTCGAACTAGGGATGTCTCCCCAGATAAATTTGAATCATGGGATGACGACCTTCCAACTCCCATCTAAGATGGTTCAATATGTGGTAAAAGCAGTCTGACAGGGCCGATTTACCTGATACTTTTATTAAATCCTTGGTATCTGCAAATCCAGAATCCTTTTCGAACATTAGAATTTTACTGGTATTAGGATGTGTGGCACATCTGCGCAAGAAAAGCGTAGTTTCTCTGTGTTGAGACTAATCAAAAGCCATTTGATGAGCTGCATGGATGGTAGACACAAGGTTTTCTGCCTTAACATTAATGAAAATACATTACCGTAAACACATCTATTCCAAAACATTGCAGATAGGTTCATTAAAGAACAGCCAGACGTTTGTTCAAGGCCATCCTTTTCGACTAACTGATGTAGATTTATATGAGGTAATAAATATTTTAAACATCATTGTTTCTTTCTCATAAGTATGCACCTTGAAATAATTAATTAGTCAGTCTGTTTATTAAATATTTTAGTTATATAATCCACAATATGTCACATTACGACGGGACATTTTCATGTTTCTAGTAACAAATCGAGTAACCCCCAATAATCCGTATATACAACTGAACCAATCACCAAGTCTCATACCATGGGTTTTTCTTCACAGGAAACTGAACTAAGCATATATTCTATTCAATCAATCAATCAATCAATTTCAATCCGATGGAATTTATAAATCATGCATTCTCGATTATAATTATATAGGCCCTATAATTAGTGAATTTTAATTACTTTTTAAAACAATAAACTCAAACTATAGGACACATCTCTGACTTTTAGTGAACTTCGTTTAAAATTTTTAATGTAATTTCTCGAATAGGAGACAGGTAATGAACTATAATATATTAATAGTTCAATACTTTCCAAAACTTAATATATTGTCATATATATCATTACTGCAGGAACTCTATGATAGCGTATTATGAATATATAGCAGTGTGCTGCATATTAAGGTTAATTGCAGGTTAAAAATTCGAATCCTATTCTGCACTCTAGAGCACTAGCTGTCTTAAATGTATGAATTAATAAAGCTGGGTGCATCCAGGAGACTTTACTAATGTGTTTTATTTATTAACGGTTATATTTGTTATTCTAATTATAGTGGATCAGAGGAATGCTACGTAAATTGATCAAATTTACTTTACAGTCAAAATTGCTTCATGACATTCAAAAGCCTTGCAATATATATATATATATATATATATATATTATGCATAGATCTTTTGATGAGGCAAACTTTTTATTTTAGGTTTATTTTAAGCAATCTATTTTATGCTTTTTTAGACAATTAAACAAAAAAGTCATATGCATATTAGCATATTAATGGTAATTCATAGATATTGTACAAATTTATATATAACAGCTTTCGGGAGAAGCGTCAAACGTCTACACTTCTCCCCAACACGAGTTCAGAAAATCTGTAATGGAGTAAATTATTTTAGTTCGTTTGCCGAGATTGCGCCAATTATAAACAAGTCTTTCCATTTGTTTATGATGTAGATTTAGCTCAACATGTCTACTATGTAGACTAACTGTGTCATAATGAAATTATCAGAATATCAAAATGTAGTGGAATATATACACACGATTGGATTTAAACCAGGATGTATTCAAGAGATTGCAAAATGTTTCCCATCGTGAGTTCTTTTTTAGTTTTTATCTTTACCCACACACTAGTGACTAGAGTCTAGTCTAGAGACTAGATCTAGATCTAACAGTAACACAGCCAGGCCACATACACTTGACTTTTCGACTTGACTTGTCTTGACTTAAAACTTAAGTCAAGAGTTAAGTTACACTTATATATATATATATATATATATATATAAATGTACTACAAATATATTATATTATGATATATTTCGATCTTAATTAATATAATATATGTAGTACATCCAGCAGTTATGACTTTAGAGACAAGTACCCACTGAGCCTGATGATCATGATGTCTAGAGTAGGAATACAGGTCATTTCGGGACAAGACCAAATCAGGACAAGACCATATATATATATATATATATATAATTTTATATATATATATATATATATATATATATATATATATCACATAGATCACTGTTGATATACGAGCAAACATGTTAAATTAAAGATAGAGCACCGGTTTTTAATACTGATTGAAGAACAAGAATTAAACATTCCAATGGGGGGCAATGTTATCTGTTTCATGATTATAGCTCAAATATTAAGGAAGTTAGAGATGTTTTACTTCTTCAAAAATGTCGGATTTATGGCTACTTACTTAATATGGAAGTGAATGGGAAGGTCTGTGCCCTCAATTTTCACAAAAAATTTCATAACTCTTAATATTCAATGAAATAGCTTGTCTAAATAACTAATTGATGTCTAGAAAAGTACTGATGTCTAAAAAACTAACTGATGTCTAAAAAACTAACTGATGTCTAAATAAGTAACTGCATCATGATGTCTAAATAACTAACTGATATCTAAATAACTATTTAATGTCTAAATAACTAATTGATGTCTAAAATAATTATTGATGTCTAAACAAATAATTAATGTCTAAATTTTTAAATAAGTAACTGATGGCCAAATAACTAACTGATATCTAAATAACTAACTGATATCTAAATAACTAACTAATGTCTAAAAAAACTAATTGATGTCTAAAAAATTAAATGACTAAATATTTAAATAAGTAACTGATGTCTAAATAACTAACTGATGGCTAAATAACTAACTAATGTCTACTACACTATCATATGTTTCGTCTGTTTGTCAGTATGCGACCATGTACATATTTCTAGGTGGATTTCCCAATGGCAATGGCAAACCAGAAAAATCGCGGCCAGCCAAATATTTTTCCGCAAGTTACTACAGACGTTCAAATGTACATACAACTATGAAACTTTCAGCAAATTAAACTTTAGAACATTCTCTACATTTTGTATATGTTTGTATTTATTTTAAAAGATTTGTTCAAGCTAATTTAGATAACTTCATTAATGCACCATTAATTCAATCTTCGGTCGATCATTAAAATTCGAAAATGAGGCTAAAGTATGGAAAAACCCTGACGTCATCCACCAGTCAAACCAATAAGAATACCTATATAGGCGTCATGAATATTCATAAAAGTGTACCACCCGAAACGATCCGAAAGAAATGCCGATCCCTGCTGTGCAGGCTCTGTCTACGATCCAGAACGCAAGAGCCATTTATATCACGTACCTATAATTTGCATGGCTGTCATGGTCAGGGATATCCAGTTCAAACTTTTGGCATCTGACCTGACGATGTGAATTGAAAAAAAATCAATGATCACATTGAATATAATTCAATAGGTGATTCCTATTACTGTAACATTGGTATTTATGCATAATATATTGTGTAGAAGGTGAACTAGCTATTTTATTTTCTGAATCAGCCATTCATGCAATGTTTATGTAAATTTCAAGGCTGTTAATACTCTAATGTAACTTTTTTATAATAATATACAGGTGATACATATATGATTGGTTCCCAGGTACAAGTAAAATTAATATTTCCAAAACTCTACATTAAATATTTAAAAGCTCTTCATTAAAATCAATTTACATTCAGCTAAAAGTTTAATTTTAAAATCATTTATTTAATCCAATGAAACCCATGCTAAAAATCCCCTATGAGTCAACATGAATAACTATGGCTTAGTTGTGTCGTTCATCTTGAAAAATTGGTCCGCTCACTCATTGGGTTATATCTTGCTAAGTACTGTGTTAAATCCTTTGGAAAGACACAATCGTTCAGCTGAAATAGTAACCTCAGTCTCTGTGTAATATGAAATAATTGCTGAAAGATTTCCAGTATTTATCGTTAGTGAAATGATGCCATCCCCATTTAACAATGGGCGCCATAACGGTTTCTAATCTGAGACCGCAGTTGGTAACCGATGCAACGCATTTCACCTTGATCAGTTTAAGATACAAAATGAAATTCTTCTGATGAATAGTTTATTTTGTATAAGGAAAAGTGTTAATAAAATTTGAGGGTGAATGTCAAGCTATATATAGAATATATCAATGGGAGTGGGCTAGTCGATTTTTCTTTTTCTGCCATAATTGTTTTTGTTCCCCAGCCTTGCCTAAGCATTAAGCTAATAGTTATATAACAATGTTGGGGCCCCTTCCATGGTCTAACTGGTAGTGCATTGGATCACAGATCACTACCATCTGAGTTCGAATCTCAGCGTGGGCATATCTGAAGGGTGTTTCATCTTTTGACTTCGCTTCATTACCTTTGGAGGTCGCTCAGCCCATTTAGCCTACCATGTGCCCAAAAGTGGCCATAAAACATCAATCATCTTGTATAACAATGTTAACTGTCACTAATATATGCTTGCAGATATTCTTTAAAGACTCTTGGAAGTATATACTCACAAGATTATCAGGTACCTAGAATATGCACTCCTTATTTCATTAAAGATTTACTGTAAAGTGTGACTCAGCAATATATTTTAGTTTTTGTGGCAGCCTTCTCATTTATAATCTGTGAAATGTTCTCATATAGTATAGAAAAATAAAAACATGCTTCAAAATTCAGCTATTCTTTAACTTCTCATGTTAAAATGTGGTTATTGGTTTTATTTTCATAGAGAAAAACAAAAAAGACGTACCACAAACATAATGTACCTGAAACAATGGAAGAATATTATCAAAGGTAAAGATACCAACTGAACTGATGTATAAATTAATTTCCTTTATTTGTGCAGCAATTGTTTTACTATTGGAAGTTTTGGTTTTAGGTATCTACACAGTGTACAACACGGAGAAACAGAAATCCTTCTGAAGTTGTCACAAGAGGTAACAGAATCATGTTATTGCATTTATCAACTGTAAAATGTTGTGATCTAAATACTTGGATGCATTGGCACCAATTAGGATATTCAGTGTTCTATTAACCGTAATTTAGATAATAATAATAATAATAAAATCAGCAATTTTTCTGGAAGGAAATATAATGCTGTTTGAAAATTTGTGTTATTCAGAGTGATAATAAGATACATAACATACATGTACGTGTGTGTGTGTGTGTGTGTGAAAGATACTGAAGGAATAGTAAGCGGTTTTTTTCTTCTATTTTCTCCATTTATATATGACTACCGTAACTGAAATAATACTGGAGGATGGGAATATTTTTATTCCAGATTGACATGGCACCATCTCTCCTTGCTAGAATCATCATAGAGAAATATTTAGAGTACACAGAATCTGATGGAGAACCTCGTTAGTACAGTAATTATCCGTATTAATCGTGGCTGGCAGTTGTGAGGTGTATTTGAATGCACATTTTCGCATTTAAATTCAGCAGTGATTTTGTAATCACTGGTCGTTGATCTGTTGTAGTTTTTCTCCCATTAACTCTGTATTCACTGCGTCTTGTACGTTGTAAGCATATTTTTTCAGCACTGAAAACCACAGTAACGCTGTATCTAAAGAATACATTCCTGATCAAAGATTCTGTTTTAGCAGATGAAGTGAACCTGGTAAGTAAGTAGTGTTATTTCGAGAGTATAGTTTTTGAATGTGGAATGGTGAATGAGTAGAGTTTAATAACACATTGGGACAAAACTATTTTTATTGTTGCCTCCTTTTATTCAATATTCTATACAGTAGCACGCATAAAGCTGATTTTCTGTAAAAGCGAGTGACGATCTGATTTCACTGTTTTATAATTAAAAATCGGCACCTAATATTTCTTTACCCATGAGCGATAACTATTTTTTTCCCATACTTATCACAGTGTGGGCACCTCCGTGGTCTAGTTGGTAGCTCGTTTGACCACAGATCACTACCACCTGAGTTCAGATCTCGGTGTGGGAACATCTGAAGGGTGTCTCATCTTTGACTTCACTTCATTTGAACCTTTGGAGGTCGCTCGGCCCATTTAGCCTACCATGTGCACAAAAGTGGCCCTAAAACATCAATCATCATCATTGATCACAATGCGCATAAAATATATTGTTTTTCTTTTCTGTATTTTTTCTAGTGAAGTATATATCAGAATTTGTTGTAATATAATTGTGCTTACTTATATATTTTCTGCTGAATATGATCATTTTAAATGTTGTTAGTAAAAATAAATGTTACTGACCATTAATTTGAATACCATTTTTTCTTTTCTTCAGTGTGTCTTGTCGGATCAAGTTTATGGACCTGTGGTGGATGTCATAAAACAGTATCCTTTAAAAACAATTAATGTGAGATTGCCCCGAGTTGGTTGGCTGTCATAATGTAGGTGTATTTTGTTATTTACTCATATATTCTAGTACGGCATTATGGTAAATGTCATATCCGTGGTTCCCACGTGTCCTGGTTTTTGTCGGAAACCGATTTGAAACAAAATCACCATAAAAACTGTCAAAAAGCACTTTTGAACAAAACTGCTGTCAAAAAGTATATATTTGGCAACAGTTATTGACAAAAATCACAAAATAGAAGGTGAATTACTTCTTAAGAGCTAGTTTCCCTCGAACAAGTTAACTGTGTTTTCCCACATTGTGACAGCAAGTTAGCAAATTGCAGTTAAGTGAATTAACATATGTGAATGGCTAAATGCAGGCTAATAAATGAAAATGGTGGTTGTTTACTTGATTGAATTTGAGAAGAATGGCTAACAATAGGCCTATATATAAGCATAGAGCGCTGACGAACCGTCACACGGCTTAAAAGTTAATGCTGCAAACTGTTTTGTTTCATTTCCAGCAATATTATTAAAAATCAAACTCCTAACAATATGAATAAATGCATTCTTATCACAAACATGACATCCAAAACTACCATTGTGTTTTTTGACGGTTTCTGACAGTTCAAACCAATGTTACATAAAAACAAGGTTTTGTCCTGGAAAATGGTAATTTTGTCCTGAAAAATCAATATTTCCTTGGCTCTGGGAGTGATGCATAGGACATAAGTGCTTTGACAAAAAATGTCTAATCCTGTCACGATTTTAGCAATCATCTATAAGGATTGAATTAATCAGGTATATTGGTTTTTAAGTGTGAGAAAGAGTTATTTTTAATGTTAAATTAATTATATATCATTTTGTGGTATTACTGAACTACTGTACTGGGTAGTAATACGTTAGAAATAATGCATAATTAAGTCCCTCCTACCATAATTCTAGCCCAGTAAATCACCCAGAAATAATAACTTTGTATATTCTAAAGACAAAAGTTTTGTATTTGATGACAGATCTTTTGTTTATACTCATAGTGTTCTAAGTACCCAATACTCATTGTAAAAAGTAGTAAATAAAAAAAAGTGGTTTGTTTAGCTTTAGTGCTGTTAACATCTGGAACATATGGCCAAGGAAAACATCTACCAAGCATGAGTATAAGTTGGATTTGAACTCATAATCTGAAAGTTTACAGTCCAATGTTGTAATAGCTGTACTATTAGAGTGCCCAATGCTGTTTCTAGGCTATAAAATACCCTTATTGTGGATTCTTGTATCATATATACAATGACTAGTTTGAAGTGTAAGTTTTAAAGTACTCATTTTCCATACCACTTTTACTTAGTGGTGTCTTAGTCCTGACTTTTTTCATAAATCAGTTATAGTTTTGTCCTTATACACTATGTTTATTTTATTTACTTGTACGATGCCAGAAAACAATTCCTTGAATCTGGCTCTTCACAAGTGAACACCGACACATTTAACGCACGGCTACCGGTTACGAGGAAGATTATTCCATTAGCCAATGAATGTGTGATATTAGACAACCAAATTTGTATTTATTAATAGACTCCTTATATAGATATCAGCTCTGTTGGTCAAGAATATGAATATCTGCTAAAGAACACCTTAGAGCAGCAAGGCTTGGCCTATTTAGGTGAGTTGCATCCACAGCATTGATTGAATTATTTGGTTTACAAGGAAATATTTGTAACTTTTCCATAGTTTATTCTGTAGATAGGTATTGAAAAAATTATTTAAATTGAAACAGAAATCTCATAATTCTGCCACAGAAACATTAAAATGCCAAAATTACTGTTCTCCTTGTGTCATTTTGATACTAAGAAATATGACATGTATATGGTTACGGTATTATAGTTAATAAAACCTGTTTTGATTGGTTGTCTCAAATATTTATGTAAAATCCAGGTTATAAGTGTTTCAATACATAATTTCTAAACCTGTAATGACCTTTAGAGGTACTTTAATATTTATGCTATCATTTGACTCAAAGTGTTCCTTTGATAACCATTGTGTAGGTTGAATTGGTGCTATATAAATAAACAATTTGTAATTCATATAAACTCTAATGTGGCCAATATTATAGTGTGGCATTAAATATGGATTTTTGTTCGTTTTGACTCCAGCGACATCATCCTTTCCTCGCTTGGCTTTTTACAGAATATCTAATGTTGCAAAAATAATTAAAACCTGGGTTTCTAATGCACCATATATATATTTTTACAGCATTTATTCCCTCAAAATGATTAACATTTGTTTTGAGAACTGAAATACTCAGTAAATAAATAGATTTATGATAAAATATTGGTATTTAGGGTGTTTATTCTTTGTATTTGTCCTTTCTATGATCTGTTTCTTCAATATGTTCTATGTTTTGGAACATGACTAAAATGTGATAATTGATCTAATTCTTAATGTTTCTATGAATTATTTCCATGTTATTCAATATATTTCTGGAAATATTGACAAGATGTCAAATGGCAGTGATGGTGATGTGCCGCCATCTGATGAATAAAATGAACACCTCCAGATTTGCCTCTTGGGTGTGCTTTTGAGGGTTTCCCCTATTAATGAGGACTGAGCTTGGTGCAAAAATAAGAATCCAAGTGCTGTAATGGAGAGTTTTATGTGCATCCCATGTTTTTTTAAAATTATGATGCAGATTAATATTCTCCTTCATGTTGATATTGATTTGGTGTTTGGAATTGGCCAGAGACTGACAGATCCATGGTTTTAAATAATAAGAGCACAATTAAAAAACCTTCAGTTGGCTAATAAAAGGGTCTCGGTTAAGGAAATCACATTGGAAGTTTGTTATTTAATGCACGATCATACACCTGGATTGGTTGTACTATATGTAGAACTATGTGGCCTTCTAGATAGTTGTGGTCAGATTTGTCGTTTTTCAAGTTACATTTGCTCCATTTTTAAATGTCTTCATTTATTACAAACCTATGAAGGATAAATATAAATTCTGGCGAACAACCAGAGGATGGACACAAACTACAACAGTACAAGTAATCAGTTACTGATCTAAGTACCGGTAATACTTGTATGAAAAATATACCAATAAAGTTCTTTAAAAAATGGTTGATTTATAGTTAATAATAAGCTTTGATCAAAGTGCAAATACTTGTCAGGATCTAGTGTTCTTTTATGAATATTTAGCGAGAGGTCTTAGCCATGAAACTGATCTGTGAATGTATTGAGGCATCCCACAATTTTGTGATGAGCTTAGTCGGACTTCCCCCTGAAGTGCTCCACAACATGTTATGCAACGTGAATAAGCATTTTTGAGAATTATTAATAAATTACGTAGAATGCAAGACTAATTGTACTGACTGTTTATTTATTGAAAACAATATTATCTTATCATATTACTTGTCATTCATTGTATGGTTACATGTTACTTTTTGTGCCTATAATGATATAGTGGTCTACTTTTTCCACACACAAAATGTCAGGCTGCCGGGAAATAAGATTTGCTTTGTTGAATCAAATTTGTGATGGATATTGAATCGTATTAAAAGAAAACATAAACTTGCGCTCATATCCAATGATCAATGGTTGTTTATGTAATACTACTTTTGTGTAAAATTGGCAAATGCTGAAAATTGTAGTCAGATCTTGGGAGCGAAAACGTGAATCAATAGCTACGGATTTCTTATAATAAATATCCATTGTACAAAGTGATTGTTCAATTTAATACTTACCGGGTATCTCTTGCCTTAAAATTGGTTATGACGTGTTCTAAAAATGTCACTGAAGTGGAATTAGCCAATAATTATTATTATTTGGCATCACTTTGCTATAATCACCTACTTTGTTTTAGTGTGATTCTACCGTATGTAATTGTTACAATTATTATTATTCTGTATCTGCTAACTATCATCTCTCTTTATAATATATATGTTTTGTTGTTCGGGGAGAATCCCCAGGCTGTCGCTTATTCAGCCCAGCCTCTATGTTGGAGTAGTTAGGAACTCCTCCCCCACCACTCACAAGGGAGCAGTACGGAAAGATGGACCTGAAATACCCTGAGGGTGGTCACTGCCAGAGTGTTTTACATCCTCAGGGGGTCTTTAATGTCCCCCTTTATTTTTAATAATTCAATTGAGACGGCAGCACCATTTAACGTGGTCATCCACACACACTGTTGTGAGCCGAGAAATTAATCTCTGTTAAAGTTTTGACGTTTTGCTCAGGATCAAACCTGTGACCTTTGGTACCAAGTGCTGAGTGCTTAACCGCTAGGCCACTGGAACTCTCTCTCTCTTCCCCTCTTTCTCTTTCTCTCTCTCTCTCTCTCTCTCTCTATATATATATATATATATATATATATATATATATTTTAATTTTTGAACTAGGTGAAGATGACCTACGTGACAGAGGCTATGATAAAACACCAGATGTTAAACTGGAAATCCCAATAGGTAAGACAAAACTCCTATGCCGGTAGTAAACTAAACTTCTTGGTTGACTACAACCCTGACTACACAAACACATACGTGTGTGTGTGTATGCGTGTGTGTGTGTAGTCAAGGTTATAAACATGAAAAGTGTTTGGTGCCATTTAAGAAATGTCAGTAGCCATAACAAAATTTGGTGTTTAACTACCAGGTATATAAATATGTAGGAAATCTTAAGTGCTGTGTGGAATTGTTTCATAATAAATAATCAACAGTAAATCAGTATTAGTGAAATTTTGTATAATTTTCCATGAACAAAAGTATACTTTCTCTCTATTTGGACATTTATTTTCATTTAAAATAAAATTGTATACAGAAATTGTTCAATAAATGCAAGGGACTCATTGTACATGAATTAATATACATTCGTCATCAATGGATGTTTGCATAACACAGGCAGGGTCTGCCTGGCTTCATTAAAGAACGTTTTAGTTTTGTTATTCATCTCATACTCTCCTTTTTGTCTAATATAAAAAGGCCAGAAAAATTATCCAGATTTGTTTTACTGAAACATGGTTGCATATGAAAGAAACATTTGCTCTTGCTGTGACATTCTTGCCATAGGCAACCAATTTTAGTGTGTGTGTGTGTGTGTTATAGTGAATTTTATATCTTCCACTATATGGCAACGTTGATATTTTCCGTCACAATCTCGAATAGGTATTTAAATTTAGTGGGATGTAGACAGTGAAGACAGTCTGCATTTAACAGAAACACACAGCCTAATATTTTATTTTGTGTTTGTGAGGCCCAAAATGGTCATTTCAGATTATCTTTTCAGCTGTGAATGGTCATGTCGTCAATTGGATTGAGAGTAAAGCATCATTTGGTGATGAAGATAGTCACAGGAATTATTTAAAAGAACAATTTTGGAGCTACTGGAACAGGTCTGCATTTAATATTTAGTGAAAAGTAGAAAAGACGAAGCTCAGTTTCTTACAGTTCATTTAATGAACTGTATTTGTTAGCCTTTAGCTATCTATCTATCTATATATATATATATATATATATATATATTGGTACAGATTTGAGTTAAATAAACTATTACTGTACTGATTATTTTAGTCATATCCTTTTAAGAACATTTGTGTCTTAATTCCAAGTGCCAGGTAGCAACTTGTTCTGGGTTTAAAGAGAATGGGATATAATTTTAATATAACCTGAATTCAATATTAATAATTAAAATATATTTAAATCTTAATAATGGCATAAAGTATTACCACTTTCAAGTTGATAATATTTAGCCACATTGATTATCAGTTATGACATTTGAATTACTATATTATTTATTGATTTGTTTCAGGGTCAGGTGTGTTATGAATAATAAATATTTGATAACTTATGATATGTGGTCACTGTAATATACTCACCCAGTCCCGAGACCCAGTGCTTGGGATATCTAACAGAAGTGTTATAATGTCGGGGATAATAATATTGTAAATAATATTGTAAAGCGCCTTAGAGCAGCTTCTAGCTAAATAGGGCGCTCTATAAATATAACATATTATTATAATGTAGAATTATCTTGACAACAGGTTTGGACCCGGTCTTGTTATCTACTGGTTTGGATTCATCGATGAGCTGGACATTCATCAGGACAAAGGCATAATGTTGATGGATCACTTCCCTGAAGAGATAGTTATGATGAATCCTCTGACACTGTTACCTCAAGGCTTGCTGCAGTACAGCAGTAAGATACACGAGTATGCTGCAGCCATCGCAAAGCCAAAACCCGAGAGTGACACAGTCTGATGAATGCTTCTGGTTTAGTTATTGAACCTTCTGCCTTTCTTCAATATTTACATGTATTGTAAAACTTGAATTAAGACAGTGCTTTAGCTGGTCTTTAAACAGGGATGGTCTTAGACCTAGACAGATTCCAACCTATTTTAGTCTTCACGGCTAAATTGGTAGCTTGAAACAGCAACGTTTACATTTTTTATTTAAACCTGAGAGGAACAATGAATTGAAGTATTCAAATTTTAGTGGTTTATTAATATATGATTTGTTTACTAAGGCAATTGGTCACAGGGACAGGTTTGTCCACAGGCTTTTAGCTAAAGAACCATTTGTTAACTCACCCACATTTCAAGAACCAATTACGGAAGAAAACTGACGAACCTCCATTTGTGTTATGGAGATCACTTTGCACAGATAGATATGTTCGGTAAATCTGCTAGTTGGGTGACCAAAATATTTTTTCTTGCTAAGAGGAACAGTCACTGCTAGCATGCTTTAGTTTTGTATTTAATATTGTGCCACTAGAAATATTGATAACATGTGACTGAATAGACAAATCTAGTTGAAGCTAATTTATATTTTTATTTAATGTATGACATGTTTGGGTGTGTGTGTGTGTGTGTTCATCTGAAGAATGCTAATAAATGATTTGTCTCGATTATTTTCTTCCAGTGATCATTCTTGTATACAAGGATTTGAGAAGCTGTGAACCCTTATGATATATAATGTATGGTTTGAAGTCATTTTTGTTTAATCTGTTTACTTAAATACTTGTATAGCTTTTAATATTTCAGATCGAAATTGAAACGTTCAATGGATTGAATGATGTAGAATTTTGGCATTTTATTGTGCTGTGTACGTAATTTGTATAGTTTGTTTATTATGGAACATTAATTATTTTCCCTGAAATGTTAATTTATGTTAAAAGTTATGTAGATGTCAGCATTCAAAACATATTGTTTAAAAATTAACTAATCCTAGTTTATGAGGTATTGGTTTGTAATATGAAACGAAATCTTGCTCTAATGACTTCTTGTATTAATTCATGTATTTTTATATAATGTCAATGCATTATGATGTGGTATTTCATTATTGTATATTTTATATAAACAGATGCCAACTATATATATATATATATATATATATAAACTATAAGTCTTGCATTAAAATTCATAAACATAGATCTGAAATATTAGAGATTCTAAAATTGCCTGTTTAATTCCGTAAGTAATAGTAAGGTAATTAATTATGAATGTTATAATAATAGTTATCCAATTTATTCAATTTTCCTGCATATTTAAACAATGATATTCTTCAGCTTTAATGTACATATATATATGACTTGGATCAATGACATAATTTAAACTTTTGTTATTTTATGTTTTCCATTGGAGGGAACTCTTACAGCAAAGTGGTATAGAGCTGTACTGTGTCAGGTCATGGTTGAAATCTCAGTGTTACCCATATATGTGAAGTGTTTCATGTTATCATCTGAATTACCGAGGGAGTCATCCCTCTGCTTTATTTCTCGGGTGTGACCAGCATTGATGCTAAACAAAAAATCAGATCACTTACTCTGTTATTCTCTAGTTGCGCAACGTGTTGTCCTAGCCATTATACTGTAAGCAGTAATTTATTTTCGTGTAAGCGCTAGTTATTATTTAGCCATAAATAATATGATTTAACAATCACATTGCATAAGTTACGTGTCAGCGATATAGTTATTTTCAGTGGTGAGAAAGTTCTTACTTATGGTACCATGGAACATTAGTATTCTTTAAAATTCCAAATTTTGCATTGCGTGGAACATCGAAAGCTAAAATTTGTCACTTGTTTTTAGTTATTCTCTCCTGTAAATGATGGTCATAAAACATGATCATGATGATTACGATATGGATGGTTGGTTGCAACCAGATAATATTCACAAAGTCACCTGGATAGCTTGTATTGCTTAAAGAAAACATAACAATGTCCCCAATATCCAATATGGTTGTCTCGATGGCACGTCTGTCAGAATTAAGTTTGGGTTTTAGTTCTTGAAGAACGATGGAACGCATCTGTGTTGTCCTTTGTAGCAAACTGGAACTCTAACTTCTAGATCGTAGGATCAGTTCCAAGTGTTGTTTGTGTTTTATGGGTGTTTCATCCATCAATAAAAGGCTTTAGCCTGAGCATTGCATTTCCATAAAGAGTAGCCATCATTCAAGTAGCAATTGTTTCTTCATTCTTGAAGATGAAACTAATAATGCCAGAGCCTATGGAAACAATTACTAATTAATACAACTGTATTTGTGTAGTTGGATTCTAGCTTTGATTGGAGTTCCGCCAAATGAATGTGGAAATAATGACAAAAGTTTCAATTATGCGGCACAAGTCTCACTGTATTGTGGTTAATCAAAATTCTCGTGGAATACACTCTCGAGCAACATTTAGAAATAGACCATTGTTCAGTTGTTTAATAACCCTCTCACATCGAGACACAGTAATAAACAATTAAGTATTTGTGGATGCAGAAAATGTTTTTCCATCCAGATGCCTCTACCAATAAAGTGAACGATTATTAGTTTATCCGGCAAAAGTTACATACCACCTTGGATAACAAATATAGAATAATTGTGTAGAATTAACAAACAACTTGATTCTCTTCAACGTGCAAATATATGATCTGGTTTCTTTTTTTCCCTTCTTTTACATTTTAACTGCAGAGATACAAAGTTTAATTATTTTATGAAACATGTTAAATCAATTGTTACAGTATGCCAAAGCAAGATTGTCAAAGAAAAGATGGCCAAACGCTATATTTTAAAAACCAATTATATTTACATTCTGTTTTTGCATTCCATGTACCAATTTTAGCGTTTGAATTGAATTAAATTAATTAATAGTCTTTCAATGATGATTTAACTTTAATTTATTAATAATATGACATATGTTTTGGATGGGGGGGGGGGGTGTCAGTACAACTACTGGTAGGTGTGTTGTGACATATTTACCCACACTTGGGTTCAATTAGTATTGTTATTGCTTCATCGCTGACTGCTTTCAAAGTCAGGGTTCACACTACATGTATTTATCTAAGATTATAATTATACGCTGTGATGGCTCAGTGACTGGTTCCGAACCCGAGAGTCATCAGTTCAAATCCTGGAACTGGGTACTTGCCTTTCACGAAAACACATTAAGTGCTAGAATGTATACATTATCTAGAACAACGGGACTGCTTTTGGACTGTAAGTGATCAAATCAATTTAAAAATACACGAACCTGTATATAACGTTCTATGAACAAACTATTTCGACATGATATAATACAAAATACATATTCAAAATATAAATACCAATCTGCGTTGTTTAGTCAATTTAAATCTTTCCTAACACACACACACACACACAATATTGTGAAGTCCTCAAACACACTACAAGAATTAACAATCTACCCTTGTTTGTTTATAGGCTTTCCATGAAGATGTTGAGCTTTATAGAGACAAACATCTGGCTTACTTTGTTCAGGTAAACCACGCGGTTCTCGTTTTTGGCACGTAATGTTTACAGCAAACAAAATTCTGGCCCGAGTGAGACGCACGTCGATAAGTGTTAGCATGTGGTGTGAGAAAGTAGGAACGACCTCCACGGAAGATAATCATGTAAACAGAACCCATCGCATTGTATCCCATATAGCTTATACTCGTTCAAAAGAAATCAATTCCATGCTACGTCGAAGCGAACCTTGGCACTTTACTACCCGACTACGTGCTGTATCTTGTAAAATCGGGCGATGTTAGTTTCAAATGATATTAACATAAATAAAGCCACTTTGGTCCTGCATTTTTCGAACTTACTTATTTCCGATGATTTATCTATATAAAAACGGGCGGAGACCATGTTTGTCGTTATCTTTCAACTCCCGAGCTGACACTCCACGAGTCTAATTTTTAATAAAAAATTATCTCCCGCTAAACAGATCAGATACGAAAGAGGCTACAACACTGTATCTATAGTATAAAAATAAAACAAACAAAAATCCTAGTAATGTTTTGGTGTTTTATCTTCTTCCGGAAGACAAATAGGTCGGCTCAAGGACCCCCATCAGCAAGGTTCTGCTTATCTTAGCGCGCGTGTATGTATGAGAGAGGGGGGGGGGGTTGGTGTACATGGAATTCTTGACAAACTGGCCGCCTCCGTGGATTTAACTTTCATACATTTATTCTTTATTTTCGGTAAGGAACATTTTTGTTTGTCTGCCAAACACATCACCGATGAGATACTATAGTAGTAACATAATACCTAATACTAATATAAGTGGATCAAACGCTCGTTCTGCATTCCACATCCTGGTACTTCCACCTGAAAAGTTACCCATAGACATTACAGATTTGACGAATCTCCTGCAAAATATTTCTAGAGATACTAGTTTTACTATAAATATTCCATTCCGTGGCTATTTATAAGCAAAAAACCGCAACCAGATCGTTCACATTCGTCGTAATCATCGGAAGTTGGTGAAGCACTCTTCATTAGACAGTCATCGGTCGGTTGTCAGTGTACCCGTCAGTATACGTTCCATTTTCTGCACCTACAACCACAACATAGTTAACTCGCATGTCCGATTGATCATTAAGACCGGCGGCTAACATTACTGCCACTCGATATGAAGAGATAGTTGTCAGCACAATCCCTTTTCGGTACAGTGCAGAGCTGAACCCGTGGGAGGCGGGAATCCCCCCCCCCCCGCCGCTAGAGATGTCGTCACAGTTGTGGGTTAAGTGTTGCTCTTTTTCCTGTTTGTAATGTGTGTACGTGCGTGAACATCTTCATACTATTTTTTTTTAACCAACGAAGACGAGAAATGTACTGAGACGAGAAAAGCTAGAAACTTACCTCCGAAATGCTTCATCGAGTTCTTCATCGATTTGGCATCAATTCAGGGATTGTGCGACTTTGTGCTGTGGCACACTGAAGTATGCCATAGTACGTCATAATAGTTGGCATTTTTTTAAATAATAGTATTCTCTAATTTATTTTATTGTTCATATTGTAATTGTATTGTACAGCGCCTTTAAATGACTGATGTTTGTATATACGTTTTATTAAATGAACACAATTATTATTATTATTATTATCTTGCAGCACAGTAGTTTTTTAGCCACAAAGTGTATGGATACTCCTCACACGTCTATTTCGCGATAACTATAAGTACAACCAGAGTTCAGTTGGTGTGCGAGTTGCCATTATATTCCTTCTCCTTTGTCCGTGAACGCACCCCGGGGCTGTGCCTTCTCTTTTCACCGACAGGCGGCGCTCATCATCTGCAGCCTTGGGCAAAGGAAATCATTCTCGGAGCGACCTGTCATAATTTGCTGACCGACCGCGATGAGGAACCGTCGGACCAAGATGCCACGACGAAGTCGCCTCAATGGGCGGTTGGTCAATATTGAGAATGGCGCTTCTGCCATCTCCGATAACACGCCTCGGCATCGTGTTACTCCGCCTGTTAACCTTCGGCATTAACCGTATAACGTGTAGTGAAAACATATGACTTCTTATACAAATGTTATAGCTCTGGTTCGCTGGTTGTCTTTCCTCCCTCGGAATAGTAAGCTTCCTGCGCGTGGATTGCGTTAGTTCGATGAATTCGATCGCTAGAGTCTGCACGAACACATAGAGTAAGTCTCTGTGTCATAGAGAAAGTAACTAGTGGTTGTACCAAAATAATATAACGGGGAGGAGGTTCAGCACCAAGGAAAATAATATAGCAATATTGAAAATAATAACATTATTATTATTATTTCCGTGTCAGGTTCAATATAATAATGTTATTATTATCATCATGTGGTATGCCAAACATATTTATCATTCTTATGTAAAGTGTGCATGAAAGCACTTTTTAATTTTTTTTAAATATTCTGTAATACATATTTACAGTCATGCCAGTATAGGGAATCTTCCGAATAGACAATTAACAGTGTTGTATCTCCCTTCCGTGTCGGCTTCAAGTAAATGCCGCCTTTAAGTAAATACCGAGTAATAAACTGGATAACAAATACCAGAAGGTCAACTAAGATGCCATGTGGCTTGGAGGTTTGTCGTCTATAATGGAACTTTTGATTTGTTTTCCTATCATCAAGATATACGCTGAATCTGAGGTACATCTTGTTTATCATATATCACGTGCCAGTGTGGCTTATATATATATATATATATATATATATATTGTTCTCAAGTTATTGGTATAAAACAGGTTATTTTCTCTCACTTGGTGTGATATTCAGTAAGAATTAAAATTTTGAATTAAATTTTTTGTACCTAATTTTATGGAGCATTTGTATTATTATAAAATGATGCAATAGAATTTGGTTATTTTAATTGTCACATAGTGTGTGTGCGTGCGTGCGTGCGTGCACGAGTGCGTGCGTTATATCAATATGTTACACTGTAAATACACAGCTGCTGGATCATGTGAACTAAACCATGAACCCATCCTCAAAAATTAGCCACAAAAAGCCTACGGGCTGCTGTACCTGGTGTTTCGGATGCAGACGTATTCAGCGAATCGTATTCGATTATTATTGAACTAATAATCCGAACTGACAGCCAATTGTTGAAGAGCTGATGAAACGCCGACACAAAGGAATGGAAACAGATTTTCAAGATAACGATTCGAATTCGGAACCTTTGGCCTCTCCATATGACCGTCTGTCACGAAAGATAATTACTGATCAGACACGGAAGGTTTCTCTATCAGCGTACTATATGAACAACGTCTATCACGTTGATGACGACGACAACAACACTAATATTATTATAATATAGTGCACCTTCTTCCAGTATATAAAACATAAAAATGGTGAAGGAATTATATAATTGTTTTCTTTAATGTTATGTGTTCTGGATCCTGTTAAAACTCTAATATATATATATATATATATATATAATATTTGTTTTCCTTTTTGATATCCAGTTGCCGACTGATTGTGACACATCACACACATACACACACACACACACACACACACACACACAACACCTCACTGTTATGTATTATGGGGCAGTGGGAAGACAACTTCATAGCTACACTGGTCCACCAGCGATCAAGATCTGTCTTACAATTACATTTAGCTTATATAGAATGGAACCTTTAATTTGTTTTCCTATACAGAATATATATAGATATATCGTCTGTACTGTAGATGTTGGAAATAAAATTCTATCTATCTATAATTGATCAAAAAGGGGAGTTTTAGGGATAATATATTTCTAATCTTCGCCAACCCGTTTTACAGACAAACACGAGACGGGCTTGTATTTCTTGATAACCGTAATATCAAATTGTTATGATTTAGTATAAAACTTTATAAAGAGAGGTTTCATAGATCTCGGCAAAATATTTACGGAAAACGACAGATTAAAATATCTATGAAATTGGTTTGATAGATACACCCTGGTCAATCTTGAAAGCCATAAACTCAAATATAAAGAAATCATGTCAGGATGTCTTCAGAATTTGTTTGCTCCCAATATGTAGAAGAAGGTCAAATATATTTATTGTTGATATGTTTGATCCCTGAGCCAATGGGATGCCGCGTGATAAATTGACAGGAGAAAATCTAGTAACATATAAATAGTTGATAACGTATGATTAAATGTTATTAAGGAACTGGGATAACGTCTGAAGCAAGTAGGACAGTTGGATTTTCATGTCCACATTTCGTTTATCAGAAAATTGGAAATAGTCTTGATTACCCTTGTATGCCTGACTTGATCATATTGCTGTATTATTCGCAGTGGCAGATGATATATATATATATATATATATATATATATATATTGTCAAAATATAGATTTTACAAATAGAAAAAAATAAGTGATATCAGCTTGAGCTGTGATTAGCCTAACGCATTAATAAACACGCGATCATTTTATGCATATTCTATCCTTTATAAATTTTGACCATTTTGGATATAGCACTATTACTTGGGTGGATGAATATTATAAACCGCCTCACAACGAACGTTTAGGTCTTCAAAAATAGTTCATTTCAAGGGGGGGGGGGACTAATTTATATTTCACACAAAACATAGGAAATTCTTTATTTTATCAAAACCTGTTCTGAACCACTGACAAGTGCTCGATGTTATCGTAACCATTTTCGATATTTGAGTGGTGCATTATGGTTTCGATCGCAGTAACTTCCGGTCATTACTAGTTCGGCTAACAGTAGACACGAAATAAAGCAAATGCACTTATTCTTGATATACAGAGCTAATGACGGGTTGAGGAAATAGATTTATCCATCGTCCACTCGCTAGAAGTCTGACCGCATATTTGTTTACCGAGATGGCGCACCATATTCTCTAGACGCGCCTTATTTACATAGTAATTTGCTGAAGTGAAGCGCTTAAGGCGGAACTAACTCCGCATCAGCAGTACCGGTGGCCGATTGTGAGCTTCGTTTGTGGCATCCAAGGCAAATACACATACACGGCAGCTCCGAATGCCAGAGCATGGACGCGTTTCAGAATAATGGCTCTTTGTCCTTGGAGGGGTCTTTAAGCCATCAGCGCGTAGCCACCGCCAACTGCACGCCATCATCCATAAGTCAAGCTGCCACCGACAAGGACGCCCGTGAAGTGTACCTACTCGACAACAACAACAACAAAAAAAACCTGTACAAACAGTGGCAGCCTTAAAAAAATGCCTTGCCCCAAGACGGACTTCGATTACTTTGTTTAGTGGTCAGGTCCTATCCCGCTCTGTGATTGGTGACCACGGCGATGTTCGCGAACATTGGCCAGAAGCACAGCTTGTATTGGCATGTAGCTGTAATTGTTTCTGTTTGTTAAAGGAGATTACGACCTTTCTATGTGCCAATACGTGTGCGTTAAGTTAACGCGGATTCACCTCGACTGACACCTGTTCGTTAGTTCACTTCACTCAGTGAGGCTAATTTCGACTATACCAATAGTTGACGATCCCCGAAAAGTAAACGCGTTTTTGTTTTGAAGCCGAGAAGCGGTTGGGAACGAAGGCGCGCTACTAAATATTGATCAAAGAACGCTTAAAGGTTGAGGACGAGCTGTTTGAATAAAGGATTGAATATTTTGACACGCAGTACCAGCAGGAGGACCAAGCAGCTGTTGTCGATAACACCTTCTGCGCGCGACAGGGTATGCAAATGACGAACCGAGAGGGGATAGATTAGCATTGTTATTATTCGCATCAATATTATAAACCGTACTAATGCTAAAACATACACGCATACAAACAGACCGATATCACGCATATACAAACAGACGCACATACTTCTAGACACATATACAACACATACACAGGTAGAGAGAGGGGGAGGAGAGGGAAGCGTTAATGGAATATAATTATGAAATTTGTTTGGGGAAATATTTCTCTCAACTTCACCAACCCCGTTTCAGCCATTATAACACGTTTCTCTGCCTAGTTCGAACGCTCAATTGTTTTACACTATTCTAGCTAACAATTCGCCTTGCCAGTCACTCGTCAGAGGCCTTTGTAATAAACGAAAGATGATCGGACATCACGGATCCGTTATCGCTCCCAAGCCACCGGTCATATAACCCTCGGCCTGGAGCTATAAATAACCGGACAAATTGCTCAAGTCCATCGCCTCAAACCATACTTCGATCAAACGAAATCCTCGTTACGAAGTTCGCGCGCCAGACCATTTTGTGCCTTCCTTCGGAGAATTCCTATTCCGTTGGCAATCCTCACGGCGAGTTGTCGTCACAGACATCAATCCATCCCGACGACCATATCCGGGACAATGACTGTTGTCAGTGATTGGTGCTGTCCACACCGAGCTATAAATTGTCCATCGAATATCTTCGCATCGGGATAGTGACCGGAAGCGTTTCCGTCATGTACAAGGTTGCCCCGAGAGCTATCTGCAGCAGCGACGCATGCGCGTACATCTTTATAGAGAAGGATGACAAATGTCCTGTATAATGTTACGAGTATCTCTGTATTGTTTGTGTGACGGGAGAAGTAAATTAAATCATTAATGTTGGCTATCGTGATGATATAGCTCGCATAAAAAATCACCGTGATACTGCATACATTGGTCGGAGAGTATAATGTCAATGACATATCAAGGTCATTCCTACTAACGCATCGGGGCAAGTTATATGAAGTGCTCGATTCATCGAGGATTTTTTTCTTTTTTTTAGGGAAGTTTCTTATTCAACCAAATGTCTACATATGTATATCTTTGTATAACAGTTTATGCACGTTCTGGTTAAACACCGGAAAGAACGTTCTACAGCCAAGAGTGTCAGAATCATTTACGATATTACGATCGTGATAACCAAATAGACAATAACAGTCTCATCTTTCGTTTGCTGAGCATAAAAAACGGGACTTATCATGTGTGATTGTTTCAAGAACAGCGCTCGAAACGTATCCAATAAAGCCCAGTTTCGTTAATCTACCAGCTCCTTTTTGTTTTATCAAGTGATGCTTCGACCCAAAATTATATTAAATAGGTAGAATAATACTATAATATGTTTATAATGGCATAATTAATGTAGCACGAAACGTCACAAATATTCTTTGTATTCGCTATAGAATGACACATCCCTCGGAAACAAATACTTTAGTATTTCTTTTTCTATGACATAATGACGTAAACTCCACCCCCACACATGCTGACCTCATATACTCATACTGTGGTCTAGTTGGTAGCGCGTTGGACCACAGATCGCTACCACCCGAGTTCGAATCTCGGCGTGGGCATATAAGGTTGTTTCACCTTTGACTTCGCTTCATTACCTTTGTAGGTTGCTCGGCCCATTTACGGATTTCGCCTACCATGGGCACAAAAGTGGCCGTAAAACATCAATCATTGTCTTCATCATTTATGGCCAGTTACTGAAGAGACTGAAACGTATCAAGACATTCGATAAGAAGATTCGGTTCTTTGGATTAAGACGACTTGGTCAGAATCGTTTTTCTTCTTTTCTCCATAACTGGTTGTATTTACCCTTTTAAAACGTTCTCCTAATTTCTGTCTGAGGCCTTAATATAAATCAGCGAGATCCTGAAAGGCTTCAAGACCGAAAACCCTTTCACAGATCTCGAATATCGTAAATATATATTTTTTCTTAGACCGAAATAGTTACTGAATATAGAAGAATGTCCCCTCACATACACAGAGAGAGAGAGAGAGATTCAGACAGACAGACAGACAGACAGACAGAGTCACACACGTATCATGTATTATGAATGACAATCCTTCCAATTACAACCAATCAATCAACCAACCGATCCAGTCAACGCGGAACAAATCAGAACAATAACCAAAACTATTAGGCCTACTGCGAAAGGCACGTTTTAACGCGATCCATCCAGCTAGCCAGAACGAGGCGTAATGACACACGTCCGACTACCTCCCACACAACACGAACCGGCTCACCGATAGACGATATCAACAGTCGGTATTGATGGTGGTACGATGGTATTCCTATAGCCCAGCCGGCTCTCAGCTTTCGGTAGCCGGAGTTCTCGGAACATCCGAGTCCGGGAAGCTGAACATCGCACCAGTTCACGTCGAGTCTATTTCCCACACGGTGTCGGTGACGCTGGCTCGGCAAAAGGAACGCGAAGCGACTAAAATCATCTCCAGTTCCGTTGAGGAGCGATCGAGTGTGGTGGTGATTTTTTTGCTGTGAAATCGTTCATCATCACTGGATTGACTGCATCGTGACAAATTATTTATATTTAGCTACGGGAGCCACGTTATAAGGATAATCCGGTGCCGCGCATGTACACATTTGTCTGGATAGTAAGCGAGGAACGATCCGCTCATACAACTTGAGGCACCTAGATGGTTAATTATTTAAAGGAGTGTATTAGCCAATATTTACGTTCACGGTGGCTTACTTACATTAAATGATGGATATAGGTAGGTACACCGCTTGGAACAGGTTTTCCGGATAAAATATTGTTGCTATTTGTATGTGTGTAGATTTAAGGTCTTTTTTATTTCAGGACATCTATTCGCTATATCACTTTTTAGATAGCTGGTAGCGTGGTTGATCACAAACGTCTAAGATGGGGTTCGGTTCCCTTGGCCAGTTTATAGTATGTCGGAAATAGAACTGTTGCTGTAAAACAAAACCATTTGTGTTTGCCTCCCGCCTTCTGCAGGTACGTTACTAAATCTGCAAAATCACAGGTTAGGCTTCATATTTCAACGATACCTATGTTTGTGTGTGGGAGTGTGGCCCCTCGAGCAGATATGATCATCACCGAGGCCCAGGCAAGACAATCACTCACTGGATTATTCATAAAATGAAAGTTCGGTATCTTCAGATCAATATCGGGCAGTTCAGGATTAAATAGCAACTCGTATATAGCTAAATTGGTCATGTTTGTTAAAATTGATCCAGATGGACTGCTTCATATCTAAACCATGATGCATATAAAACTGCTATTTAGTATTGATATATTTGTGTTTATTTATGGGATTAAGTTTATGTAAATAATAAACTGAAGAAACGAGGAAAACATCAGAAGCATAATGACAATATTGATGATATTCCTCTACTAAATAATATTTGAAATAAATAACACACACACACACACACACACACACACACACAAAGAGAGATAGAGAGAGAGAAAGACAAACAATTAAGAGACACATGTGATAGCCTGATGGGAACATGGGGGGATTTATATTAGTATTCATAGATAACGTGATAAATTCTACTTTATGTAATCACAGACTTATCAGTTATTCAGATGATATTCTGGCTTACAGCCATTATCTTGAAAATAGGACCACATAACGCTAATTATTAGCTCGTCGTCTATTGGGGGCAATGTTCGAGTTGTATATGTACCAATGATGTTACGTGTAAACTAGGTCATCAGCTATGACACATTTATACAAATATGTAAATGTGACATTTTCCTGATATCTGAAATCATTTTGGGCGATAAGTAATTGTAAAAATGTAAATCATGCTGTTTAACGGCCACTTTTGTGCATAAGGTAGGCTAAAGGGGTCGAGCGACCTCCAAAGGTAATGAGGCGAAGTGAAAGATGAAACACCCTTCTGACATAGCCCGGTGGGCGATAAGTCGTCCATTAATTGTTTGAATAAGTTATACAATTAACCCTTTAAGTCTAACATTAATCTATATGTTGCTGAAAGTAGGACAAAATGTTGCCCTTTTACGGCCACTTTTGTACACACGGTATGATTAAGGGTCGAGCAAAGGTAATGTGAGTTGAACTGAAAGATGAAACACGCTTCAGACACAGCCCGGCTAAGGTTTGAACCCATGTGCTTGACGTCTGTAGCCAGCCGCGCTACCAGTTAGGCCGTGGAGATCGATGTACGGCAATATGTTAATGATAAATATATTCATGAGTATGGACTATATAACTATTTGTTTTTATACGATATTGTGTATTTTTAAACATCAGCCTAAAGATACCCTTGATTACGTTTGGTTCAGAGATATTTGGTTCCTACTATATTTTGTTTAGGAACTATAATTTAACTATATGCTATATTTTGAATTAAGTAGTTAAAAACGTTTGAAAGTCAATGAATCTACGGAATATATATATATATATATATATATATATATATATATATATATATATATATATATAAAAATGACTGAACACTGTAATTTTAATACTGATGATAATATATTAGCAGATTTCTCATAAACATCATTTAGTAAATAATACAAACACTTTCATCCTCAGTTTCTCTGATTATCATTTAAAAGAAATATAAATATTTCAAAATAAACAATGTTTCTGAGCGGAACCATATTAAATAATATTTATTGTCTGTTATTGTAACAGAGGGGAGGGGAATACAAAACCGGTAACTTAAAGACGTATAAAATGGCATATTACTGTATATAGAAGTACGATATCTATCATATACTCACTGACTCTCTCTCTCCACACACACACACACACACACACACACACACACAGAGAGAGAGAGAGAGAGAGAGAGAGAGAAAACCACACACCCACAGATGGCCATGTAGGCAACTTCGCCATGTTTCAATCCCGTAATGAATCATCCAGAATTCCGTAATAGACTGTATTTAACTATAAAATGGCAAGAGAAATATGATGCCATTATCGCCGAGCTACTGTAGCAAGTTGTCCACTCCAGTGATACTAAATACTGACATAGCAGGGGTTAATGACATTGGCCAATCGATGGTGGTAGCTTCGGGTTAATTACGTTCTGTGTTTGTCTATTTACCGACCAAAGTTAATATCCGTTAACCGCCGCAGTGACAGAGATTACAGGCTGTTCAGAAAGCAGAAGCCTTCTGTTTCCTGTCTTTGGTCTCATTTGGGCACCCGTGTCAATAAGATCGCTGAATTCTGATGAGACATCATTAGCAAATCTAAGATGTTTTGTCTATATGGGAACGACATTATCCTGTATATATGTTAGTTTACAGACAGACAGACAGGCAGACAGAGAAACAGACAGACAGACAGATAGGATTTTGAATTAAACAAATTATTTTACTTTTGTCAATAATTTATTGGTGTTTTACTACCATTTCTTTGTACACGGTTCGCTAAATATTCCAAGCAATGTACGCCAAAAAGTAATCAGGCAAAGTGAAAGATGAAACACGCCGCAGACATAGCTAAGCCAGGATTTGAACCCCGGTATTAGAAGTCTGTAGTTAATCGTGGTATCAGTTAGGCCATGGAATGTGGATTAAATAATACGATTTCGGGTGATGTAGTTATGAATTAGTCAAAAAGTATTTCTTCCATGATAATTCTACTTGGAATATAAACTACTCGGAGTAGGCAGTCCAAGTAGGTACTCGGAGTAGGTACCCCAATCAGTGATTGGAGTAAGTACTTGGAGTAGGTACATCAAAATGTTTTCTAAAGCCTATAAAATATATGGAATTGAATTGGAATTGCTCTATTTAGAATTTTGAATTGATAAATTTGATGTGGAATTGGAATTGATCAAATAGAATTGAGTGGAATTGAAAAAATGGAATTGACCCGGTGTCAGCCATAAACATGTGTATTTGGTCGAATAAATAAAAACAATTAAAACAAAACCATGTCGTAAAAAATAATAAGATTTGTGATTTACCAGTTCTGGTATTGTTGTTTGCTCAGTCTAAGTTGCGGGTTTCTTAACCTGGATCTTTTGGGCGGGAAGAATCCATTTTGAGCGAATGGCGAATTGTTGGAGTGTAACTTGTAAAAATGGACAAAGATACCTTTATGATACAAGAAACCTTTTTATAGAGATCGGCAATTCTCGGCAAATCGACCAACCAATCAGAAGCTAGCTAACTTTTTAAGTCCCCTTTCGCAATAACTTTCATTAGTAGCAGAACTTTCTGGTGTTTTAATCTACCAAACACCTCGATGGTTGTTATACTGATATAATATCGGACAATAATCCAGCACTATTATCTGTTTTTGACATTTAATTAGTGGATCAGTTACTTGTGACTGAAAACATCATTGTCAAGAATGGACCCACCTCGTAATAAAAAGAAATGATCCTCATTGGAGAGCGAAATCCTAGGTAGGATTTACTATTCACTTAAATAATCGTTCTTCCAGGGTCCCTTCGGTTCAAACTTGAGTAAATGTAATATATATATATATATATATATATATATATATATATATATATATATATATATATATATATTATATAATATAAAATGGGACTCACGACTTATTTATTTAAATGTGGCCTAACAAATGGACAAGACTATGATGATCTCTTAGATGAAAACAAGCCCAACAATAACATTTGAAATATATCCACAGCCAATGTTTTCTGTGCCACCTAATAATAGCTCAGGATGGCTTCTTGTTGCGTGCAAAAAACTAGCTAGTCTCTGATTGGCCAGTTCTAAACTTACTTCGGAATACATCGGAAAACTTCGGAATAAAAAAGTACCATTGACCACATCGAGTGACGTAGTCCAAGAATTTGACACCGTACAGAGAAGGAAGCGGAGCAAGTCCAAAATAGTGGGACTCGCCAGCCCAAATAAAACGACAGTTAATTAGCACTCTAAAGTAGCTTAGAATAGTTTTTTAAATTTTGGAGAAGATCTCGACAATTCATTCGTCAATACCAAAAATAATCATTAATGTGTCGTACATTTCTGTACATTACTTATTATTTCATTGGCCGTATCGTCTGTTTTAGCACATAAAAGTTGATAACTATCTTCAAAATTAAGTAATCCCAAATTACAACTAGTTTCATCAAATGATGGCAAAATTCAATGGTTTCTTAAGACAGGTTCTTTAAGAGTCTCTCTCTCTCTCTCTCTCTCTCTCTCTCTTGTGTGTGTGTGTGTGTGTGTGTGTAGAGAATGTATGCTTCGTCTTAGCAAGTCAGAATAATAATAATAATAATAATAATAATACAGTAACAAACGCTTAATACAATAGTAGGGTTCCATACTTACTGTAGAAGGATACCAACAGGATTTAAAGGTTAATGTATCTGAGGTATACAGTTAATTCTTAACATAACTATAAGTCCTGGATACTGCTACAGTAACCAAACAAATGTCAGACAGATCATTACAAGAGATCAACACTAAGGCTCTTAATATATAACTCAATGAATGTCTGTCAAATCGACTGTGAAATACAGCAAATTTCACCTCCATTGACCTTTAGCTTGCTGTTTTCAGATGAACATATGCCATTTTTTCATTCCATTTCATTGATTCTTCAAAAGAAGAGTACATAAAACTCACACAACACACAAACACACACACACACACACACACACACACACACACACACACACACACACACACACACACACACACACACACACACACACACACAAACACACACACACACACACAGCGCGCGAGAGAGAGAGTAATGCATTATGCGCACATGTAAATAAAAATCAGTACCACACTTATAGATCAATATAATAACTCTTAGTAACATGTATGATGTTGAATTATCAGTTATCACATATATTGACATCAAACATTGTATAATACAACAAATATAAGTGGAAATTAATTGTATTGTTTAGTGAATATTTATTGAGATATAGAGGTTATTCATGTATATATGTCAGTTTCCTTTAATGACAGTTTAATGTTTAAGCAGAGTCGAGAGCAACAAACGCAACTTTAAATGTGATTTTGGTTGATTTTGAGGAACATGAAAATAAGTGTGTGTTTTTTAGCAACTTCGAATTACCCGATTTTAGGCGAACTGGTTAATCTCTTCGAATTAAAATAGCCCTTCATTTCAGACTTCGAACGGAGAAAGTTTCGGTAAAATTTCACAAATTACGGCCGATTATTTATTCTCTGTAGCCGAAACCGAAAAGGCCGCCATTTTCATGCATCGTTTGGCAGACTGTTTATGTTAATGAGTGGCCTTCGGTAGATGAAGTGCGCGAGCCTGTCGGCATTTGTTGACAGAATAAACACTGTTAATGGGTCTCAGTGAAAGTGCAAGGAAAAATCTGTTAATGGCCCGATCGATGAGCAGCGTTTGATTTTCATCATCATTGAGTACGCGATGAGTACCAGGAGCTTAATTAGCTCATACTGGCCACGAGATATTGAGGCCACTCTCAATTGTTGGTCAAAGATCTGATCTCTGACTGACATGTCAGTCGTACAGTAATTATTGTTGGTGTGTGTCTTCTTGTTTATTATTATTATTATTATTATTATTATTATTATTATTATTATTATTATTAAAGGAGGTACTAGGGGGGAGGAGGAGGGAGAAAGGCAGAGAGAGAGAGAGAGAGAGAGAGAGAGAGAGAGAGAGAGAGAGTATATACATTATTATTATTATTATTATTATTATTATTATTATTAAAGGAAGACGGGGAGGGAGAGAAAGGGGGAGGGAGGGGGAAGGCAAAAAGAGAGATGGAGAGTATTTTTTACACTTTTATTATTGCTGTTGTTGTTGCTATTGTTGTCATTACCTGTAATCCTTTGGCAATGAGATCCTTTTTTGGCCATTTGGTCGACCAATGTTATTATTGTTGTTGATATTTAGAATATTTACCACGATTGGAGTCGACAGTGCTGCACAACCCTGTTTCCCTGAGAGGTATAAATATCTTGCCTACCAAGAAATTAGCGAATGTCCGAACACCATTTCGGCCATAAATAAGTGATTACTTTGCCTAAAAAATAACCTTATTCAAAATTAGCAAATACTTCGCCTTAATCCACATTAGCAGCTGCCTGTCCTGATCCCCCTACCCCCCCCCCAGTCTTCCCTAAAATTGGTGAATACTTTGCCTCACCGATAGCATTGCCCCAAAATCAGCTAAAACGCTGCTTAACCACAATCTTGCATTAAATCGGCGATTTTGTTTGCGGGAGTACTAATCACCGACCGACCGACTCGTATAATGTAAACCGAATCATGACACCAGGTACCGCGATCTAATCGAGGTATTATTATCTGTTGTGTTGTGGGACAGATGGGATGCCGCGTATTCTTATCAGTAATTGGATGAACAAAGCTGCCATTCATTTAGCGACGAGGTTGAGTGCTTGGCCGTTCGAGTGCCCCACAAGGCTGAAGGTAAAGGCACCTCGGCGGCCCTGGGTTCATCGCGGTTACACTTCTATGGCTGGCCATTCGGGTCATAAGTCGTCATCGAGACAGTCGTGTACAATGTGCTGGGTTTAACGCGTATGTTTAATCGCACGTATGTAGTGTGTCCCGTTTCAGTATTTAAAGTCGCGTGCCTTAGTTGACCACCGATGTTCTTTGTAGTTGATTTTCCACGCAGCATTGGTATGCAACATGATGATTTCTTTCTTTGAACCAAGATAATCGTTAATGATTACATTTGGATGCTAATAACTCATGCTGATCACATTATTTATCATTTATTATCATGCTCTTAATACAGTTTTTATATTTCACTTATCGCGCGGTTTTGCTTATATATATATATATATATATATATATATATAAAATGTATCTCGATATTAAATTATTACCGGTATGGCTAACCATATATTTCATTCATTGCGTATCCTAATAACAGTATATCCGATTTTCCCATTATATTGGAATTCTGAAAAAGAAGTTTCTTCAGCTGCACTTATTGTTCGTTCACTGATGATGATGATGATTATGATGATAATAATAATAATAATAATAATAATAATAATAACTGTGAACGAATGAATAAGTGGATGACTTTTTATTCGGCGTCAGTGTTAATCACACTTTGGACACATTGCCTAGGGAAAAGAGATTATATGATGAAATGTTGCACGGATACAGATAACACTGAGATTCGAAATCAGACCTGGATATCGGACATACAATACGAAGTGTGTGACGACACAGCTCATAATAATGTTACTACTACCGGTACTACTACTACTACTACTACTACTACTACTAATAATAATAATAATAATAAAATAAATTAAATAATAATATATGGAATAATTAAGGGGCAAAAATAATGGAATAACGAGGGAATAATGAAGAGACATAATTAATTCCAAGCATAATTGAAAACGAGAGTCTTAAAGGTCATTGGAAACGATTATAACATGGTACATTGTGTATATGCTGAAGTTGAATAAAAAGTTATGATAATATGAAGTTAATACGTCATTATTTCTCATATGGTTTATTGTTGAAATACCAAAATGCATCATATTTTATATCTGCTTAAGTTGAATCTGTGAGGTGATGGCGCCATTTTGGATTCGGCGCCATTGGAGTCAAACGAAACCCGACCGCGAAACTCGGACTTCCTTCTTAAACTATGATAATTGCGTTTTTACTCTTGATTAACGCCGAAAGTATCGTCTTCTGAGTGTCATTTCGGGATGAAAACAGTAGCTCTATTAGGAAATCTTTGGATGATCATCTTGCGATTCTGTTAGAGAGATAATATTGACGAATAGAGCGGGAATAAAAGCGTGGACGGATTGTGAAAAGGTACCTGTGTGGCAGTTAATTACAAACACTTGGAAATCGCCCACCCCAGGGTTTGTAATTTCCTAGAAAATGACAACCCCCCTAGGAATCCGCCCCCCCCCTCCCCATCCAGCACTGCTACCGACTGTACTAACATTCGATCTCCCTTTTTCTAACGGTGACGGGGAGAGGTAAAAATATAACCACTTTTTATATCACAACTGTGATATGACTTAAAATACATAGAAACCATAAATATATTTGTGCTGATGGATGAAAAAAGTGGTAGTTAGAATATAGAATATGGTAAAATAGAAATGAGGCAGCTTTTCCATTGTTTTGTGATACTATTGAATGAATACATGTTTGATGGGGAGAGGTTAGGAACAGAGGCGGTGTATTTTACCTCATGAACAAATGGGGTAATATGTTCTAGAATTATATTTTAATATTCCTGTTTTTTAGTTATTAGTTTCAAACCTGAGCTATGAGATGAAATAGTTTTTGTTGCAATTTAGCAGACATATTGTACTTTAAACCGTTCTTAACTCCTCAGGATCTCGGCCTTACCTTAAATGTCTTTTATAGGTTTGGTTGAGTTTTTAAAGTTAGTTTTGGTCACTTTCCATCATGTCGGAGTGAGTTATGTCAGTAGCATATCACTCTCAATCAGCATGCAAGTCAACAATTACCCTAGACACTTTAAATCCTACAGTAAGTCAAAACCTACTGTATTCATACAAAATCTGGGTATATGTATTTTTTATAATATTAATAAAACAAAGAGCCATGACTTTAGGAGTAGTTTGATCTCGAATCATTCTATAAACAAACACTGAAGGACGTTTCATCTTTGACTTCGCCTCATTACCTTTGGAGCTCGCTCGGCCCATTTAGCCTAACATGTGCACAAAAGTGACTATAAAACGTCAATCATCAATGGAAATCAAACAGAAGGATTGTCATTTCCTATTCAAGGTATGACCCCAGGAAGTACACGGAGTTTATTTCTATCGTCTGCTCCAGTGACGTCATGGTAGTGACTTCCCGAGTGAGCGAGAGACGATTTCGACATTTGACAATTGTTCAGGATTACTCCGAAATGTGAGAAATAATGTATGTTTAAGTGGGATTCCTTTTAATACAACTGGACAGTGAAATTTCCTTATATGAGGCTGGCTCAGAAATAATTATCGGAACCCCACCCATCACCTTTAATTGCACATTTAAACCCAGCTGGGTCGAAGTGATGAACAGCTGGAAGAAACATAAGCTACTGTTTGTGAGCAGCTACGCTAAAGGTCATGTAGCCAAATACGTTGGTCGACGTTTTATGAAAAGGAGGAATGTTATTACGTATCAACAAGGACGTATATCATTAGAGGTGATATATACCCCATTCAAAAGAAGCATTTAATACACCCTCTTTACGCCATTTATTTCTGGTATTATACATATGCCCCCTATTTCTAAAAGATCTATTACCCTGACTATGTGACACTAAGAGTTCTCTTTTATTGGCCTGTGCAGCGATTATTCTTCAAGACGGACTAACCTGGCCCAAAATCAGTGATTACTTTGTATGATGATAACAGTTTCTTAAATCCTCGAATACTTTATCCTCGGCCACTATTTTCCCCCTAAATAAATTAAAAAAAATATCAACAAGTAATTTTCAGGCCAAAAATCTTGCCACCAGTCAGCAAATAATTTTCAGGCCAAAATTCTTGCCACAAGTCAGCAAACACTCTACCTGACGAATAATCCTGGTTTTGGTTTTGTTGTTCGGGGAGAATCCCCAGGCTGTCGCTTAATCAGAAACCTCCTCCCCCACCACTCACAGGGGAGCAGTACGGAAAGATGGAGCCGAAATAGCCTGAGGGTGGTCACTGCCAGAGTGTTTTACGTCCAGGGGGTTTTTAACGTCCCTTTATTTTAAATAATTCAATGGAGACGGCAGCGCCATTTAACGTGGAACTGTTCAGACCGAGAAATTAATCCCTGGAAAAGTTTCGACCTCTTGCGGGGTTCGAACCTGCGACCGTTGGCACCAAACCAGTGGTTTATTTATGGTCATTGTATGTAGCTTCTCTGCGTCAAAATCGTTGGTATTCATTAATACGGTAATACTGAACCTCAGAACTCACCATTATGGCATATAGCCGAGTCACCGTGTCCCCTCGGGGGCTTGGCCCCTATCGTTTTATATAGCTTTAGATATGTTATGTCGTCATTTCCATGGTTTTGCGGTTAGTTTCGGATGTATTCCGGAGGCCGGTGGATAAGTAGCGACATTAAAGATAGAAGAATCCTATTATGTATATGTTTATTTGGGTGCCATTCAGACTATACATAAAATAAATCCGCCAGCCCGGAGACGAAAGATTCACATTTACGTTATGCGTCCCATTAAAAACATTTGCCATGTGCCATAGATGGGATTCCGTATCGATATAATTGGTAAAGTAAGGAAATCTAATATCTGGATTGTTGATAAGAGTAAAATCATTATTAACAGACTTTGATATTAATGATGTGTAACAATTAAAAGTACCTTCATTTTTCTCGAAGAATTGAAATTGCAACGGTTTCACGGTTTAACTTGACTTCGGTTTAGAGAGCATATATACAGTCAGTGTATCTGGACAACGTCTGATGGAGACATATCAGTTTGGTGATCAATGTGAGCAAGGAGATATTGGCAGCTAGTTGGTGTATTCGAACCGAGAAGCTTCCATTTTTACGTTTGCCCCACTACCATTCAGCCACTATTATTCAGTAATCATGTGTTCTGATTACCTTAGCTATGACAGGAGTGAGTGTTATGATCTGCCATCAACAAATGCAGCAGCAAAACAAACAACAACAGTAGCTGCATTAATAATAATAATAATAACAGTTGTTGTTGTTGTTGTGGGAGTGGTGGTTATTGCTATAAAAAGATCGGAAATTAAGTTAACAGACTATAAAAATTGACGTTTTCGTTGTCAGTTCAATATTTCAGGAATTACCTTGGAAACCAGGTAAGAACAACTAAACCCAGCAAACCTCTAACTCGTTTTATTTATATAACCTTTTTTGTATTAATAATGAAATAAAGTGGAAAGGGGTACTAGATATTGGCATCTAGTGACATATTTGGCTTGGGCAGTGGCACGTTAAGCTAATTTGCTTGTCGCTGATTGGCCATTCGCCGAAATATGTCAAGGTCACCCGTTGAGGAGGTTTTGTTTTATTAATAAAGAAATATCGACACATTGTAGGAGTTTGTGTGATAGCTTCTTATCGAAGATAACACTCGTTGATAACAAGTTGTATATCACGGCAATAGCCTGTTGACCTATGGTTGGGCTGTTATGAAATCATCAATCCAGATTGTGTACTTCAGTGAGTGAGTGTGTGTGTGTGTGTGTGCGTGTATGTATGTTTGTGTGTATTCACCTGTGTGTTGGTTACCACTTTTGTATAATATAGCCACTCTATTAAGCTTTGTATGGACTTCTACATCTTGTAGCCTTTTAGGAATTCACAATGGCATGTCTTTGATATTGTTCAGCTTTTATAAGATTGATATTTATGAATTTTTATGTTTTGTTGTGCGTGCACCCACACACGCGCGCGCGCACTGACACACGCACCATTCTGATCACTAGTAAGTAGTATAACATTCCCGTATTGTCTATTTGACGTGTCTGCGTTATGCCAGAATCGAACGTTATATTGCATGCGCTGTTATGTGATTCTGTTGCGGATGTTTATTTCTAAAATTGCTTTCTACACGTCCTCTTACTCTTGAGAGAGAGATTGTTTCGTAAGACAGTAAGTACACATTCATTGAAAGAAGGCTTTAGCCTGAAACTGGAGTAGCTGAATTTCCTGATTTTATCCAGCTAAATATTCAATCCCCTTCCATAGACGATAGTTTGAACATCCGGGCATATTTACACCACGAAACATTACATCCCAGTGTTACTTGTGCGTGAGGGATATTTCATCTTTCAGTAAAAGTCTTCGACTTCATCATTTCATTTCGTCAGCTGATATTCGTCTTCGGGCATATTTCCCAGATGTGACGAACGCAGTTAGTAAACAAACCAATCGCTCACTCACCTAGCTTGATATTCGGTCAAAACAGATACGACTCTAAATAATTTGTATGATATTTAAGACAGCAAAATAGCAAACTCATGCCAGGATAATGGAATTATCTAGCTATAAGATTATTGTCCAAACTGGATGTACTGTTATATTTTGTGAATTTATAAACCACATCTATGACAAGTTAATGAAGTCTTTTTATAGTTATATTAGATAGTTTTCGTATTTATGAATGAGAATATCTTACTTTGGTGTTAATACCAATTTAATGTTCTCTCTCTCTCTCCGAGGCATAAATCTCCGAAGACACTCGAACTCTGTTTATTGTTTGTGTGTCATTGCGTAGGAAGAACAAAAACAAACGATGGCACTTGATCTGATTATTTTAGCTGTAATCTGACAGATGATGATCGAATAAAGAGGTCGTGTCTGATTCGAGTACGAATAATAAATGATTATAGTTGTCAATATTAAAGAAATATAGTGCGATGTGAAGGATGGTGCTGTACGTCCCAAGGGGGGTTTAAAATTAAAGGCGCCCATTTTTCCGGGGAATGCTTATTGATGAATGAGTGATGTACCAAGTGTTTCTCTGTTGAGTCATGCGAGCCGTATACTGGTGTTAATTGAGTAATGCGTATTGGATGTAGATAGGAGGTTTCCAGCATTTCACCAACCCCCCAAAAATTCTTCCATTTTACACAAGGGCAAATTTACCCCAAAAATCCACCAGGTTTTCATTAAAAACTACCCTTAAAGCGGGTGGGCTTGGAAATCACGTCTAAAAAAGGCTTATTTTGATAAAAAACAATATTTATTTTAAAAAATTCTAGAAACCCACAAAGGCCCGGCAGATTTTATGAAGATTTTCCAGTTAACCCCGGGCCATCCTTTAAACGGGTAATGGCGTTTCGGGAATTTCGGGTTAATCAAAAGTATTGGGAAAAACAGATGATGCCGGAAGGGGAATTTGGCTTTTATTAACCCGGGTTTGTCTTTGTTGACGTAAATACAAGGAGTAATTTTCTTTTGGGTTTATCCTGGAGCCTCGTCGTCAAAACCTTTCAGGGGAAAAAGATGAACTTGAAGGAAAAACCCCCCTCTTTGGGGGAAAAGGATGTCGTTAATCGTTTCATAAAAATGTTAGCACTCATTTATGATTGTCGGCTTATAAAATAAAAATTATAACAAATGTGTTTTAATAGTTTTAAACAATCAGACTGTTTCCATTATTCTCTAAGGTTATTAATAAGTGCGTACAATATTTTTATATGATGATGACGGTGATGATGATGATAATACTAATTTGGACCATAAACCTTTCAGCTAATCGTTGATGTCTTTTACTAGAACTCGTCACAGATTTTGACCTATACAGGGTCTGATTCTGATATGAAAAAAGACAATTCTCAAGTCAGGAGTTCATTTGCTAATCGGTGTGTGTGAGTATGTGTTTGTGTGTGAGTGAGTGAGTGAGTGAGTGTGTGTGTGTGTGTGTGTGTTCATCAACGTGCGCGCAAGGGTAGGTGTACGAAAATAAAATTAACGAGTGCTATTATATTCCGGTAATCAAGCGATTATTGATTAACATCCCCGAGTAGATGTACCAAGTCAGACATTTCTCTCGTTAGAGTCCATCAGCGAGCCGTATACTCAACAACGGTGAATTAATTACCGAGTAATGACGTATTCGGATGTAGATACTGGCCTTCAGATGGTTAAAACACCAGCCCCCCCCCCACCCACCACACAAATCTCGGTCTTTTCCTACTCGTTTCATCACAACGGGTCATCGTGACCTGCGCAGATGCAGCAGGTCAAGGTCATTGAAAAACGATACCCGTCTCGAAACCCGACGGTGCTGTGCTAAGCTTCGCGAAGACTACATCTGGTCGTAAATGAACGGCGATTGATGTGTAGATGGGACGAGAAAACGGGGGGGGGGTGATTGATGCCGTTCAACAAATGTCTCGAAACGACATACGGGAGACACCGAGATACGAGAGGTTTCTGGACGTAAAGAAGATTCGTAACTCCGGAGTTAACGCCCGGAGCGAGCACGTCCTTGAAAACGATAATGCGCGTTTCGGGACATTTACGGCTTGGACATCAAACGACTTTCGCGCGAAAGAGCTTCGCACACGATGATACGCCGGATAGGGCCGCAATTTCCCGGACTTTTATTAACCCGAAAGGCTATCCCATGTCTTTGTTTCGTAACCCATTAAGGATGTAATGGTTGTTGTGGTTTGATCCTGGAGTCTTCTCGTCGTCAACGTTTACAGTTTTGACAGGTTGTTCCGGAATATCAACGAGTGACATTTGGCATATCGCTTAATGGACAAACACGCCCACGTTTAGGGAAAACTGGCTCGCCATTTTATATTTTATTTGATGACCTTGCCATTAGGCACCACGTATAGACACACTTTATAGTTTGTTATAATATGCTATAAAATTATATTATATCATGCTTTGTGCTATGGCATAATGTGTTGTAATATGGTACACTATTTTGTAGTATATATATATATATATATATATATATATGCATGTGTATATATATATATATATATATATATATATATATATATGCATGTGTTACAGTTAATATGTATAAACTATAATCATACGATATGTATAGTACCTGAAATTTTCAGGTAATGTGTGTTAAATCTCAATTAGCAATAGACATATTACCTGAATATTTCAGGTAATATACATATTACCTGATTATAGAGATTAACTGTAACATACACACACAACTTAGAACAAGTTATATAAGACACTAAATGGTGTATGATTATGATAATAATCATCTGTTATGGCTTTAGATTATTCTGACAAATAAAATAATCATCCAAGTGTAACATTCAATAATACTTAAATTCAACAAAATGCAATATTTATGTTGACAACTTTATATATATATATATATATATAACTTACATGGTGTAATATTATATGTTTTCTTAATTCATCAATTATTTTCCCGACATACGTGATATAATCCTACATATTTTGTATTCATGATATATTGTATTTACAACATTTCTTTATTACCATATTTCAAAGAGAGTAACTAACCTAAACTAACTACAATTATGCTAAATGTTATATTTCATATATTTCCTGATTATACAGATTATCTGTAACACACACACACACACACACACCAATCACAGGATAAGCATGATGCACTAACTTTCTATGCAAGACAGATGAAACATACAATACTAGTCTTGTGTTGCTTACAAGGACAATTCTACACACACAACCGGAGTTTAACCACCATCGTTAATGACTTAATAGATTTAGACATAATTGATTTGGCTACAGGTGATGACAACACAATATACAACCTTTTCTTTAAATATCAGCTCTGATCTGATCTTTAATTACTTCATAATACGATGTATAATGTCGTGTTATATTGTAGAATGTCAAAATATTTTGTCATAATTATGTCATAAATCATAATAGCCTATTATGATACGTTATAGTGCCATAAATCTTTGTTATGTCACAGGATGTTGTTGTCTGTTATAATTGGTTTCAGCTTGTCACAGCATGTTTTAGATTATTACGATTTGTTTCAGCACGTCACATCATGCTGTAGCCTATTATAATGTGTAAGCATGTCACGGCATGTTGTGATCTATTGTAATATGTTTCATCATGTCACGGAATGTTGTCGTATGTCTAATTATGCATTAGGTCCTTAGTACAATTCTTTGGGGTAATTTCTTCATATTGTGATTTATTCCATAGCGTCAGCGTATGGCGCTTTATCAAAAGACATTATTATTATTATTATTAAAAATGGGACTAAAGCATTTCGGTGATTAGGTCAATTGTATGATCAGACGTAATCTAGATACGTGAAAACTGTGACTAGATTAGGATTTAATCATTTAAAAGATTTTTTTTAAATTTCGTCGTCTCGCAGTGGAAGCATTCCACCCTCTCGAAACCCGTAGCCATCAACAATAAACCTTAAGTTGCCAGTAATGCACTGGCAGCCAGTCGTCTCGATCGACGTCGAAGTCACGTGTTTCAATTAAGCGCAGCAAACAACTCTTCTAAGTCGCATTGAAACAATGTTCTCACCGCAAACTATCCTCGATCTGGATAGTCTGGAGTCGGTTGCCGAGAACCGGGCCTATTGGCGTGGAAGGTTTGCCTGTAGTCAATTAACCCACACGTGAAAGGGATTCTAGCCCGCTGTAAGTGAGACAATGCCACACGTCGTTAGTTCATTGGTCATTCACTAGGCTGCGCCACACGAACGGGAAATATGGGCAACTGAAGGCTAAAGGCTTCTCTGCCATTATTTTGACTGGCGGCTATTTTGTCCTATAAACTGAGATTGTCATGTAGTCCAATCCTAGAATTATAAAGCACTTCGAGGGCGCGGCAAAGTGTCGGCGGATAAGAAATGTCCGCCACTGAGCTATGACGTCAGGAGAACAATTATTTCATTAAAAATTAACCCTTACTCGGGTATATTCTAAGCCAGAGGGCGATGTCAGGGTTCCCAAAGAATAAGACCCGTCCTTGGTTGTTTTGCAAAAGAGAGAAGCCACTGTTCAGACTGGATACTCTGCCAACTGGATAACCGACTACCTTAGGCTGGACGAGCCTCTCGATATCGCGATACGCGAAGAATACTTTATCAGATAAGAGAAGTATACCTATGGCCATTCAGGGGCTAAGTATCACAGGTGGAAGTTGGTTTGTTACTCGTCTCTCTCTCTCTCTCTCTCTCTCTCTCCCACACACACACACACACACACAGGGAGAGAGAGAGAGAGAGATTATACGCAGTCCGTTTACAGTGTACATACGTTTATATATTTCCAGAATCAGGTGAAGGCAGTTTAAAACAAGTCTTATGAGCAGACGAACAATGTTGTCATTCGAAATAGAAGGTTTACCGAGATGACATCCGCAATAAGGTAGACCGATTAGAGATTGTTCCGGATATGGACGTGTTGCGTGGCACGCGACGGTGGCAAGGGCAAACAGAACAACAATCAAAACAACGGCAACGCAACAACAACAACAACAACGGCAACGACATGTACGTAAGATCTAAACGAATTCAGTCGATGCGCGTACCATTTTAAACATCCGCGACAAATCCACCCCCCACCCGAGCTCGACCATCGCCGCTCACGTGACCACGGAACGTCGCGTCGGAATGGACGCGTGGCCGACGGCGACCGCTGACAACAACGTCAGCGCTGCGAACGCGACCGCCGGATACGAGATCGTATCGGATCTGATCGAGAACGCCGCCGTACGGTACACGCTCGTCACGCTGCACGTGCTCGCCATCTGTCTGGCGTCGGTCGGCAACGGCTTCCTGATCGTCTTCATCGGCCGGCACTGGAAGCGCACGCACCGGAACGTGACAGCCATCCTGATCCTGAACCTGGCCGCCTGCGACTTCATCAACGCCGTCTGTTATCAGCCGATGAGACTGGTCGACATTCTGGTCTACGACGAGCAACGGCTGACGTTCTGTCGAGTGACCGGGTTCTTCTCGTCGTTCATGGCCGGCGTCGGCTTCGCGCTGATGGTGGCCATCGCCCAGGAGAGGTTCCTCCTCATCTGCCACCCGTTCCGGGCCAAGCGGCTGCTGACGATGAGGAACACCGTCGCCGTGATGGTGGCCATCTGGCTCGGCGTCGCCATCTGCGCCGTCCCGCTGCCGATCGGCTCGATCTACGTCATCGAGGTTCACCTGGCCAGCGGTGTCGCCCGGTTCTGTCTCGTCAACGTCACCGTCGACCGGAGCTTCCGGGGCGACGTCTACTTCGCCTGCCTCTTCGTGCTCTTCTTCCTCGTGCCGCTAGTCGTCATAACGTTCAGGTAATATAGTGGATCTGTTTTGTTTTCGCGGTTTGCCGGTGTATCAATTACGTTAGCTCATATCCGAAGGGCATTTCATTTTTGACTTCGCTTTTACCTGACTTTACCTATGGAGGTCGCTTGGCCCATTAACCAAGCATGTCCATAAACGTGGCTGTAAAACATCAGTCGTCATCAGTTATGTTAGCTGGTATTTACTTTCGCGGTCTGCTGAATGCAAACCAATTTGCGATGTTTCGCTTGAAATTCGGGGTAGAGGCCCCTGGATGTGGCCAATTTTTTTCCGAGGGTTTCACGTTCTCGCTGTCATATTTAGTAACCCTGTAGATGAAAATGCCTTCAACTTTAATTTAATCGGATCTTTAAAATCAAGAATCTTTTAAATTTTCTTGGATATTTTACTGCTCTATCGGGGTATTGTGAACGAGTCTCGATGGATGTCACATCGTGACATATGCCCGAGGAGAGGTTCCCTGGTAACACGGTCATTCGAACCATAACCCGGGGAATGACAGCGATAGAAGAGCTTGGCTTTGTTGTTCGGGGATAATACCCAGGCTGTCGCTTATTCGGCATTGCCTCTATGTTGGAATGGTTGAGAAACTCCTCCCCCACCACTCACAGGAGCAGTATGGAAATATGGAGCCGAAATACCCTGATTGTTTTACGTCCTCAGGGGGTTTTTAACGTTCCCCTTTATTTTCAATAATTCAGTGGAGACGGCAGCGCCATTTAACGTGGTCAGCCACCCACGATGTTGTGAGCCGAGTAATTAATCTCTGGAAAAGTGTCGACCTCTTACGGGGTTCGAACCTGTGACCGTTGGCACCAGCTGCCAGGTGCTTAACCGCTAGGCCACCGGAGCTCACGCGATAGAAGAGCGCCCTCTATCGTATATTTTAGCTGTACTACTATCATTCAGTGGTATGAACCATCGCTGTTGACAGAATCAAGACTAATTTGAGGGGTGTAACATTCGCGTTGTGAGAAGTACCAAGAACTCAATGAAAAATACGTTTTACCATAATTTGATGAGAATTCTTCTTTCAAGATTCATCTCAATAAGACTTTTCATATTCGTATCTTCATAATAAACATATAACGTTTTATTAACTACGTACGTAGTTTAAAACATGGCATTACTAGCGATAGTACCAAACTCGATCATGTATTACTAAATTCCTAACAAGCTAAACTGAACATTGCTCATTGTTCCATACTCATACCATGTTGTACGCTCTAAATTGTGTAATTTCACCTTACAGAGTCTTTGGATGGCTCCCGCTAGTAAAGACACTTTATTATAAATACCTACATTATTATTAATATTATTATTATTATTACCATCATCAGCTACGTCAGCATATTCCGGAGACTGCATCACGCCTTTCCCGGCCAGGGTCACACCGACAGGGCGGCGGTGCGGTTGCTCCGCCAGCGCCAGTCTCTCGCCAAGGTGATGCTCTCGACGGCGGTGATCTTCGTCACCAGTCAAGGACCGCACTGGATTACGTTCCTGATATCGGCGTGCGGCTACGAGATCCGGAACAATCCGATCTTCACGCTCCTGGTGGTCGACCTGCTGACCATGGTCAGTCCGTCACTGAATCCGATCGTCTACTCGATCCGGTACAACACCGTCAAGAAGGGCATAACGCGCAGCACCGGAGGCGGCTCGATTTACGGCGCCCTCCGCAAGATGTCGCTTCAGAGGAACTCGGCTGTGCCGTCCGACACGCCACTGACGTCGCTCGTTCAGGATAATGGAGGCCCAGCAGATCCGGCCGCTGCCCAATGCCTGCGCAGCGAGGACGGGATGCGATTCGCCGATGGACGTTCGATCTCGTATTCCGATCAGCGGCAATTGGATTTCGGACGTCATTCCGGATCCGATTTGCAGGCCAACGGGAATGAGCCACTGCGGCAGACGATATTCGCCACCAATGGAAAGGTGCTCAGGTATAGCGTGTCGTCTGTATGACGTCATATGATCGTGTCATACGGTCAACATAACGTTCGCTACATCTATCATCGTGACAAGAAAACGGAGCCTTGTTCCAGATCTCCTGATTATATATGTATAGCCGTGTACATATGTGATAACAAATATATATATATATATTTAAAGAGAACCCCCAATACAGTTCTATATTCAATAAAATATGTATATGGTGGTGTGTAAGTATTGCCTGTGTATTATAGAGCCAGTTATATATGTTCCAGGACACCTCCGTGGTCTAGCTGGTAGCGCGTTGGACCACAGATCGCTACCAACTGAGAGTTCGAACCTCGGCGTGGGCATATCTGAAGGGTGTTTCATCTTTGACTTCGCTTCATTACCTTTGGATGTCGCTCGGCCCATTTAACCTACCATGTACACAAAAGTGGCCGTAAAACATCAATCATCATCGATGCTCCTACAGTTTGTGTTTCAAATGTCCTTCGGAAATATCTCTCATCATAATGCACTGGCCATTAACCTGTGTGGTATCGATAATAATTCAGTTCTAACAACATATCGGAGTACGTCGACCAATTAAACATTCTCACACAAAACACCGCATCTTCTTCGGTCAAAGGCTTACATTAACAAGTCTAGATTTTAATGCTTTGAATGCAATAAGCAAAGATAAATGAAAATATACCTAGTTACAAATTTCTCTTCCCTAATTTAAATTAATATATTGAATTATTGCTTACTTTAATATATTATAATCTGGAAAATGGTTTATTGGGTTACTGCTTAATTTAATATATTAATCTGGAAAATGGTTTGTTTTCGTGACAACAACCAAACAGAAGGTATATTGTAATTTTATGATGAATGGCGTTAGGTACGTGATACCATAGCTCATGGACGAAGCACTGGTCAATGTCTCAGTGGTAGGGGTTCTGTAATTATCCATTCTGCTTTAAATCCATCTGAGGAATACATTTAATGCATTTAGCATTAATTCTGGTTGCTGCGATCCCCGAGGTAAACTCCAACCTGCTCGTGACATCGACTATAAAAAATTCTCCCCCCAGTGAAACTCCAGATTTCTAGAGAGCTCAGACGAACGTATATTCACAAAAGTGCCTACAGGCGCCGCATTATGATTTACAGCACTGTCCCGGCAACCAGCGACACAGTCGGGGAGGACTGACTGACTATCCGATTCTCCAACCTCCTCTCGTCCGTCCAACACCGTTGGCGTATCAACATCTTGCTGTATATCAGGTAACCGTTTCTTTCGGGCCAATGGCTGTAAAAGGTGGTGCTAATAAATGCAGACTAGTCGGAATCTATCGGGTATGACACAACAGGCGTCACAGGGTGACCCAGCATAAAGCGTTATGTTCAATCAGTGTTTATTTTTCCTTGAATAGTTCAAGCATGTTATAAACTCCATTAAAGGGCAGGATGTAATATGTAATAATTACGGCGAAACAAAACGACAGACAGACATATATAGACAGACAAAATATCTTTTAGATATATATATATATATATATATATATGTAACACTATAAATTTAACATATAAAACAGTACAAATACGTCTAAATTTAGCAACTGTTTTCGCGGTTACCGCCTTACTGTGCACAGGAAAAGAACATCCTAAACAGAACTGCATAATAAATAAATACCTCTAGATCGTTTTATATATATAAATATATATATAAATATATATATATATGCGTACGCATAATACACTTGTAATGAATAATGTTCCTTCCAATAAAGACCACCAAAGAAGTGAATCCAAGATTCAGAAATAAGATAGCAAATCTCGATGGATCATAAGAATAAAGATTTCTTTACCTCTTAGCAGCCAAAATATTATTAAGAAATGAAGATGATGATTAAACCAAGACCAATAAACTGTCACATCTCTCACAAAACGGCATATATATATATATATATATATATATATATATGGATCGTAATTACAGCTGGCCTTGTAACGTGGTAAACCAAGTGGCAAAAATACCTAAATGTCTGTTTCGATGACTGACCCAAATCAAGCGTACAAATATTAGGTGTATTTAGTTCGTCAACACGGAGCCCTATTACTGGCACCGACTACTACACTCCATACCGTATAACCCTGTAGTATAATGTCATGACATGATTGAAATAATTAGATAGTCACAATGTCAACAAAAACTAGTTCAACCAGCTAGAGATCACCACTGGGTATAGTACATTCTGTTCGCTCGGTCACACACACACACACGCACGCACGCACGCGCAGAGCTGATGATGTTCCTTCTGTCGAACGGACACAAGTAACTTAATATAAAATAAATCTAATCCACCGATGCTACCCTGCATGACTGTGACACGAACAAACACTACAGGAAACCGAGTCGATTTGTGCGCCGAGGCCGACGGATTACGTCACACCAGGAACGTCGCCGGAACAGTCAGCACAGCACCACTATCCTACGGTACGGTCGCCTGATGAATCACCACACGGCCAACATTCAATCATTTACATCTACTTATAAGCCAGACAGCTACGTCACGCCGTACGTCTACAAAACTCTAACCACATTCCACATACACAACACGCTACCGACCACGGGATAATAGTACCAAACGCTCTCTCCACATACAGCAGTCGTGCCTATGCGGTCATGACATAAGGTGAAATTCACCAACAGCTGACACTGTTCGAACATTAAATACGATGCAAGTTCACAAACTGGTAATGCTGAATGGGGTTTAATTCGACTTCACAAAAGTCTTATTAAAAAAAAAATTAAATCACGATTTCAAGATTCCACAAAAATAATCAATTGAAGAACTGCTGAAGGTCTGTGCATCACCAAGTTTGAGATTCATTATCCTTGATATATACATTACATTATTTGGGAATAATTGTTTCAAAACCAACTAACCCGATTTTGCTGAACAAAAGACACTGGTCGAAATCGGTACAGTGGAATAACGGTTTTTCATACATGCATTGTTACCTTTAGCCATCAACTATTAACTAAATCGAGAGATAGTTGCTGTAGAGAACAGGTGAGCTATCACATAACCTTCTTATTGGGTAAAAAGTTACAACCACTTCATTATGACAGCGAATGCAAGACACCATCATATCTGAATAAAGATTAGGAGAAGCACGCTGTTAAGCGAACCAAAGGGCCAAATGGTTTTATGGAACACGTTGCTGCCAATTAACGAACAGCTGTAAGCAGCCTCCGAGTGAAACACCAACTGGATCACAAATTTCAAGTACGCAACATCAACCAGCAGCTCCATCACTGTCAAGTTTCTAACACAAATGCTACACAAGACTAGTGCTACTGTATCCCGATTCAGAAACCCGCTCTTTCTGCGGAAATGACGACGCAGACGCTTTACAGATCTTGCAAATAATTTATGCTAGCAACTCTTACACAAGTCTATAAATAACACAGATATATAATGTACATAAAAAACAAACTTAACACATGCAAGCACAAATGGATGAGAGAATTCGTGTTTCCCTTGTACACTCAAATGTTGAAAATATTTCCTTCTATACATGTATTAAGGAATTCCAATCATAAAAACCACAAACGGATGTCATCAATATGTCAAGAGATCAAGATATATTAAATGGCATCGCTGAAAGTTTGCGGAATCGTGATTAACTCGAAGTGGTCACAGTCCATTTGATATAGCAAAATTAGCGATAGGATGATGTAATGTGCTGTAACACTCATTCGGTGGGATGATGTGTTTCACACAAGGAAGAATTAACTCACACTCTCTCTCTTACACACACACACACCAATCACAGGATAAGCATGATGCACTAACTTTCTACGCAAGACAGATGAAACATACAATACTAGTCTTGTGCTGCTTACAAGGACAATTCTACACACACAACCGGACTTTAACCACCATCGTTAATGACTTAATAGATTTAGACATAATTGATTTGGCTACAGGTGATGACAACACAATATACAACCTTTTCTTTAAATATCAGCCCTGATCTGCCACAAATGACTAAGTATCACAAGTTGAAGAATATTCAGATGCATCTTGTTAACTTCATAAACAAAAGTCAACACATTTTGCTCACAAACGAATGATTCACAAGTGTTGATCGTTCAATCTAGATACAAAAAGTGTACATATCTTCATGGCAGTATAAAAAAATGGACATACATATATTACCTTATGTTGACAGTATTTTTAAATACGACAAATGTCGTAGTCACTCTTTCTACCTCTCTCTCTCACTGTTTGTGCAAGTCTACATTCTGGATCACATTTGAAAAATAATGCAAAGTCATTTCAATGGACTAGTCCCACACATAATTAATACTACTACTACTACTACTACAACACGAGAGTGATCAGCATTTGTATTAGGAGGCAAATATAACTGTCACTCACTCTTACTCTACATCGCTTTGTTAGATGCAGCTGAAACAGATAATATTCAATGCACAGTTCAGTGACCACATTTTATTCCATAAACTTTCTTTTGCCAATAAATCCGTGAAATATTCACATAATTTAGTCGCAATAAATTAAGTACATGGAGCCATCTTTGCAATATCCTGAACCATGATTTTATAACACAACACAAAATGTGATGCAATTTCAAACCTGGCCCTAGACAAAAACAGGAAATCCATCGCATCTACAGAGAGCTGGAACAGGCAACAGAAATATCTGTTTTTTTGAACGAAATAAAATTGTTTGGTGAAATTGATTCTTTACAGGAGTACTTTTTTATAGAATATATTTAATGGTTTTTTAATATATCAGGTAGCAAACACCGAAAGACTGTGCATCATGTGCGAGACTCAAATCCTTATCAATCTGTTACTTTCACAAGGATGCCAAAAAAAACAACATTGCACCTATTCATCAGAATGGGTATGAGGAAAGAACATAATGGACAACGATCAGTGCTTCCAGACAAAATAACCAGGAACACAATACACACAGTTGTTACTGTGGAATGCTATAACAATTATTGATGCCATACGACTGAAATTTCCATAAGCAATGTTCATGTAAACATGTGACACACCAGCAGCCTTTCTCACCAGAAAAGAAGCCGCCACTCACATCAGTGACGTGCAGACATGTCGACAAAATAACTCGGCAACCATACATAACCCAGCCATGATGCCACGATGAATGCATTAGCAGTACAGAGTGTGCCCTTATTCTGGAAACTAAACCTCGGGATGCATCACGAGTCAGCTGTATAACTGTAAATTAATCACGAAGCTATGTTTTGTGAACATTGTTCTCTAGCGGTGATAACCCCACGAAAACAGAGGTAACCTCCGGCTGAGTAAGCCAACATGGCCAAAATCATCTAAGCCCTAGTCCACCAAGCCATACATCAGATCATATTGACTGTGCATGGATGAGGCATGGCGTTCAACAGCATCAGAACTCTCTGCTGTGTAGCCACAGATCTGGCAGCGATAGATGACCTGTGCATGGCTCTCGATACGGTGCCGCTCTAGCTCTTCCTCGGTGACGCAGGATGTGTAACAGTTCTTGTACGAGCATCGATGAATCTGTCCAAAAGTTTTGCCGTGATCGTTTGACACTTGGATGTAGTCATATGGCTTCTTAACCAGATGATGATCGACCAGATGGTTCACTATGGAGCCCTCAAACACAAAAAGACGCATACATAATGAGCAACGGAACTGCCTCTTGTTCCTCTCCAACATCTGCTTTTTACGTTGATACATATGCTGTCCCTTCTTCGTCTTCACACCGCTTGTGTGGCTATTGTCGGATTTGTTCAGCTCCCTGTCCTTCGCTGACGTGTTCTTTCGTGGCTTGGTGGCTGACTGGTTCACCGGAGCAAGGTTGACATTCATTTTGACTGATTTTTCAACAAGCAGTCGGTTCTTGCTCAGCTTCTTCGTGATGCGCCAACATGGATGGCTACATATAATATGTGACTTGAAAGCGCTGTAGTCAACCGTTTTGAATGCGCAGAGTACACACTCCATTGGACCATCGGAACAAATCACAAACCTCTCCACTTCCGGCTTCTCAACCCATTGCGCCACTTCAACATACTCGGACTTTGGCGAGTTCTCCCCCTTTGGCACACTCTGGCCTTCAACCCATTCAGCAACACTCACTTCTGAAGGCACTGTGACATGGCGTGTCTCACTAATGACTGCAGGCAGTGTCAACTCTGATCTGTGAAGGTTGATGCCACCATAAGAGTCCTCTAACAAGTCCATGGCTGACCCCAGGGCACAACCGCTGTCTGATGATGACGAGCTGCCCTCTACAGTTGCCAGCTGCTCCATGTCCAGCAGCTGTGCATCATTGTCATCCAGTGCTAGATCACCATGATTTCCGCAAGCATCATTTATGCTAGATATACAACTTTGCGGCGAGTTATCTTGACCGCTGTCAATATCGTGAAATCCTGTGGATTCCTCCGGCGTATGACCACCCAAACTTTCATCCGACAATGAATCACCCCGTCTTAACGCCATACATTCACCTGACTCCAGGGGTGCATCATCTGGTGGCAAGCTCTGAGGACTTAGCATACTCGAATCCGACATATTCAATAATGTGGGCAGGATGGTGCTTGCACCGGCTGCCAACAGTTTTTGATCTGTCCCAGGCGCCAGTGACAAACCTGGCGTAGAAAGGATGACATTGCTCAATCCAAGAGCAGGAATATTTAAATGGAGCACATAGCCCTTCCCATCGATGCCCTGTTCTATCTTTGTAACCTGCGCGAATGCCGTAGTCCCTGTTAGCGAATCGGGATTCGAACCTGTTAACATAGATGGGATTGTCAGTGAGCTAATATCGCCATTAATGCCCTCCTCCTGCTCATTTTTAATGGAGGCCCCATTCAACGGGGAGTGTTCTGAAGTCAGACTTAGATTATGCTTGGCCGATTTTGTGCAGTCGATAGTCGACATCATGGCATTGCCACAGCTATCCAACTTCGGTGATAATAGTTTATTGTCTAAACCAAATCCAACTTGGTAATCATTAACACCGTTCACCAGGTCATCGCTGAAGTTGCATCCCTGACCAAATGGCGAATATTGGCCATCATCATCATCATTGGGCTCTTGCGAACATTGATTGTTTATCCTGTCACATTCGCCCACCAGATCAGGTGGCATTGGATCATCGCTCCCGATTCCATCGATATCAACATCCTCATCTTCATCAACCGATGTCAGATGGGTGTTAGTGTCGCTTGGAATCATTCCTACACGAGAATGATGTACGGTGACACTGTGTCCATTTAAAGCCTTTTTTGGTTTTCGCTGAGGTCTACATCGCTTACCTGTAATATAGGCAACACGTGATTAAACTTAGAAGAAGAAAAGATAACAGTGGGATGATGATTGATGTTTTATGGCCACTTTTGTGCACATGTAAGGATAAATGGGCCGAACGACCTCCAAAGGTAATAAAGCGAAGTGAAAGATGAAACACCCTTCAGATATGCCCACGCCGAGATTCGAACACGGGTGGTAGTGATCTGTGATCCTGATAACAGCGGGATGAGATGATGATTGATGTTTTACAGCCACTTTTGTGCACAAGGTAGGATAAATGGAACAAGCGACCTCTAAAGGTAATGAGACGAAACAACCTTCAGATATGCCCACACCAAGATTCGAACATGGGTGGTAGTGATCTGTGGTCCAACACGCTACTGCTAGACCACGGAGGTGCCCCAGTGGGATGAGAACAAATTAGCTAAATATTACTTGTCATCATACCTCTTTCTCCCGTTTTCTTGCTTGTTTTCTTAGTGTGAACACCAGAAGTGGCATGTGAAGAGCTGGTATTGGCCAACTTCTTGCAGGTTTTCGTCTTTTTACCCATGGTCACATTACCTACTTGTGCTCATCTGTGAAAGAAACATTAACACAACATATAACACATGCTATTTGCATAAATGGAATCTGTGCAAGGCTGGCCTAAATGACAGAGCATTAGAGAGCTGAGTGATTTAAAATGTGATGCCCCCTGCTTGAGACCGGATAAAAATCTTTTTTTAATGTCTCCAACTACTGATCTACTCACAGATTGATGTGGATATATCTCATTAAACATAGAGATGCATGTTGTGTATTATTGCCTAAGGATCCACCGATAACTATAATCACTTTCACAAGCCCACCATTACCAGATACCAGCCACTTATCAACAGGCCTGGAAGAAATTCTTTGGGTAGCAAGCCACCACATGCAATAAGCATCAAATCACATATATTTTTCTGGCCAAGGGAGTTCCTCAACAAGCTTTTAATGCTATTCATAGAGGAGAACTGCCTCTCACATTCAGCAGTAGATGGACAGAAGATCAAGGTAGAAATACAATTATTAAGTTACCAAAAACTGCATATAATTCCTTCAGTAAAGTATGAATACTGTTAATATGATATATGAAATCCATATTTATATCATAATATTAACATAAAATGCAAAAAAAAAAAACAGTGATCAAACAAACATACAGGAGAAAGACAGAGATTTTCACCATATAAACAAAATCATGTGCTTTTGTTTACAGTAAACAAACTGGCCAATCAGGAGAGAATATTTGAGTCATGTGACCATCATAATGCAAAATGGATGTTTATCAGCCAAGATCACCAGTCCACCAAAATCTCTCCCATCCTTCAAGCATGGTTCTTATGCTCAGTAAATATTTATAAATATGACATCTGAAATGGCTACAGCAGAAGATTTGGGCATTATTTCAGATCAGGAACCTATCGGATGATAAATATTTGGCATTTATCATGACCCATTTTCTGCGCACAGCACTTACAATATTGCAGCATGCGATTTTATTCTGTGCCATGTGGTGCCCAGGGATTTTTTATTTGATGTTATACATTGAAATATCTGGAGAATCCAACAAAAACCCGTCCTAGAAGCAACACTGATCCCTCTACACAAGACTTAGCACTGCCTAGGAACCGTTCACACAAAATAGAATATTGACAAGGAGACTGTTAAGGCACACAACACGTAAAATATTGCGTCATGTGGTTTTATTCTGCACCATGTGGGAAGTAGGGATATTTTTATTTTGTGCCATATGTTAAAATATTGCAGGAATCCCGTAAAACGAGTCCCAAGAGATCACTTTGATACACAAAACAATTTATTTGGTGATGGAAGCAATCCTGCGGTTACCCAATACATGAGGGAGTACACAATCCAGATCCCTAATACCTAGGGGTTAAAAAGGAGACTTGCATACACAGACAGTTCAATAGGCACATATTGTATAAGTTGTACTTTTTATACTCCGAAATTGACGCCGAAATGCGACTTATATGTGGGTCAGAGTAAAAGGGAAGGTAATATATGGCATAATTTAGGGGGAAATACAATAATATTATTTTTCAACCTTAATAATGAATATATGAACAATAGACAAATTTATTGGGTGTATTTTCTGTTGTCTTTCAAATCTAAATTTAATTGTGATAACTGCCATGATTATTTAATCCAATGGTCTAATTAGTGACATGATCACAAACTGTGACAGTCACAGATGTGTCTTTACTAACAAAATGTGTGAGTGTGTGTAATTGAATGTTAATTACTTCCAAAGCTGGCACATGGGAACAAATAAACTACCGTAGGTCCCCGCCATTAAGCTGAGGTAGTTTTAGGCCTAAAATATCATGATTTATGATAGTACCATCCATTAAGCTGACCTAAAAATCTGAACTTTTCCCTGCAGTATTTCCAGGTGATGTTTTGGAATGCAGGAAATAGGTTTCGTTTTCATAATTCGTTAAAATGTGTCTTGTATACTGTCAATAGATCAAGGCAAATTATAATGATCTACACAAACTGTTTGCGCATAAGTAGGAACTCAAACCTAAATTAACGCGTGATTAAACATTCAATGAATCGCATATGAAGTCAATGACTTAGAAATAATTAGACAGAGCCTTTGATGGTACGTTTTGGTCACTATAACGCGGCAATAACCGAGACAAATTACTAGTATATGCAGTCAGTTAGTATATCTAACTAACTCTCTATTGAAAATAAATTAATTAATCAGTGATTATCCCATTATTAGTATAAACTATGCCCAGAAAATATATGTATATGGGGGCACTCTAATGTCTATGCCGCCAAACGAATGAGATACGATGCTCTTCGGTACGGAATGTCTTGGGTACAAGTTGTTTTGTTACAGACGCTGCCTTCGAATTGAAATTCATGAAATGCGCTACAGAGTCCAACAAAATTTATCCATAATTACAAAAGTCAGATAATTCTACATATAAATATTGATTTTCATTATAAAGCCACATATTTTCACTCCTTGACCGAATAAGTTTAAATAAAAATGACGACTGATGTCTATTTGCATCTAGATCTAGATTAGAGTTTAGATGGCTGCTAACACACTGAAATTTTTTCTCCCGTTGACTGGATTTCTTGACCCTGAAACAGCACTGGCCATTAAGCCGCCCCCCCCCCCAAATAAGGGTCAAAATGTTGACACAGTCTCGGCTTAATGGCCGGTACCTACAGTACTTCAAAAAGCATTGTGGAAATGAATGGACAGCAGAAGACAACCTGAAGCAGCCTTCGTTACCTAACGTCACACAGAGGATGAACTGAAAACAGCCTGGGATTAAATCTACCCCGCCATCATTAACTAATCATTCAAGAAATGTTCTATCAGCAGTGATTTAGATGGCATGGAAGATGATGTATTGTGGGCTGAACAGCACAACAAATCAGACCCTGAATCTGACATGTATGATGACATACGAATAAATACAACATATGATGAGAGTGATGATGATGATGAATCTTTGGGTTTTGAATCAATATTGCTGATTTTAGTGCATGGTAAATCAAGGCATGTATATCAGGTTCCCAGACAGAAGAAGTGTTATATTATATAGAAAAAGGCTATGAACCATATTCTTATTCTTGACCTCCATCCTAATCTGGACAGGTGAGTGATTGATTAAAGGCACTTTACTTGTGCATACTTTTTTCAACAATAAAAAGCATATGTTGATTTCATACCCCTTCCCTCAGTAGATGGTTTGTATACTTGTGAAAATGATAATTAATTATGACTGAATCCTGTGAAAATGGTTTAAAACATCAGTCTGAAAGTGGTATTATAATATATTTCAATATTAACATCCGATACCAGCACCCCAAATTCATAATAGTAGATTTGCATGAATTCTCTAAAGCCTTAATAACATGGGAAATCTAGCGAAAGATGAAGAATCCATTTGTCTGTTAAAATGTGAATTTATATATATTCTGAAAATCTAACTAATAATAATGTATATTTAATAAAGTGCCATTACTGGCAGTCTAAGCCATTCAAAGGCACTCTAAAATTATATCCCAAATAATACATCCGTAAAAACCCTATAAGTGATTTAAATGATAATTATTATTTATCTGTGAAATCAACCTTGGACAGGTATGTTTTTAGAATGGATTTAAAATAGGCATTCAAGGTTTATACACATTTTGGCACCCAATGTATTTTGTCTATCTTTATAATACTGATATACATTATGATGCACAGCATTTTATTGCAGCTGCAAGTTGACACAAAAAAAATTTTAAATTTTGGAAATTGGAATTGATTATTTAAAAAAAAAAAGGAATTGGAATTGATAAATTTTGAATTGGAATTGAAGTTTCATACAAAAAATTAAATTCACAAATTAATTTTCATCAATATTTGTTTCATGACAATCCTCCTTGGAATATAAATTACTCGCAGTAGGTATTCCAAGTAGGTACTCAGAGTACCTACTTATGGTAAAAGGTAGGAGGTAAAAGATGGAATTGAATAAATGGAATTGAGTGGTATTGACCATATGTCTGGTATTAAATGACAAGTCAAAACCAAAAATAATAAATTACAAAAACTAAAAACATTAATATGATGATTGTGAATTGTTCTAATAATATTTTTGTCACTTTCTAGAAATTTACTTTAAAATACTGAACCACAATTACTGGCAAATTGTTATTTCAATATTTGATGTGGATTCAGCAGAAGATCAACAAATTAGCGTGACTTCTACTATGGAGAAACCATCTAAGTGACCCGTACAATTGGATTTGCAATGTTAAAACAAACATCATGGGCAAATTTATGAGCAATCTGGGAAATGTTTATGTAATGACAGCAGTAGCCATAACGCATTGGAACCTAAAACACATGTACACCATTTTAAGCAGAATATTCAGTTCAGTTACATCATTAATGAAGAAAAACCTTTAGGGAAAAACATAATACAATTACTTGTAAAAACAGGTATAACAGTTGTTTAATCATTATGATAACAATTTGGCAGGATCATACTAGTACACTAAAAGACAAGTTTGGGAATGTATCCATTATGAGTAAATAATTTTGACTATACCTCTCTACTTGGTACACATTCACTAAGCATATAAAGCACATTAAATCGGTACACATGAAAGTCATTTCTACTTCCAATAACTTTATCATACTCTCATTTAATATTACTATTGATCAGTGTGACTCACTGTGAGTGAATTTATACCGTCAATGAATCATGAATGGAACGCTATGGACAGTACACATGAATGTACTTCACGTGAATAAACAATTCTAAACATAAATTATGCACAGATGAGTGTGCAGTGCATCCAAAATAAGTGTGTTGACAGTGCCGCATATTCAAAATGAATCAAAACTGTGGGTGATAATTTAAGAAAATGTAAGAATTACAAGGTAAGATTTGGGCTTGTATGCGAAAGATATAGCATTACAACTTAAATAACAAGTATCTACGTAATGTAGTAAGCACAATAGTAATACAAACTTGCAGTGATGTGGTAGTTAAGACCAACAAACAGAATTATTGCATTCGGTTTGTTATCGACCTTTCTCTCTGCGTGTTTTTTTGTTAGTTGCCCGGATGGCGGCAAAGCTTACAACATTGTGAAATATTCGTAGTTCACATCAAGTATATTTTCAAGCTTGCAGTTCATTATAAGCATATGACATGTGACTGATGCAAACTTATCTATATCTAATCATTCTAAACAAAAATATATAATACAATTATGTGGTACAGTTACAGCAGCAAGATATTTAGTGATGTTATAGGCAATTACTCACATAACTATTTACTAAATGGTAGTTGTCGTAAACAGTATAAAGGGCCAAAATGGTCATTATAATTATTGAAACAACATAATAATGATTTCTCCAGTATAAATGTGTTGTGTTCGTGTTTTATTCATTGCATGCATGAACAGGTATAAACTGAACTGTATGAAGTTTACATTGCTTTTACTAATGTTCAAAGGAAATAAAGTTATTTTTTAAAATAATAATAAATAGAAGAATATTTTAATTCATTTAATTCAATTAATTTATTTTAGAAGATAAAATTTAAAATACATCTGACACAGTGAAGTAGATAATACACATACAAATATCACTTCTATATTTTATATGTTCAATTTGTATTTTATCACTGAATTATCTCAATTAACATAAATTAAGTCTCACGACTACAATGGAAATAAGTGTTTTCACTTTCTTGGGCTATCCTGGTACTTTAATTAATGTATTTATGTATTTTAGTGTTATTATATGTATTTACATTAGTGTAAAAATAAATTAAATAAAAAAGAGGTGGTGTTGAATAAATCTAGTTGCATGGGGACGACGCATTTACGTATCATTAGCAGTCATTATGTATATGATATAATTTATAATTCTGCTTGTTTCAATTTAAAACTATAGACAAAAATAATAAATGTGTGAGTCTGCACATTAATTCAGCAAACTGCCTAATTATTTATACTCATGCAGCTAAATAATGCACTATTCTTAATTGGTTATCCCAATCTAATAATTATTGTTACAGAAATAAATATTATGTAGGTTAGTTTATTCAAAATAAACCTGAATTAAATTATGGCATAAAGGAATATATTCTTATTAATGTATTTTTTTTATAGAATATGAGTATTCTTTTTGTTAGGGTGGATTATTCCTAGTTAGCATATTTAGCTATGTATATTATATGTGTTAATTTTAAAGTGCTTGCATGGTGCTACATGTCAAAATAAACACCATGCAAATATATGATATCTCGATTCGTTATACCGGCAGATTTGTCTGCTATTAGTACTGATTGACATTTTAATCGCATGAATGTTGAACATTATGGAATTATACGCGATCGTCTTGATGCCTTTATTTCTTCTGGATTTGTTCAAACAATTATCAAACCAACGCTAATAAAACATAGCACAGCTACACAGATTGATAATATATATGTCAAGATGCGACAACTAGGAAAATTGGGGTCAGGCATATTAACTGTCGATATGTCTGATTATCTCCCAATGTTTACTTTTATGGGGAGACGACCGCCGAGAAAGCAGGCATCCTAGCAAATAATTTGTAGACCACTTGATGAAAAGAAGGTTAAGAACATCATTAATCATTTGAATAACACCGACTGCATGGTTACATTTATATTATCTGAATATAGATAAAGCAAATGATATGTTAACAAGCCACATTGAAAATTTGCTGAACAAATACTCCCCCCGAGAAAGTAATGAAAATTCCATATAAAATGTTCTCAGACAATCCTGATTGACCACAGGGTTGTTAAAATTACCAAAAGCTAGAGATAGATTGCAAGTGTCTTGGTAAGCCAAAATCAAATCAGGCATATATCAATTTAATTAATCACATAAATAATTTGAACGTTATCAAACGAATATGCAAACATATTTACTATTCCAGTGAGCTTTCCCAATACAAGAATAACATAATTGATTGGAACAAATAATGACAAAAGTGGAATATCGGACTCGTTTAAGATCGATAACAACTTTACCAAGGATTCAAATAAAATTGCGAACAAATTATGTAATATTCCTAATCCAGACAAATTCCAATTTTCAATTCAATTCAATTTATTATTTCAACATTCATAATACATAATTTTAATGAAAGCAAACACATATAGAATGTTGAAAATGAGGATGCTTGAAGCATTGCTTCTATAATGCATCCCCCCTTTTAATTATGAAACGATTAATTATTGTAGTAATAACATATTATTGCGTATATTATATCATATATGTTGTATTTGAACAATAAATAAAATTACAAACATACCTCAGCATCGGTATCAGTCATATAAAGAAATGAACATATTCTTAATTATGTGCTTAAAATATTTATGTGTTTAACAAGTCATTTCATTATCTTCTAAAACACATTGCAAATTACCAACGATCTATGTTTATGTCACCAACAGATCCAGAAGAGGTATTTCGGATCACAACATCACTAAAGCCTAAGAAAAATTCCGGTCATGATGGGATATCAGTTTGAAGCTCTTAAAAGCTTTGAAACCAACTCTATGTGAGCCAATTAGTATTGTAATAAATAAATAATTGGAAACAGGAGAGGTTTCAGCAAATATGAAGATTACAGGAATTATATCGAATTTACAAATCCAAAGAGAAAACTGACATGGAAAATTATAGACCTATGACTTTACCCCCATCAACTTCTAAAATCTTGGAAAAAGCCGTTCACAAAAGATTATATTGCTTCTGTGAAACTCAGAACATACTGTAAAAACCAATATGGTTTTCAACTGAAACACTCTACCATTGACGCAGTCTCCAAATTCTCTACCCATGCTATGGCCTCACTTGAAAGTAACCTGACCGTACTTGCAGTATTTCTGGACCTCTCCAAGGCATTTGACAGAATATATTGCAATGTTCTGTTTACAAGTCTACATTTTTATGGTGTTCACGGCGTTGCATTGGAGTGGTTGATGAACTATTTGACAAACAGGCCCCAATTTGTGTCATACCATCAGATACACTCTGCCAGCCATAGCGTCACCTGTGTGTGTGTGGGGGGGGGGGGGTCGGTCGCCTCCTTGGTCTAGCGGTAGCGTGTTCGACCACAGATGACTGCCACCCGTGTTCGAATCTCGGCGTGGGCATATCTAAAGGTTGTTTCATCTTTGACTTCGCTTCATTACCTTTGGAGGTCGCTCAGCCCATTTAGCCTACTATGTGCACAAAAGTGGCTGTAAAACACCAATCATCATCATCATAATCATGTTAAGTGTTCTCGGCCCACTCTTTTTCATCATCTATACAAATGACTTACCACATGCATTAACACATTCAAAATGAATCTGTCTGTCGATAATTTGAAATCAATAAAATTATTATACTAGTCTTATTCATTCTCATCTTACGTATATCAATATAAACTGCATAAAAGTGAAATATTACAGAAGAAATCAATCACAAATATGTGCTATGCTAGATACAATGCACTAACAACTCCACTTTTTAAGCAGCTCGGCATTTCCAAATTAACGAACATATATAATCTCCAACTTTGGAAATTAATGTATTGATACACCATTGGTGCTCTACTTACTCCATTACAAACAATATTTATAAATAATTATCTTGTACACATGCGATCATCAAACACGCCATTCCCGGGATCCTCATATCATAGCTAGAAAAAACGTGCAGTGCCCATGCAAAGGCTTTGCTAGACATCGTAAATAACTGCAAGTCAGTCAAATCATTCAACCAACCACTAAATAAATAATACTTAAGTCCTTATTGAGATCACTGTCACATTGCCTTGCTCCATTACACCATCCCTACTCGAAGATCTAACATATAATATTTTGGAATGACTTATTGTCCTAATTTGTGGGTGGTCTCTCAATAACGTGCATACCAGACATACACATGTAACCTTTTCTCTATATTTTTAAACGTTGTTTCTGCTCAAATATATCAGGTTGGATCCTTATACATATTTAATATCTTTGGTGTAACCCCAATTTGTATCTACCACGTATGCGCTTATTTAGTGTATATTTATGTGATGCAAATTTAGATTCAGTTTGAAATAAATATATATTGATTGATTGCCTTATTTATCGTGGCTCAATATATATAGGTTTAGAAGCTAATTAGAATCCACTGCAAGTCCACGGGACCCTAGTAAGTTGAAAAATATACTAGTCCTCAGAGTAATTCACCAGTCCTAACTATGCCGAATAAAGTTTAACACACATCAAGTGTATTTCATAATGCGAAGTTAGATGGTGTTGTAACATTATAAATGCACTTAAAAGTCTATTTTGAAGAAACCAAACTACAAGTCATTGGTAGATCATCCCAAAAGAGCATTTGGTTTCAACTGCTGAAGCCTGGATGAACCTAAGTTTGGGTCCATTTCTGTTTCCATATGAATTGGCTGAGAGAAAAAATCCGGGCAGGGGGATAACTTGGACGGAATATTGTGCGACGACGATGACGACACAGCACGCTGTTCCCACTTTCACACATTTTCCTTCAGCGTGCACAACTTGTACATTTTAAATATTAATGTAGTTGTGAATCATATAGAGTGCACCTAGTATAATATATGACTTCCACAGTTGAGTACTGGTACTTATTATGTTAAGCATAATATATATATGTAAGAGGAAACTAAATTCAGGAAAAATCTGGGGGCTTTCCCCGACAGCCCGAGAAATATCGTTAAAATGTTGTTAATTCTCAGACAGCCGGATTACTACAATTACCGAGTTTAGTGTTTGTTTATCTATATTCGGAGTAATAACAATAAATTTTATTACTAGATCCATTGTACCAGAGAATTAAACTGCATTTTAACCACTACTTTTATGACACAACCCACAAATTAAGGCTTTCATTCTGTGTTGGTTATCCAGCTAGCCTCGAGAACAATTATCTGTATCGTCTGCTGTGCCTGCTTATAGATTTAGATGCAGACGACCGATACTCGATTATATCTGTCCTAAAGCATAGATGCGTACACTATATTTCATGCATCACAGAATTCGTGCGGAAATATAATAACAATGGCCGAAATGGCAGTTATTTTACGTGGCTGACTTCCTCAAATGAGGGAGGCGCATGTATATAGTCTGTAATTTACTGTTTCATCAGGAGGACTAATGCTAAATAAATTTATCACTTGGAAGAGATAACATATTCGGCGGAGTAAACTTTGCCAGGTGACTGCATGGCTGGTTAAAAAAAAGCCTAGTATATATAATATCACGGCTTGGATTGGAAACTCCAGCCTCCTACAAGGAGAAAGTTACTTATCGAAATCTCCAACTATTTGATCCGTTTTATATTTTACCGACAGGTTTAACTTAATGTATACGTCAAATTATGTATGTATACCTAGATATAGTCATAGTTTACTATTATATTATGATTACAAGCATAAATAAACGTGCTAGCTCCAGATAAACAATTAGATAAATTACATTAATCTTCTTGCATATAGCTGGTAAACTGTGAGGAAGATACGTCCATAAAGAACTCATTAATTCACAGGTAAATAACCTGAAAACCCACAACCAGTATAAACACATGGAAGACTGGAGTTTGCTGCGCAAACTGTGGGCTGTCCAACCCACCTCATGACCATTGTAACACGTTTTGACAGGGTGATAATCCTAGATAAAACTAGGTTTTTGAGTTTAAGCGCGTGCATGCCAAAACCTGTTACGAGCAGATAACCGTTACAACTTAATGTTGTTTAATAACTAGAATTTTAATGAACCATTTTGCCGCTAATCGCGGGTTTAATCTGTGTGGTATTTAGGATAACGTTTACAAGTTCCAATACAGGTGGTCGTTTATTATGTTAAAGATTTTTATTGTTCGTTTATTTTATTGAGACGCAATGTCAAGACTACGTCAGGTTAACCGAGAAGAATATTAGCAGCTTATTTATTAGATAGTCAGTGGTGGTGTCATGACATTAGTCCCGTGTAAGTTTACAACAGAGTTCACTACTGTCTAGATCTACTCACCTCAATACTGCTTTTTGCATCTCCGGTTTCAGGGTTTGGGAGTTGGGCGATAATATAATGACTGTTGATATTGGTGCAGACCATGTGTGTGTGTCTGCTTACTTGCTTCAGCAATGCACCCTGTCTTTTAAGGAGTTTCCCGCATAATATATACACCCATATATATATATATATATTATAGGCACTTTGACTTTCATAAAACGTCATGACCGTACCGGCGTATGACGGTACGTCAAACAAATCAATGCACGATTGTGACGGCTGCTTGGTCCTTGGAAAAATATCCCAAGAGAGGTACTCCCTAGCTTCTTTGATAAATATGCAGGTTCTTTTTCATTTCTTTGATGTAATCACATTACACAATTTTTGTAAATTAACAAATTTATCCCTTGCAGTGGTGCCATGTAACAAAGTAAAACTACTTAGTTACACTACTTCAGTAGTTGTTTTAAGTAACTGGATGTGTGGAGTATGATTTCAACTAATTACTTGTAATGAAGTAGTCTTATTTGCGGTAATGCTACATTTTACTTTCATTCACTTTGTGATATTTTCATTACTTATCTCTAGAGTCATAACATAGGCTATGATTTAAGAAACAATTGATACAGTTGCTGGAAATTATTATTACGAATTTTCACCACTTTGTGTATTTTAAGATGGTGTGGTATTGAAAAGAATTTTATAAGAATGTTAACATATAGTATGTACGTTTTCACCTGATGCTTACTGATATTCAAGACAATTTTGCCAACCTATTTTTGAAGGCTCACTTTTGCTGAAGTTGAACTAGGGCTTTGTTCAGTGAACTGAAGGTTGGAGCACATCTGCAGACGCAATGAAATTAAGGGGGCAGCACATGTCTGTGAATGCAGTGAATTTTGTTCACTCTTGTGCACTGTGTATTTGATTCTCATATTTTGTGTTACAATAAATTTTATCTTTTACTGCAGTTACTTTTAGAAAGTAATTTTACTTTTCACTCAAGTAGATTTTACATTTACTCCTACTCAAGTAGTTTTGAAGAGGCTTATTTTTACTTCTACTCAAGTACAAAATAAAAGTAGTTCAGATCTCCTGATTAGTTAGCGGTTGAAAATTTCCTAGCTCAGCTTGGCATGAATCTGACCCTTTTCGCTGATTTAGACTGAGCAGTGTTGGGTTACACCTGGAATGAATTCTATTTAGTCTACTTGGCATGTTGAAGCAAGTGTTATTTATACTAAGGCCATTGTTTTTTGAATACTTGTTTTAGGGAATATTTCCCTTCCAAAAGTTAGGGTTGGTCGGTCGGGACAAAAATTAAATAAATCACCAAAAACATAGGGTTGGTTGAAAAAGATTTACGCAAAGTTCTAGTTTCTGAAAGATTTACCAGATTCGGTACCTAACTATTTACAAATGCCCCATGACACATATTCTGGATTACTCTGGCTTTATGTGTGGCCAATGATAATGTTTTCTATAATATATTCCTTTAGTTGGGATTTCACAATTTCTCCAACAGTTTCCCTTTTTGGAGCCTTTAGTTTATAATTTTCTTTTTATCGGGACTCATCAGCGAAAAGTAAACAATAGACTTTTCACTGTCAGCCTAATCAAAGATGGTGACAGGTCAGTTCCACTTAGAAATTATTTTAGTTATTTCTACAGTAAATAAATGCTAATATTTGGTACCATTGCCAAGCATGAAGTTTTGTACGGTTGCCAGAAAAATCTCACCTTTTAATTTAATTCAGCTGTTTTCCCACTTTTTCTCAACAAAATTTGCTCTTTTTTTATCTGGATGCCATTTTTTTATGAATGTCGTACTATGGAATATTCGTTTTATTGATCCTGCATGTTAAGTTAAGATTCCATATGTGTGGCATGTGGATATAGCATGTAAACAGATGACAGAGCTTCCATATATATGGGTACTGCATACAATTTGTCTTATGGCTGCATATCAATGTGGCTGTGGCAAACTGAATCACTCCATGTAGCGATTCGTACTGCAACTTTAAAAAAACAGATGGTGGATTCTAGAATATGATGTCAGGGGCAGGTGTTTCCTAAACAATTTGGTGGGATTTTAGATTTTCTGGTCAACCTGAAGTATAGTTGGAATTTCTCCCCACAAAATAGTACTATTAGTACTATTAGTAGTTCCATGACCAGATTATGGTGTGCTCCTTGTTAAAGCCGGTACTTCTTTATGTTATGCACCCACCAGCATTTAGTTTTTGCTTATTAGGGGTTTTTAATTGCCTAAATGTTATGCCATAGCAATCAGTAACAAGTTATGTTGCTCCATTTCCAACAGAGAAAGCTGCAATTTGGACTGATTAGCCATGTTCTTGGCTTGAAAATCTTTGGCTTATTCCTGAATATTCCAAGGCTGTATTTTTTAACATTAACTTTATAAGTATTCTTTTGTCATTTACAATCTGTAAATCTGTTTTAGGGAAGAAATAACTGACACACACACATACACACCTGCTGTGTTTGGTTTTTGCTATCTATTCTGTATGTCCATTGTGTTGCCTTGTTCTTGCTATGAACATCTTCGGTAAAAGAGATGGAAAACGCACAGGAATATGCATGCCATATCCAGGAAAATGCATTGCCGCATATCGCGTATATCAAATCTAAGCTTTAAGCTTAGATTCCATGTAGTATGATATACACAGTGATTACAATGTTACAAATGATCTAACATAGCATTTGAAATTTGTTTTAAAGTTTGGAAGTCAAGATCACAGAATCACATGAATCATCAGATGATCTCATGGGTGTTTATACTGACTAACCCAGCCCCCCCCCCATCCCCCCCAGTGATATAGTCGGTATATTTCTACATCCCTATTTACAGTACTTATATGAAACATGGTTAATTAGTTTCACGAATATGGTATTGGCCTCCTTACCATTCACAGAGCAGTATGTTAATATAAAGCAAGAATAAACTGACGATATTCACTGCCAGCCGTGGTGCTTAATGCGGCCAATTTCCGATGAGAAGAAATGTTCCTTCTAAGTGTGAGTCATTCGTTTGCAGTTTAAGATTTTCAAAGGTTTCTAACCATTATTTTGTACTTAATGGTTATGGTGGTGAACGAGTCAAATTTGTTTTTTGGTAACAGGTCAGTGTGATGTGTAAAAGATAAATCTACTAAAGTCACACCTAGAAATTTTTTTATGCTTTCATCATTCACTAGCTTAAAATGGAAATTTGATTAATCTTCATTTAACTCTAACAACGACGCACTATTTTATTTGTATGCTTGATCATTGAGCATGCCATAAATGACTACTTCATTGGATGGTCATAGATATTTCTCGTTTCTTACATACTAAAAATCGTGCCAGTGCTGATAAAAATGATTGACATTACTAAAACTGAACTGGGCACGTATTGAAATACTTAATTTTGAACTACGGTTTAATAATAAAATTGCCATTTATCACAGCACAGAACAAAAATGTCTTTCCATCTTTCATCGTCTATTATTATTATTATCGCTTATTTCCAGTTGATGTTTTCCATGTCGAAAGTATACCTGCACCGGCACTGCTCAGGCATCCGCCTTTTACTTGTTGTGTGGCTGTTAGTTCTTTTATGGAATGAGTATTTGGTCTTCGTCTTCTACTCTCTCAGATGGTCAATGTTATTGCCACAGACTGTGTAAGTGAAATTCTCAGTTTGAAATATTGTCCTATATTCATGTCAGAAACTCCACTTAGAGTTTAATGGCGTTTAAAAAGCAGAAGTCGTAATGTTTTGATAATTTGTCGCAGTAAATTATGAGATAATAGTTATATATTTTAGTGCGCATCAGGATCCAGTGATGGTTCTGTTTGTGGCTGATCCACAAATAATTGGCCTTCGTGATGAACCAAGAAATATTGGCCCAATTTCCAGATGGGATTCAGACAGGTAAATGGTGGTATTGTTATATAAAAAGATTTCTTTTGATAGTTTATGTATTTTAAGGTCATTTATTATTTTGATGAGCACACATTTGTTTAAATCTGAGTTCAGACCATGATATCTTCCTTAATAATGAAGAATCAACGTTACGTATTTGTTCATAATTAACATTCGTTCCTCTTTATTGGATAAACCTATCTACAAGAAGAAGATTAATACATTCATACCTCACTCTACATCAATAATTAGCTCCAAAAGCTGTGACATGGATCCAGGTTTTTAGGTATACCAGATGTAATGCCTTTATTTAATTTATTTATTTCATGTCTTTTAATTATGAGGTAACTGACTTAGTTGGAGTTACATAACTTCAGATCTAATGACATTTGCTCAACTGAAATTTGCCCTAGAAAACTGGCTTAATGTGAAGTAGAGAAAAATGATGTATGGTTGGGTATTACTGTAGATATATTTAAGAGACAGACGATAGATAATTAAATTATGTGTACTGATAGACAGGAATAGGATAAATAATTTGGAATGTGAAATAAGTTCGATTAGGACTGGTTTACGCTGAACCGTACCAACAGTAAATGCATGTATCAGTGCCATTTATTTTTTTACAAAATGCAATCAAGTATCAACTGTCAATTAAACGGTGCCGTTGTGGTATATCTGTACTGCTAAGTTGAGTAGAATTGACTCTGAACTAGCCTCATGTCACAAACTTGGCAATATTACTACCCAAGGCATTAAATGCAAAATGGCTGAATGTTAAATGTCATGCATGTTCAATTGACAGATATCTCCAGAAGACATTTAGTTTTGTCTACAGTCATGCCAAGCCTGATGTTGTTGTGTTTCTTGGCGACCTGTTGGATGAAGGCAGCCAGGCTGATCCTGAAGATTATGATTCCTATGTGAAGAGATTCCGACATGTTTTCAACATTCCTTCCAGTGTACAGGTCAGTTAATGTAAAATGATGCCTACTTGAATTTTGGGTCTGTTTTAATACATCTTATATTCTTATCTGATATTTTGTACAGGAAAACATATTACACACAAAATAGATGTACATAATTAAGAGGGAGAATTCTATGCCATACCTATGTAATTTTTGTTTGGTCAGATTAATTTTCTTATTCAGAAAATATATAATAACAGAGATGCTATTTGCTGAATGTGTTATTATTTTTGTTGTCTCCTACATACCTCTCTTATGTTCATTTCTGCCTCTTGGATGTTTTTGGCTTTTTGTCATTCATGATGGTTCTGTAAAAACACTTCTTAACAAAGGAAAAACTGTTTGTTTGTTTGTTTTATGAATATAGTTCTGTATCATATGTATAATCGCAATTTAAATAAAAGTAATCAACAGATTTGTGAGGTAAAGATAACTTCCATGCATGTTTGTGTGTGTGTGTGTGTGGGGGGGGAGAGATGAATAGGCACCTTTACAGGCAATGTTTAGAGTCCTATAGCCAAATTGTGACATTGCCATATTATGATAGTAAGTGAGTGAGTAAGTTGTTTGTTCAGCCTCTGTACTGGTCTCATCTGGGATATATGACCTGAGGGTTGACTGTTGAGGGGGGTATATCTTACAATTGCTGGCATTGTATTTTAAAGTCTTGTTATGTTGTGACTATACTCAATCACTGTATGCCATGATAGCTAATTATAAAATAGACCACATGGTTTGTCAACAGTGTATCGTGTATTTTTTAGCAGGTTTATATAATATATTATTATTTCCATCTTGCTTTATTCGAAATAGCATATGAAATATTTAGGTCTAAGATGTGTTTTAGACCGACGCTAATTCAACTGGGAAGACATCATCCTGTAGCTTATTGGATAGGCAATGAAATGTAACCTATATTAATACCATTATGATGATACTGATATTGAGTAAAATATAATAGTAATTTAGTCTTTTAGAATGTTAATTGATATGATGATAACCGAGACAAGATGGTATCAGTCCTGATTGATGTGGAAGATGATAACTGAAACAATAAGATGGTATCAGTCCTGATTAATGTGGAAGATGATAACTGAAATAATAAGATGGTATCAGTCCTGATTGATGTGGAAGATGATAACTGAAATAATAAGATGGCATCAGTCCTGATTAATGTGGAAGATGATAACTGAAATAATAACATGGTATCAGTCCTGATTGATGTGGAAGATTATAACTGAAACAATAACATGGTATCAGTCCTGATTGATGTGGAAGATGATAACTGAAATAATAACATGGTATCAGTCCTGATTGATGTGGAAGATGATAACTGAAACAATAACATGGTATCAGTCCTGATTGATGTAGAAGATGATAACTGAAATAATAATGTGGTATCAGTCCTGATTGATGTGGAAGATATTAAATTTGTCTAAACAGTAGACAGTACTATTACAGGGCATGATTAAAGAAATTACCAATTAAGCACCAAATCATAGTTTTATGACTCAGTTCAAGTTTGTCTTGACAAGACCTGAAATAATTTGTGGTCCAAATCCAGTCACAGTATATGTAAAATCTTCATACAAAGAATCAAATGGTTAAATAATGATGATGATTGAGGTTTAAGACCACTTTTGTGCACATGGTAGGCTAAATGGGCCAAGCAATCTCCAAAGGTAATGAAGTGAAGTCAAAGATGAAACACTCCTCAGATATACCCGATATTCGAACTCAGGTGGTAGTGATCGGTGATCCAGTGCACTACCAGTTAGATCAAGGAGGCACCCCCAAATGGTTAATAGACTTGTGTGTGTGTGATTTAATTGTTAAGTATCAGGGGATTATCTCCAGCAATAGCATTATAGTTTGTAGTATTCTATGTATTACTAGTTAAATAAAACAAATAACTTAAGCAAAGAGACCTGTACCTCTATTAGAGTATGTGTCCTGGTATAAGTCACACGCTGATGTCTAATTTTGTATAGAATATTGCTCTTTCTCTTATATATCGAGCCGTGATAGTGCAGTTAGTTAGAGCGTAGGTCGAGGCTCTGTTGTCATGTGGCGACTGGTTCACTCATCCATAAAAAAGGAGTACCTGACAGGACGCGATGGCTGTGTGTTTGAATAATGCTTTGCGCCTATAATGGCAGCATGCGTTGTATACTCCCTTGGGAGTTGAGATGTGTGCTTGGTGGAAACAGGTCTGAGTCGGGGATACTAATATTGTAAATAATATTGTAAAGCACCTTAGAGCAGCTTCTAGCTGAATAGGGCACTATTTAAATATCACATATTATTATTATTATTATTATATATTATATATATATATATATATATATATATATATATATATACTCAAAATGTTATGTATTATTTCTATATTTCAGACAGTATACATACCAGGAGATAATGACGTAGGAGGTGAGGGCTTTGATCGTAAAGAATCGTTCAAAGTGGCCAAGTTCAATCAGCACTTCTTACCTGGTCAAATACCCCCTAAAGATGTGATTAATGTAAAACATATAGACTTCCTTAGAGTAAGTATTCGCAGATGGATATGTAGACAAAAAAGATGAGTGCTTTGAATATTGGAAGATAACTATAAGACACTGTACATAATTTGGTTTCAAGATTTACAGCAGAAAAAGCAGATATTGTATTCCATTTTGCACAAGATGTCACTTAGAATTTGATGCTGCTCCGGATATGTTCCACCTGGTTCATCAGGCAGCTAAATGTACTTGTTGTACAAATAACTATTATTTGTTTCTAATCATTTCTTCCCTTTATATTTATGGTATAAACATATGTTTGTCTTATGAAATCCTGAAAGGTCTATGTACTGCTAGTATGCCCTACATGTCATGCTCGTAGATTCAGTTAAGTAATTAATACAATGTATATTGCGTGTCTCTGTTGTTATTTCAACGAAGAGTACACATAGATAAAAACGAGAGCGAACCTAATCTGAAACTGACAGATAAATTATTAAAATAATTCTGTGAAATTTAGAGATGGGAAACTGTATTTACAACTTGAAAGAAACCGTTGTTCTTATTTTCTAAAATTTGTTTAAAAGTGTTTAACAGGATTTACAAAATTTTGAAAAGGCTATGAATTTGAAAATGTATTTTGAAAAGGCCTCACCGGTAATTTAGAAACAAATTACTATCACCGGAATTGAAGATTCTAGAGAGTTTAGTCCACTTTGAAGGTATGTGGAGTGAAGTGAAATTTATCTTCAATTTCTTCCTGTAATGATTGATTTCCCTATATTATATTACAGCAGTGAATACGACGACTAAGTGATGGGTAATAGCTGTAAGAAAACAGTTTCACCTTCTGTCTTTTTATTGAGTAATCCTCACCACAATTTAGCTGCTGGCCTTCTAACCTAATTTTCCATTACTCTGCGTGTGGCCTTTGCCTATCACATCCATTGTCAGCAATCACCGGAGGTCGTTTACAAACAGCATCAGTAGTATTGGCTTTGCTATTTATTATGATCCTACCAATTGTGGTGATTTCACATGAAGAAATTCATAACAAATGAAGTGTTTATTTGCCGAATTTGTCCATAGCACTGACTTCAAATGAGCGTTATCACCCCAATAATGATTTTACGTGAATGTTTTGATGGATGAATGTTGTTTAACGACACATCAGCACAGTTTAGGCCATTCAGTGTCCTAGAAACGTGAATGTTTTGAATTGGTACTAGAATATACAGGACACATGTCTGCCTGAAATTCTGAACATATTATGGATGTCTCTAATGAGAATTAAGCCCAGTATAGACATATATATGACATTAATGATAATACTGGTTGTTTAAAATCCTCTAAAGTTGTGATGGCAAAATTGCACCTGAAAAGGGCCCAGCTGAGTCTACTTTGTTATTTGGCTGCAGCTGGATCTTGCTCCAAATGAGGTTGCTGCTGCATACGTGGAGCGTACCTTATACAGCATGAGGCAGCAGAGTACAGCGGCCTACAGGGTCCTGTGCAGCCATGTGTCAATCATAGACAGATCATCCAATGATCAGAATCAGGTCAGTATTTATTTATTTGTTCGTTTATTTATGTATTTTTCCACATCTGTTTAGCAGAATAATAAACACTAAGTTACATAAACAGCATATTTAGTATGCTTTATTATGTTATCTTTGAACTAGCATGTACACCATCTGGCTTAATATTTCATCTGTCTAAGTGTATAGTGGTCTTCCACATAGATCGCTTTTTTGTTTGAACCCTATATATATATATATATATATATATATAATGGGTGAAAAATGGCAGTTTTTAATGTGGCTGGCAACCTCAAATGAAGGAGGCGCATAAGATCTGTAATTTATAGCTTCCCCACAGAGACTAATTCTAAATGAATTTAGAATAGATGGCATGTTCGATGGAGAAAACCCTGCCAGTTCTCTGGCTGGATGAAAAACTCCTCCTACTGTAGTGCCCTGGCCGAGGTGCGAACAGTATTTAAGGGTATAATCTTGGAGTTGAGTGTGACATGCTCACGGTGGTCTATCTATCATTATTATGATCAGCGTTAAAGGTATCTCTTCTGAGACTGAGATACTCCCATAGCACAGTTGCTGTATACACTCATTTATACACATATACAAGGCAATAAAATAATACTAAAATCTATTATACATAAGGCTAATTGCCTTATTCATGACATGCACCCAAAGGGAAAATATTTAATGGAATTTATTGATGATCAAACTATTGTGGGCAAGAATAGAATAAATGTACATCAATGGCTGTCATATATCTTGGGTATGACCAGAGAGAAAAAACACTTACTCACACCCTTACTCCATGGTTATTTTATCCTACCTGATTAATTAAATACTTATTCTGTTTCACATTCATAGCACTCGTTTCCTGTAGAATTGTTCATATAGTTTACGTTAAAATGTGGAACAGTTGATGATGTTAAATAATGAGTTAAACATACTTTAACAAGTTGCATTGAGTTAATAATATCTTATTGGTTATTGATGTGACTCGGCTGGCAGTCAACAGGGTTAGTTTTAATCATCGTTGTATTAGTTTTGTGAAATTTGTCCAATGTTTGAATACTGTCGCTTCTGATTATCTAAGAATTCCTCTTAGGCTCCTGAGGCACACAAAAACCTTGTGAATATCCCATTAGGCGTTTTCTTCTGAGAAATATACTCACTGTTGCTCACTGTATCCTTATTGGGCACTTTTAGGAACTATATTTCCTTTACAGCCCTCTTTGGCTATTTTACTTAATTTTGGATCATTTTAGGATTTAGTTCCCTAACTTAACTAGCAAATATCCGGTCTCGGTGGTCGTACAGTAACATGTCCCAATGCTGATCCAGTCTGTTTTTGAATGCGTTTAGAGTTGGTGCAGTCGCAACTCATTCGGGGAGTCCATTCCCATCTTTAATGACTCTTAAACTAAACAAGTGCTGTCTGAATGTTGTCCTGTGCTGTGGTTTCTTTAGCTTTAGACTATGGCGTCTTGTGATGCCATCACCGGCTAGTTTGAGTAGTGAGTCTTCAGGAATATCTCCAAGGCCATGGAGTATCTTATATACTTGGATCATATCTCTTCTTCTGTAGACCAGACTCAGGAGCTTGAGATTTCTCAATCTGTCCTCATAGGGGAGATCTCTAATCCAAGCTACAACCTTGGTAGCTTGCTGTTGTACTTTTTCCAATTCTTGTTAATGGGATGCCACACTACGCTTGCATGTTCAAGGTGTACTCTAATCATTGACTTGTATAACTGTGCAAACATCTGCGCATCCATGTATCTGAATGACCTCCTTATTGCTTGTATCACATGGTTGGTCTTGTATGCCGCCATCACCACTTGTCTGGAGAAATTCAAGTCTGGTGAAAATATGATTTGTATAATATAATTTTCATCAGTTGAAAGACCTCAGCTCAAGCTTTCTTGTAGGAAGATAATTTATTGTACCTATCATAAGTGAAACATGTAAATGTTTTATCCATGACTAACATAAAGTACCAGCATGTACATTATGTATACATATGGGTGCAGGTTTTAACACATTTCCAATTTTGGATTATACTTAATTGCTTAGATAAGTATGTTATGACTAAAAACAACTGTGACCTGTCCCTGTATTGATGATAGAACATATGAGGACATGTTAAATACATGTTTATTCATCCCAAATCAGTCTAAATGTAAACAAAACTTTATCAGTGTTAATAATAAATTTTTGAATGACTGGTTATTTATATTTTTCATTAAAATATCACAAAGTAGAAAATCATCTTTTATCCAATAACAATTATTTATGTTAATAGATGTGACTAAAAGGGGCGTCGCGGGGTGTCACCAAATAATCTTTTTGTGTCTTGTGTAGCATTAAGTTTTATGCTCTCGTTTATTTTTATCAACATTTTGTTAACTTTGATAACAAAAATGTTGTGAATTGTTAAAAAAATTGTGTTCTGAGTATAAAGCTTCAGTCCTCTTTTATTTTTAATTGGAACATGTGACCCAAGAAAGGATTATTATTTACACACACACACACACACATTCATACATGGGAGAGAGTAGGTAAATCATAGTATTATATAATTAGTGTACAATGCATATGAACGAAATATTAAAAACTGAATTTCATAATATGGTTGTTGCTATAAATATAATTAATTATTACCAAAATATATATTATTGTCGTAAATTTCTAACTTTTATTGCAGATCATCTCACAGTCTGGTGCTGACGTCATATTTTCTGCTCATTCACATTATGTACGTAAACAGAGAGAAAAGTAATTTTCTGAATGAAGACATCACTTAGTTCTGATCCCACATTGATTGTCACAATAAGAATAGATGTATAGACAGTGTAACGCGTAGCCAGAACATTATCTCGCCTCTATACAACTGGTAAAACAATATATTATACCAGATTGATCAGAAATGTCTCTTAACTGATCACCGCCTCCATCTCTTTCCAGTCAAATATTATAATTTGTAACGATTGCGGTAGCGGTGGTCCGCAGAATCGAAAATGGAAGAACTTCCAGGGTATGACCATTCCAGTGTATGACTACAGGGTGTACCATCTAGATATGAATAACAAACAGCAGATGTACGAATTCCAGGTGCCTACTTGTAGCTACAGGATGGGTGTGTCCAATATGGGATATGGCTTGGCATCCTTTGGTAGGTTGATCCATCAATCGTGTGTTTACAGATTATTTGTAATATATGTAAAACCATATATTGATAAGAATCCATGTTTTCACTTATCACATTTGCCATCAAATCATCAAAATAAGTGGGATTTTTCTGCTGATCATCATTTATATTTTGATTAATGTCCAGATATATTGATCTACATATGCATGAGCCCCCGGGAATACGGAGGACATTTGCTGAATTTGATGCAATTTGTATTAAAGCCTTCGTACAATATCTTTCAATTTATGCATTTACTACTAGTCTCCTATGTATATGAAGCGCCTAGTAACTTCACTGTACAGGGTTCGCACGGGTCCTTGAAAAGCTGGAAAGTCCTCGAATTTGAAAATTTGGATTCCAGGCCTGGAAAGTCCTGGAATTTTTGTAGAGATCCTTGAAAGTCCTGGAATTTGGACATATAGATCTATATTTCTAATCATAACCGTACAGGAATTCAGTCGTTGCACTTCTTCCAAAATATGGGTGTATCTTTGTGCAATAAAAGTTTGTGAATTCATTGAAAAGTTCCTTGAATTTGACATTGGAAAGTCCTGAAATCTGAGATGTCAAAATGTGTATGAACCCTGCTGTAGTAATTAATATGGATAATCATAATGGTAGCTAGAGATCATACTATGTTAGCATCTTCTGTAATAGAGTTAATATTAGATAGTGTAATGATGATGATGCAGAAAGGTTTGAATTTTGGTACAGTTTTCAATGTTTGTATAATTTCAGCGTCAGACGGCAAAGTGCAGTATACAGTATTATGGCTTCCCGAGAGATATTCCCAACTCCTGCTATATGTTATTTTACTGGCTGGCACCGTTATTGGTGTCATTTTGTTGGTAAGTTCTCTCATACTCCAGCCATTGTGTCGGAAGATCTGCTTCTTTGTCTGTCCATTCTGTGATGCATATTCTCCGATCAGTCACGCCTGTCTTGTGATATTTGGTCATAGATTAAAGACTTGGTATTACGTTAATCTCTGTCCTTTTCTTATGAGAGTATGTGCAGTAGCATTTAAGCACCGAAAGTCTAGTTTGAAAAGTGCAAGTGCCATGGTGTAACAAATACATGGGTCAGTGTACTAAAGAATACTGAAATATCTTATTTTTAATAGGCAAATCTTATTTCATGTTAATATATCAGCATTCTGTTTATGGTTATTATAAACAGAATGTTGATATAATATAATACAGTATGTGTGATCTTTAACAGATCTTCATCGGTGTTACTCACATAATTATTTACATCTTAAAGTGTTTATTATTTACCAAATTTGCTGTACGTCTGTAGACTAATGGGTAACTTGGACAAATAGATTCTCTAGATGGCGCTGATGTTGTGCAACTAGGTCACAGAAGATTCTTCCCGGGCTGTCAGCTGTAGAAAATGCCTTTAAACTGGATAATTTCCCAATTCATAATGGTCCAATAACTCGGTTACATGTTCTTTGCACTTATATGGTGCTGAAATGTGAAAATTATAGCGATAAGTGATGTAGGCATAAAATAATTCACAATTAGTACATTGCTAAAAGGCCATAAAAGAGTAGGTCTCGTGCATGATTTGAGTGTTCACTTACAGGAAACACTGTATTTTTATTAATCATTTACATTTTGTAATTTTTAATTTATTTAAAATTCTTCCAGAGTTAATCTATTGTTCTCAATAGGTGGAGAGTATCAACGCACAACGCTGATATTTTAAACTTCATTACTATTAAACATAATTGATTTTAGGTCTTTGTATAACCTAGTGTGTCGTTAAGCAAATTTTATGGCTTTTATTTAAATTCTATTTATCTATAATTTTGTCTCATTGTGTTTTTTTTAATAAATAATTAATTGGAAAAGAATAACTGTTACTGAGAACTTTTATTACATTTTCAAGTGCCACAGAAAAATGCTATTTTGATTAAAACAATCATGAAAAATTCCATTACTCATCATTTTCCTTTCAGCTTTTAAATGTTTTTGCACTTGTTTATTTTATTGGTCTCTGTCTTTTTGTCATAGTCTGTGATTGAAAGACCCTCGAAATTTTATTTTTAACCTGGCAAAATGACATCATAATTCCCTAATACCACTACAAGAGTATATCCCTGTCTTTGTACGAGTCCTAGAGTAATGTTTACAAGTGGAAAGCTGAATATAAATGATCTAGTTGCATAGCAGCCCTGCTTATCAGATTAATATATATATATATATATATATATATATATATGAATGAATGGTGGCAAATGATTTATTCTGCCTTTGTCATCCTTTGTAAAAACAATTTATTGTTGGCATAAGCAGACCAATAAAAGTGCAAATAGAAAGTGAAACTTGCTTTCTCTTTGATGGTGACTTGTATGCATTGATTGTGATACGTCATTTTCAGAATATCTGAGGTAGGTTCTCGGTCATGCGTAAAAGACTTGATTATGATTCGGCATTCATTGTGATAGTATTACATAAAAGGTGCTTTGATAAATGCTGGTTCAGGAAGTAAATATCATTAAGCAGCAATCTCTGCATTATGATAACATTTATTTAATGTATTTAATCCTACAAGTTGAGATGGCGTCTGATTTGTCTAAATTAAATCTAGACACCAAAGAGCTAGAAGGTTCCAATCGTTGTTCAGATTATCTGTTAGAATTAATTTATTTTATGTAGTACGTGAAGTTTATTTAACAGTTTTATTGATTTGGTTGTGATCCATGTTTGAAGCTGTTATGTTTGGATTATCCAAGTTTTGCTGTATCAAAGATGTTTTAGAATCACCCATGATATGATATGAGAACAATTAGGGCAAGCTTGTTTGTAAAGTGAAGATTCTATTACGTCACAAAACAGCTGAGACTTCCAGCTTTTGTTAAAACGTACTCGAGATATAATGATATTAAATGGCGTGTATTTTTGTTGATTGTAAGTTGTTTAAAATATTAGTTTAATATTTTAGATTAAATTATATTTTAATGATGTTTATGTAGTTTTGGCCATTTAATTTAGATTAACTAATATTTTAGACAACAGGAAGTTTCTGTGTTTACTTGTATGATGTAGATATGTTTTAAAGATTTAATAGGTTTATGTGATTTTTTTATCTGGCACATTCAGATATGGGGCCAGTTTCGTCAGTTCCAAATTTATTTAACTACATTTTACATATCGAAATCTAGCTCAAACGTTTTAAAATGGAACTTCCCATTAGGATGATTCGATATGTGGAATATTCCAGAATATATCAACCATTCCTGCTTTTTTGTTGATCATTACAAGCAGTATTAATTCAGAGGAACTACTAAGCAATTGTTTTGGGTTGAAATTAGATTTTGACATTTATTTACAACTACTTGTAAAAATCAATGTTCACAATCAGTTAATTTTTTATCATACTAGGTTAAATTAATTTTCTGAATTTTATCAATTAAAAATAAACTTCTTCATTTTAAATTAAAATTTGGAATGGAATTGACCTCTCGTCTGAGAAAAGATAGTGTACAATGATGTGTTTTAATCGATAATGCAATCTCTAAACTATAATGCAATCTTAGCAAATTGATTTAATACTGAATACTAAGCATGTGATTACTACACGGATTACTACCTCCTACCAATCCACTATTAAGTGACAATGGCTATTAAACCATATAGTTTTGAATAGGTGTGCACTGGATGAGTGCAGGGCTTTGGTTGGACACGTGATGATTTCCTAAATGGTCTCAAAATTATTTAAGCGGAGTGGAAAAAAGCAGCTGGTAATAACGGTAACGTCACCATACCAGCGTTAATGAGTCCTGTATTCCACACACATACTGTCTGGTTGTTGACATAGCATGAGCCAGTAGTATAATGTCCATCTTACTTGTTTTTTTTTTTTAAACCAAAGTTATACTGTTATATCAAAGCATACCGTTCACCAAAGATGAAATTTGATGAATAAATGTACTGCCCATTAAAAGTAAACATTGGTCTCTATATTTGCTGTATGTGTGGTGAAAGATGACGACTGTCAATTGCATCTGTTGTTGGAACAATATAAAAGACAATGTTTATTGTGTGTTAGCATTTCTAATATTTACGCACATTTTCATTCTTGACAGGGTATTGCTATATTAAATTATGTGTCTTTATTGGAAACTGTATGGTATAATGCGCGCGCGCGCCCATGCACACACCCACACACACACACACGCACACACTGCACTTTGCTTATCGCACTTGCAGTCTGTAATACACATGCTCATAAAGTCCACAGTGTATCACTTACAAATCCAGGACAATTCCCCACTCCATAATGATAATTTTGGACAATTCACCACTCTTAATATTTTAAACATGTTTATCAGAGTATTATTGATCTTTGTGCACAGAGAAGCCACAACAAGGTGGCTTCTAATTATTTTCCAATTGCACACAAAGCTATGACAAGATGGCTTCTAACTAATTGCCAATTGCACACAAGATGAGGTCTTGATAAGGGGGCCAGTATACCTGGTTCATAACTTATTCTCATATATATATATATATATATATATATATCAAAATACATGCTATCACTGCCACACAAGACAGATGTACAGAGCTCGATTTCCAAGCTTATCCCACAACCACCACCATTGACTTCAAGCAAGCTGTGATTAATGCTGTGACGTCATCCTTTGGACCTTCAAGTCAACGTACATGGCTGTTTCTATCACCTAACACAGGCCACATGGAGGAAGATCCAGACCAGGTTTTGTAGAATTATATAGAGAAGAAGACATGAAACTCTTCTTTTTACCAGTGGATGATGTTCCTCAGGGTATGACATATCTTCGGGAGCACTCACCAGAAGGACTCGGAACCTCTCCTGGACTACTTTGACAATACCTATGTGTCCGGAGCCTTCCGTCGTATTCAGCGACTACAACTTGCAGATGGATCCACCCCTCCACTTAGGATGTGTCACATGCCTCTTAATCCTATGTACCCACCACTCATATGGAACGTCAATTCCATTACTCTTGAAGGGCGATCAAGAACCAACAACATATGCGAGGGATGGATCAACACCTTTGCAAAACTAGTTGGACATGCACAGCCTACCATCTGGAGAGCCACTGATAGCATATGGAAAGACCTGCATGATGAGCCACCAGCGAAGCATGTAAGACACCACACCCACAAACTTAAGTCAAAGCTGCATAAACTGTGCACTGACAGGCGTGACAACAGCAAGACTGTCTCAGACTTACTTAAGGGCATTGGCCGTTGTGGGGAATTGTCCGTGTACACCCTGTTTATAATATAAGAATAGCCTGTGCTACATTTAGTTTAAGTTTCAGCACACTACTGGACTGCAGTTACCAAACAGTGGAATGGCCGCTCTAACTGAAAAGGTTTATTGTCATTCTGATATATGTATTTATTGTGAGCTTTTGGTGGCTGCATTTAATGTGTTTGTTATGTTTGTATATATATATATATATATATATATATATATATATATGTCTGTGTGTGTGTCTGTCTGTGCTTTATTTCTTTTGGAGGTTTATCATTCAGCTGATATTTTAGTAGATAAGCTAAGCTGGCATGGGATGCTCAACTGGTATGTGTTTTTGATGTGCAACTAATTATCAAATAAGCTGTACTTGTTGTTAATGTATAGTTAGTTATACGTCACACGTCAGTGACCCGTGACATTATCATATGTGACGTTGTTGTTGTTGTTGTTGTGGGGGGTTTCTGTTGTGTTTTGTAGTTAGCGGTAGTATGTGACATTTAATTATGTTTCTGTATTTTGCTTGTTGGCTTTACGATCAGTTCAATGACTATTATTTGTGTTGCATTGAGAGATAGCGTCACTTAGATTGTATGTTGGCATATGAATGAGCTGCATTGTTCATACATACATACATAAATACATACTGGTAGTTGGCCATAAACCTCCAGCACCTTGATTCATATCCCCACCTAGTTATGAGTGAAGGGTGTTTCATCTTTCACACTGCCCTCTTACTCTTGTAGTAAGTATATGGTTGGCCCAATTAGCCTCTGGTGTGTACAAAGGTGATTGCAGCGAAACAGCTACATTTCACAAGCGTGTGCGCCTCTGTACGCGCGCGCGCATACACACACACACACACACAAATATAGTTTTTTTTTAAACTTTGTTGCATAGTGAATTAAGGACTGGTTATTCATTAGCTTATTTGTAATCATTCACGTGGTTAACCATTCAGAGGTTATATTCTTGATTTGGTATTCACTTGGCTGGTGCCCTATCTTGCACACACACACACACACGCCATTTGATCCAGTGGAATTTACATACAGTGTGTATTCCGGATTTATTGCAGTGCATATATTTTGTTTGCTGTGTACCATAAATATGTAGTGAGCTTATATATAGCAGTGCGGTCATTTTATGGGGAATTTTAACATGTGGCTAATGCGTAATTATTCTGGACTGTGAAGCAGGATTAGTCATTCATACATACAGACATACATGCCGGGCTATGTCAGAATGGCGTTTCTTTTCTCACTTCACCTCATTACCTTTGGAGGTCGCTCGACCCATTTAGCCAACCTTGTGTAAAAAAGTGGCCATAAAAGAGCAACATATCTATTTACATGTATATATATATATATGTTAAACTTGCTGGCAAATAGACATAATCAGCTATGTCCTGAGCTATCAGTAATATTTATTAAAGTACTCTTGTACTCAAGAATGATGCCGGTTATGATAAACATACAATTATTAACTTTATTTAGCTTAATGTTTCGATTAAAATACACACTTTGTTAACGAATGCATTAAACATATGAATTGAGAGGAGACCGACATATATTAGCCCCCCCCCCCTCTCCCTGCCCCGGTATTTCGCCGTTGTCATTCACCACATTTTATTGTCGTTTCAGGCGTTTCTTAAGCTTGGAGCCTGTCGTGAAGTTCATCCACGATGACTACGAGTTCAAAACCGAGACGCATATACCGCGGTTCGCGGTGACGATTATACAACCGTTACGGTGTTTCCGTGATCGTAGTGTCACCAGATATATGTTCGCCTATAACCATCGCAGTATACTATATACTAGTAAATGATGTTATGCTGCCTCTGAATTATGTTTATACACGAATCAGTATTATGTTGTTGATTAGTTCGTTAAAAATTATGAATAGTTATGATGATTTTTTTTAATACGAATATATCCCGTCGTGTTTTAGATCGCTTACTCCGGGGAGTACTTTAAACCGTTGTTTAATTGTATTACATTCCACATCCATGGTGGAATAAAGTGTGGATTTTAAAACTTTTGTTAGTGTTCACGAAAGACAATTAATATATGAAAATGGCGTCCAATCTGGAAAATTTGATAATGTATTCCAATTGATTCCTTAAACTTTAAATGATAATTTGTATATTTGTTTGTGTATGTGCTGAATTACACCTTAGTATTATAATATGACATTGATTCTCCTCTCTCTCTCCCTCTGTGTGTGTGTGTGTTGGTTTTGCCAAAAGATTGTATATTTCGTTCATGTGCTGCACGTCACACTTATATTATAAACTGGATGATGGAATATTTAATATACGAGTAAATAATTCTTTGAGTTTGGCTCAGTTCATTTCTTGCATCTTTTACGATATGCTTCACACACACAGACAGACACACACACACGGGTCTGGTGAGACATTACACATGTCTCGGCAAGAAAAGTCGCCACTCTGGATTCAGTCCCCTGAAGAAACGTCCAGAGTTTGAATCCACGGTTCGAGATTCTCTGTGCCTGTGCCTTATTATACACAGCTAAAACACACACACACACCCTGCAGGATAATGATGTATGTGTTAGGACATGGTCGTCAGGATTACATTATTAATAATAAATGATAAATATTGTAATATCTATCCAATTAATCAACCTCGGTAGCAGGAACTATTCTTATAAACCGTGCAATGATACTCAAATAGGATATATATATATTTGGAAACCGAATTCGAAAGCTTCAGAATTTCTTTTGGATGGATGCGACTTCACTCGGCTGCCACACCATTGATAGATATGGATTTGTCTTTTATTACTCAAATGGTCGCCAATTTCATCAACATGTACACTGGAATACGGTAGAGACAAGATAACGCTGTGTTGTATTTGTGTACCACGTAAAGATCCTCATATATATATATATATATATATATAAAACAGATATATATATATATATATATATAACTTCAAAGGGGAAGATATAAGTCTATTTACTATTATAAAGCGAGTACACATATACGTGCAATGTTTGTTCTGAAACACGAAGGGACTGACTATCAGTCGAGAGACTACACGTCTGGAATACCAATGTTCAACGACTAGTTCAACAATCCTTGAGACAATATTGATAATACTATTGTAATTATCGGGATGAAAAACTTCGGTAGGAAAACGGTCGGGACTAAACATAGCATTAACAAGCACGTGACCATTAACGGACCCAGTTTATTACTGACACAATTATGGTGATATTGGAATATAGATATCGGCATTAATGACTAGTTTACCAACGCGGCGTTGACCTATATACTAACAATACGGACTGTGCCTATAAATACCTACATGCCATATATATATATATATATATCAGGCATGGGAGTGAGCTTTGAGAACAACCCCCCTCCCCCCATGAAAAATAGGAAAGGAAATCACAAAGTGAAGTGAGTCACATGCAGCTGGAGGTACGGGAGAAAAATTTGGGTTTTGGGCATTTTTAGGAGTGAGGATGAAATATGTCTTTTGTAAGAGACCCCCTTTTCAAACCACCAGTTTCACCCACTCCCATCTCCAAAAACGTTATTTTTGGCTCTGGAAATTCGTTAAATACGAAAACCTCATCTCTGATAATATATATATAATATATATATATATATATATATACTCTTGATTGTGTGAACATACACTTATTTTCAGTTATCGGCACGAGCCCTATAGTGGCTGGCACTTACAGAACCGGCGAGGTAACAACTGATCAATCATTCGGTGATGGCTGCTGCTCTAAATCCATCATCGCACTGTTCTCGTATTAGAGCCACGTTCTCGTCTGGAGCGATCGGAGCGGAGTTTTAGCCAATGGCAGGGCTACTGCGGCGGATCCCATCAATAACGCCACCTATCGGGTTCTGCTTTAAAAGCCGCGACAGAGCCAAGTTACGGATGGATTGATGGAGATGTTGAGATCGGATTTCCAACTGAGAAATGCAGGTGCACATAAATATTGCAAGTCTAGCTTATAGGTAACGTTAATCGGAGACTGACGTAGGAAGGATTTAGGGACAACCATCGCCGATTATCTGTTCGGGAATTCGACGAGTGGTTTGCGCAGCAATTTTGGCAACAGTCAGTAAGTGCATCAATCAAATAGCTGGAAGCCTCCGGATAAAGGTCCGAATCCGACTGGTACCTGGGTTTGTTGGATGTTTCTCTAGACGGTGACCTCTCAGCTGTATGACCTGCGCGTGACCTGCGCCGGGGCTAACAAGGTTGTTATACCCTGTAGAGACGGTAACTGTAGTCGGAGATAATACACATATATATATCCGTGAGTTACGATAATGGCTATTTACAACCACTATCTAGTATGTTTCGGTGATGACTCAGTGATGATGATGATTGATGGTTTACGGCCACTTTTGTGCCCATGGTAAGGTAAATGGGTCGAGCGACCTCCGAAGGTAATGAAGCGAAGTCAAAGATGAAACAGCTTTAGATAAGCCCACGCTGAGATTCGAACACGGATGGTAGTGATCTGTGGTCCAACACGCTACCGCTAGAGGGCCCCAAATTTATGATTGGAAATTCGTAGTAATTAATTATGTAACAGTTTTGCAATCATTTTATGCATATTCATCGAATAAAATGAGTATTCAGGTATGAAAAATCGAGAAAAAAAACCGATTATAAAGGAAATGAAAAACGTTCAGCTCATGTCCCATTTCTTTATCCAAATGCTTGTTAGGAGTATTTAGAAATTTGCCGTAAGATGTAGCACGGTGTGATCTTTAATTTTTCTAACCCTAGACCAGACTCCCGGAATTCTGTTCTGGGATGGTCCCTCGTATTTGCTTACATATTTTCATATCTAAATATTGCTCTCGAAAAACTAATAGCTAGCATTAATAATAACACTGAACGATCACACACACACACACGTTGATAAATATACCTGAGTGTTACTTCTATTTACGTTGTGAGGTCCGACCAGTACCTAACCGTGTCAAAGTAAAAATTCTAGACGATCCATTTATATTTTCCTATATAAACCAGCTCTGCGATGAGGACAGCAGACTGTAGACTGGCCATTAACGCGTATAGACGAAAGTGGGTTTTATCTTTTGTTGTGATATATCGTACGCAGACATTATATTACCCAGTGTTTACAACATTAACCATTTGACTTGGTTCGTTTTGTCACATGATAAACCTGCCCGTGATCATAGCGTAGAGATGTAGTCGCGTACAGCCCCCCTCCCCTACACACACACACACACACACACACACACACTCCCCCCGTGCAGAGTCTGTTGTACCTTTTAATAACCACCGCCTAAAGCGGAGAAAGGTGAACGGATGGAGCCAAAACACATATCGAGGGTTATCTCTGATAAGACATATTATGTCCTTATATAGTTTCTAACGTCCAATTTTAATTAAAGTAGATGGCAGCACCGTTTAACATTCAATTTATAGGTTTATGGTGCAATCCATACAGAATCCGTACAGAAGACCTCCAATTTTTGGTCCGTTGTCTTTTTCAGTAAGCCACCACGATTCGGAATGACGTAGTCATCCAGTCATTCTATGTTACAAGCCAGAAATTAATGTTTGATATGACGTATGACACTGTTCATCTAACTATGTTAGCATCACTTCTGTCAGAGGTGTCAACTTGAGCGGTTTACATGTAAGTCTTACGAATATTTGCGATTTTCACGGGTTTACGACCCAGTTCGAATGAGATGAGATGGACGCAACTGAAACTTTCGAGTCGCCTGCAAAGAAGCGCAAACAGTTTGGGGGCCATTACCGCGACTGGAAGCGAGTTTTTAATGGGGTCATCGAGCCGTCCAAGTAGGCCGATTACACCACACTTGCTGTGTCGTGTATTCACGCCACGTGAATGTCACGACTTGAGGTGTTTACGACGTTCATATACACACGAAGTCGAAACTGTCCAGAAAAACGCGAAGTCGGCTATTCAACACGCGATGCCGACAGCTTTCTTTAAGTTTCTCGGATTCGACGACTTCCGCCGAGGTAATGTTTGCGAACCTTGTCGCGGAACATCTCGCCGACGTCCATCGATGACCATACCACGGATGTTTCCGAGTAACGGCACAACGAAATCGTTCGAGTACCGTCGAACGTAGAGGACGGTGACCGTGAAGATATGCTTGAATGAGATTACCGACCCCGTTATCGCCCGCTGTAAGAGTGAGTGGTCCGTTCTCCGACGCGATTCACGACAGCACCCACCGAAATACCGACAAGAACATTGCTACGCTCCGTGAGGCGAAGCATACCATCAGCTTATAACAAAGAGCATGTGTGAGAAAATAAGTGATCTGCGCCACAAGAAGTTGTATTTTGTTCGTTATTGCATATGGGCATGTTACGGCGAGATGCTATACCACATGTGGGGTGAATTCCATTTGGTCAATTCCAATTGGTCAATTCCAATTCCACATCAAATTTTCCAATTCCAATTCATTTCCAAATTTATCAATTGCAACTTGATTTTTACCTACTCTTTTTTACCTACTACTTTTTACCATGAGTAGGTACCCCGAATACCTACTCCGAATACTTCTTCCAAGTCGCCAGTTGGAATACCTACTCCCGAGTAGTTTATATTCCAAGCAGGATTGCCCTAAAAGAAATATTTCTGAATTAAAAAATTTAGTGGCAAATTAATTTGTGGATTTAATTTTTTTGTAGCAAAATTCAATTCCAATTCCAAATTTATCAATTCCAATTCCATTTTTTAAATAAGCAATTCCAATTCCGGAATTGCTCATCAATTCCAATTCTGGCCTATAACAAAATTGCGCTTTATAATGGTGTTGACAATTTGTAAGGAATTTTTTGACAAATCTTAAGGGCGCCTCCGTGGTCTAGCGGTAGCGTGTTGGACTACAGATCACTACCACCCGTGTTCGAATCTCGGCGTAGGCATATCTGAGGGTGTTTCATCTTTTGACTTCGGTTCATTACCTTTAGAGGTCGCTCGGCCCATTTACCCTACCATGGGCGCAAAAGTGGCCGTAAAACACCAATCATCATCATCATCGTCACGATCTTACAGGTACGAGTTGTCACGGGTTGACACCTCTGACTTGAGTACCAGTTTATAAAATGGCATGCTCCAGGCTAAGGGGAGACTATAATTGCCTTCTTCTTCAGGGTTCTATCTAATTTGACGTAATGCTAACTGTACTCCTTACTCACTGTCCAATATTGGATCATTGTTATGCCATATCCGCTCCCCCCCTCACGTGTTTTTGTCTTTCCTTATCGACAACAGACCACAGCATAATAGTTAGGTTGTTTGAAAGAATTCCCTTTTTCCATTTGTCTCGATAAGAAATATGAAGCCATTTGCCAGATTCCTGCTATTGTGGTATTTTCCTAAGTAAACATTGTGTATAATTCGTCGGTATTATTGGGGTGACTGGTCCTTGAATCGCTGATGATTAATATGCATATTTATATGACGTCCCAGTTCAGTGTCTTCGCAAACCGGATATAAACAAGTGGACAAATCATGCCCATGAGACATGTTTTTGTTCATTAATCTCTATTTTTAGAATTATGTTTTATTATTCGTTTACTGGGTTATATAGTTGTATATCACATGTAGGTACTTATCGATTTATAGTCTTTATGCCAGTTCCACATCTCTGAAGATTTTATATTCTGGTCAGAATATATATATATATATATATATATATATATATATATACCTGCAACCCAACCCGCAACTACTCAACCCACACCCAACCCAAACCCACAAATCTCAACCCGAAACCACACTTAAAATTATATTGAACCCGAACCCAACCCAACCCGCAAGACAACAGCCCGAAACCAACCCAACCCACCAGACTTAAATCCAAACCCAACAGGTGATCCGAAAAAGTTCAACCCGCCCAACTCGACCCACGGGTCCGGGTTGTGTTAACTCGAAACGGGTTAAACCAACCCGTGCAGGGCATACGATGTATCCCTTCATCGGTCTATGGTAAGGGATGTTCAAAAAGTTCATAAAACTATTTTTTTTTTAAATATTTTTCATCTCATGCCCTTTTCTGGTCATTAAAGTGTAGATATTTCGGTTTTTCCGTACTCAGGTACCCCTCTCGCCCGAAGAGAGTTATTGAAGAATGCAAGATAATTTCGATAACAACAGATTGGCTTTACGAAATTCTGGTCGCGTCCGGTTGATATTTTTTAATATCATATACGGTTAACTGTATGAACCTTGACTGGTTAATCTGAAGTTTGTTTAGGGCAAGTTGCCACCGTAAGATTAATCCGGCCTCTCATTAGTGTCGGTTTGTCAGCTGTGGAAGCTGGCCAAAGCTGGTGCAGTTTCTGGTGACCAAGATAAATGTGTGTCGTGGTATAAAATGCGGACTTTTACACCGAAGTCAATTTAATAATTTCTTCGTAATCTGGGTTGTCCATTTTTCAGCAGTGTGGTCTTCCAATTTACGTCAGTGTAGAGATAATTAAGTCCGTCCAATTTGGGTACGGTTCTCCAAAGACTGAAATATTGCAGTATTGACGTTAAGTTGTATATATATATATATATATATATATATATGCCTATATTGAATATTTTTAGGTGGTGTGGTATAACGATTAGACATGAACTCCGATTTTGCCCCTGTCAAGGTCAGGGATCACACGCATGGTTACATCTGCCGGTCAGAAGATAATGATGGTATATTTTGTAAATACTAGAATCTAAATTCAACTCAAATCGCGCAGTCTGGGCAAAATCCATTAGTGTCATTGGCTTCTGGTGGCATACTTTTGTCGGCAGTAACAACAACAACAACACACAGAGATAGAGAGAGAGAGAAGGGACAGAGCAATCACTTCCCGATTTCTCGTCCGTCTTCCAAACTTTCTATCGTTACCTGTTGTTGTCCATATTCACTAGGCGGCGCTGCACGCCAAGGGCAAGGTTAAAGCGGAAAACTTGGCTGTTGTTGTGTATGTGCATGTTCCTGTGTTGGAATAAATTCCACCGAAATGTCGGCTTGTGAGATAGGATGACGTGATCGCACTGGTATCGTCCACTGCAGCTAGGTATACTTATTATTATTAGCACGCGTTTTCTGTCAGATCTGAACGTGGATCTGATTAATACGCCATTTATTTCGTTGTTACACTGACCGGATACTGACTCAGTGACTGACTCCCTGTCACTGTGTCAGTGTGTGATAGAGGAGTCTATCTACTAGTGATACTTGATAGCCTAGTAACCGGGGCTAGTCACTAGCCTAGGATGGATGTTCGAATGTTAATTTATTCGACTAGTCATACAGTCGTAGCCGTATACTAATTTTTCAACGTTGTGTCTAGAGCTAATACTAGTATTAGTAATATTACATCTACTCATCCCTACTTTTTTCTTGTCAGTTAGATCTGTTGTTCACTATTAAGCTGTATTATATTCATTATTTGTACGTAAGTATTAGATTTCTATTTACCAGGTACAGGACATTAAGCAGGACCAGAGTTGACAGGTTTAACCCATCCTCGCCTGAGGTTTACCCTGGGTTAGGATAAACCCCCATTTTTAGTTAAACCCAGGTTAAACTAAATTTCTGACATAATTCACCACCGATTAATTAAATGAAACACACAAAATGCGAAATAAACATTTATTATCTACACGAAGCACACAAATAACAGTATGCATTTGTATGCCAATAATTGTAATAGAACTTACAGAACCATAACAAAAGTGTTCAAATGTTCACCAGTGTAACTTGGCCCCACTATGAAGTTTTTGATAGCAAGAGACATGATTGGCTGCTTTCTCTAGACCCGACATGTTACGTAGTCCACTACATACCTGGCTTCGGCTTCTGAACGAAACTATAATGAAACAAAGACTTAAGGAATAGCAGAATACCTCAAATTTTTTATTCAATGAATTATGCCCATTTCCACAGTCTTATATGGTCTAATGGATAAATTTACATTTGTATTATTATGTCATGATTATATCAATAATAACATTTTACTAATTCATGCCATTCTAACAACTACTTTTCATCTGTATCTAATTCTAAGTTAAATAAGTATAAATTTCTGGATCTTTGTGTAATCTTTCCTGAGAAAAACCCCCAGTTTAGCCCTGGGTTAAACTAGTAAAACCCAGGTTTAACCCACTGGGCTGGGTTAAACTAGTTTAAACTCCAAACCTGATATTAAGGCTTGTCAGGGTCAAGTGGTTTTTATTGGCAAATATAAGCGGATTATCTAAACTGCTTGTCTGACCAGAAAAATTAACCAATATATAGAGAAATGTCTATTTATTTATTACCCATAAATGTTTGAATGTGGCTGCTGGCTTGACATTTCATCAGCTAAACCACTAGTTGTTTATCATTGGAAGGTGATGGTAGGCCTATAATGATTAGCAACTCAGTTTTACTATCAGTACCAGAATAGAGATGTGTATATTCACACCAAGTTATGTGTTTTTGATAATATTTACCTTCCATACTGACCATCTAAGTTAAAATAATATGACCCCTGATGGGAGAAAATAACACATACACACATGCACACACATTTTGCAGAGAGAGAGAGAGAGAGAGAGCTTCACAGTATACATACACACCCATGGTCAATTGACCTTTCACTACACCTAGAGTTAGTTCTGTTCTGAAACTCTCTGTGCTCTGAGGAACACACACCTGCTTGTTAACTGACTAGATTCTCCACAAGCATGGGACAAGTTGGGCTTGAATTTGTTTTGTGAATTCTCTCTGGCGGATCCAAGCACAGCTTAATGGTATAATCTGTTGTTAATTAATATGATATCTGCTTTGGATATAGAGAACCAGGGGACAACAATGGGCGAAGAGTTGTTTGGGCCTCCTAGTCCTAGAGCCCAGGTTTGTTAATCTAATTATATATATTCCCTCCTAATTATATGTACAACCCCTAATGCAATCCATGTACTAGGTGTGCCACTGATCTGGTCCATATTAGCCATGGTCGCATGAAATCCAGGTTTTAAAACTGTGAAAACCAGGTTTTAGCCACCATTAGGTCTAAAAAATGTTATAGCCTGCTAAAGCCCAACTCTGGAGCTGGCTTTTTTGAAGGGTATTGGTGCTATAAAAGTTTGTCATTATTATTATATAAGGGTGCTTTGGAGTACACTGCACTGGCTGGGTTGTCCTGGTCTGCCATTTCCTAGGAATATTGTGTGTGTGTGTGTGTAAAAGTTTACTGGTACAGAGAATTATGAAAGATCAGTACAACCTGTGGATGAAACATCAGAGTATTTAGACAGAATGACAATTCTTATGTTGAACTAGTCAAAGTCCCACCAGTTAAAAACAAAAAGTGCTACTTTTACAATATTTTTAACTTGTCATTAATTAATAATGGTCATCTGATGGTCACCTGTTAACCGGTTAATGAGGGGTCGGTCTGGTCTTGATGGCTAACCTACTCACCTCAGCTGATTCAAGGAGGATGAGCTGGCTAAGTGATAATATTATATACGAATAGAATCCTAAGGTTTCCTAATTTTATATGGTCCCACCTGGTTACAGGACCTGTTGGATGTCATATTAAATTAACTGCACTATGCAAACAGCTGATCCCTGTTCTAAACAAACATCTCTCATTAGCTGGATCTTGTTTGATGTCAGGTGACAGGTTGAGTAAATAGGATCAATTTCTTGAGCTAACCAAGCATGACTTGATATATTACTGCGTGATTTATTGACTGGATGATGCTATTGATCCATTGTACATTTACTGTTGGCAGCTATCGCCAATACCAGAATAATATATATATATATACATATAAATGGCCGGGTTAATAATGTATTTTCTAAGTGATATTCACATAATATGTATGTTAAAACAGCCACACAAATTTATAAAATTTGAATAAATAAGTGGCCTGGTGATAAAATGTTACCAGGTAATATGTGGTCGAGTAATGGCCCATTTGGGGAAAATACTAAACTAGGGTTATTAGTAAGTTTATGCATGTTGTCATGACATAGACAGGGTTCGCACAGGTCCTTGAAAACCTGGAATTTGAAAATTTGGATTCCAGGCCTGGAAAGTCCTGGAATTTTTGTAGAGGTCCTTGAAAGTCCTAGAAATTGGACATATAGATCTATATTTCTAATCATAAGCATACAGGAATTCAGTCGTTACACTTCTTCTGCTATATGGGTGTATCTATGCGTGTTAAAAGTTCGTGAATTCATTGAAAAGGTCCTTGAATTTGACATTGGAAGGTCCTGGAATCTGAGATGTCAAAATGTGTATGAACCCTGATATAATAATAATAATTGATCTACAAAATATTCATCCAAATAATGTTTGTATTAGGGTATTAGTCAGAGAAATGCACACTACTGTCAATGTGACCTAATTATGGGTAATGTTACATGTTTCCCAGAAAGCACTAATTAGCTAACAGTCTATTTTCATCAGAAGACACCATACTATACTGGGATAGTGGTAATTACATTTTTGATACCAGATTATATTTGTGCCTTGACTGTACCATAATATATATATGTAATATATATATATATATATATGTGTGTCTAAAAGTATACCAATGGACCAACAAAGATATGCTAGTAGAGTGAATTTGAGATGGGACAGGTAAAGTTTTACAGCACTTGTCCTACAGGTCAAGTAGGGCCCAGTAGTAAATGTGGTGTCCTGTTATCTTAATCTGATGATTAAGCTTTTACCACTTCTCAAGCTTGTAGATGTAAGCCTTTGTTTACCTTCGGTAGCTTCAGTAGGGAGTAGTCCCCTGATGAGACCGGCACTGAGGCTTAATTAACAGTTTGCTCACTCATTCAAAGCAAAAATAAATTAACAATCAGTTATAATATTAATCAATTTTATTATAAACAGATTATCTGGGCCGTATCCGATCAGATAGTACTGTAGCTTAAATATCAACCCGGGGGGGAGGTAGGGAGTAAGAAATTATAGAGGAGAAAAATTGAAGAAAGAAATCATTACTTCTGGCTGTAATCTTTGTTCAGAGTGGATCAACGACCTAGAATTTTACTTTTAAGTTGAGTGTTTGAATGTCAAGCAGGAGCGTTATAAATCTACCTATAATTTCGTATTCCAGAAGAGAAAAAAGGTCAGCTAAATATAGTCATGAGAATATAGACATCCGACAATGTCAATACAGTCAGGCGGTCTCATCAGGAGAGAGCCTTTGATATCGTGATTAAGATGATATCAAACGATTGCAGTAACTATCTCTTACTGCAATCATGTGTAACTAAGGCAATTTCTGGTATTTAGAAATTATTTAGTTTTTATTTCCCGGAACTTTTAAAGGGAGATGCTTGCTGCCTGATTTTTATTAATTATCCGTATGTTGCATTTTTGTTTGTCTGCAAGGTTTTGGTAATCAGTAATTGTAATTAAATACATGATATCAAGTTATCATAATCTTATTCTCCATTTACAGAGGCAGTGTAGTCGTAATCATTTCATAAATGTAATAATAATCTTACTTTGATATTTACATGATGCCCAAATATTTATAATGTTATTTCATGTTCAAACATCAATTTTTAATATAATGACCAATTTTGGAAAGAATAAGAATGCAATTTTATTCCCATCCCTACCTATATGGTGAATTCCGTATTAGTATTACCTGTATATATATATATATATATATATATATATATATATATATATAGCTTTGGTCATGGTATACATGATCCATCATATAATCAAATGTATCATATTTTTAAATAGTAAATTATTTGCCAATTTATTCACATGACCGTTAGATGGGGGGGGGGTAAATTTCTTGTCTTAATTTTCCCAAATAAGTCTTTACATATCCCAGGTGTGACTAGCACCAAGGCTAAACAAACCTGTATGGGGTATGTTTCATCCTTCAACAACAGTCTTTCCCAATCACTTCATTTCCCCCTAGCTAGATGTCCTATTGGCTTTCCTAGTTGTATTCAAATATAAATCAGCATTGGATAGTTATAGCTTTATTAAAGCTACTTGTACAGAGTTGAAATGAAAAGGAATATGTTTGAAGTATTATGCTTAGATTGGATACAAAGCATATATGTCAAACACACACACAATGTGAAAAGTTTATGGTCTGAATGCCACCAATTAAAGAGCCCACTAACAATGTATTGTGTTAATGTCTGTATAGATTTATACCAAAGTATCAGTTATATATATATATATATATATATTAAAAAACATACACAAACATCCTTTCAATGTAACCAGCAGGTTTTTTTTTCTGTATGTAATATAAGACAGCTTAACCAATATTACCTGAGTCAGCTAGAATCATCTCGCTGTGAGGGAAATATGTTAATATGACTGTATACATTTCGTGTACAACAGTAGCTTATTTGCCAATGTTATTAAAAAAAAACTATAATAATTTGAGACTACATTGATTTATGTTCATTTTTTTCTTGGCAGCATTCGAACTATAGATAATCCAAATAGCTTCGATATACTACAGACAAGTACAGTATATTATTAGAACTAGAAGCGTCTAATGGAGTGTCCAAATTTTACAGAATCTAAATAGTCAGTTGAACCTTAGAAATAGACAGTAACAAACACTAATGCCGTAGTAAGACATCAGATAAGCTTCAATGCTAATGCCTTTATTATGAATACGCTTAAAGAAAGTAGACAGTCCTATCAATGCCTTGAAAATGCTTCCAAACAGAATTACCTTCAACCTGATTCCGATATTTGTGTTTATGCTTTAAGTTTAAAATGTTCCATACAATACTGGGTCATATATTATATTTTTCACTTTTTGACACATGATCTCTGATAATACGGCTAACTCTAGTAGGCAGGTCAACTTCTACAGTAACTTGTTTTCTTGGAGGTTGTGACATGTTCTCGGCTGTGATATATATATATATATATATATATATATATATATATATTACAGTTAATGTGTATAATTGGGTAATATGTATATAATTGAGATTTAATACAGATTTCCTGATGATTTCAGGTAATGTACAAATTACCTATTTATACAGATTAACTGTATATATATATATATATATATATATATATATATATATATAGATATAAAATAAACTGTTGGCCAGTCAAAGTTAATACATAAATTTTTACTAAATTTGTCAATGAACTAAAGTTAGTCACGTTTGTTATCAAGATATATTCGAAGAAAAAACCCACAGTAAGTTTAAACCTAGGTGAAGAATCAATGATGAAGGGATACTGTGTGGTCTTTGTTGTGTGAAGATAACCAGTTTGTAAATTACAATGGTTTGTTAATATTGACACGCTATATGAAACTTGAATGTTATCTTTTTTAATTATCATCACACTTTGCTCACTTTGTATTAAACAATTAATTAATTGATGACCTAAGATCTGTAGAAGATGTTTGTATTAGTAATTAACATCAAAGACGTGGATTTTTTGTTCACAACTAATAGGTTAATTAGCCAATTATTGTTTGGCCAATTTAACAAAGGAAAATTGTGTTGAAAATCTAATGTTAAATCAGTTTTGAAGACTAGAGAAATTCTGGTTTTCTCGTATCAGTGACCATCGTAAATAAACGGAATAATTTTGGGCTTGAAAATAACTGCCAATTTAGGCAATATTCCAGTTTTTATAGTGGACTTAATAATAATAATAACAGTAACAGTGCATTTATAAAGTATCTAATCGTGTAGAGTAGTGCAGTAGTCAGTTCACGGTGCTCTAGACACTGTGATGAGGGATATTAATCAAATTAAGTTAGTTGTGTTTGGGGACGTTACCCATCAGGCCACGTGAACGTGATATGTCCATCTCCAAGGCCTAACAAATCACTCATCCACTCATTGAATGATTTTTGTTGACGAGGACTTTTTAATAAGTCTACATATTTGTTGTTCTGTTTGGCCCCTTCCGATTCACTGTTGAGGATGGTCTACATCTCAAAACGTGTCCATACCTGTACGAACACCTGGCCTATCGTTTGATGTTAATCTGCTACATCATTAAAGACGGCGAGGGGAGTCTCCGCAGCCTGTCAGACCTCTAGCGCATGGGTTCGGACCGCAGCTGGGTTATGTCTGAGGGATGTTTCATCTTTTACCTCGCCCCATTACCTTCGGACGTAGCTCGGCCCATTTAGTCTACAATGTACACAAAAGTGGCCATAAAAAGGGAACATTTATGCCTTCCAAGACAGCCAGTCCTGCTCTTACTGGCACCACTAATCAGTATTCTAGTGATAAACACTGACTAGAAATGTTTCTGCCTTTACTTCTGGTTATACTTAATGGTGTTTACGTGTGTTTGCCGATATACTTATTATATTATCCAAACGGTTGTCAGCACACTGGAGCGTTTGTTATCTAAAATTCGTGTATATATGGCTCTGGCTGGCTGTATAATGTTATGGAAAGTGTGAGAAGATATCCGTACGGCATTGTTTCCAATGGGAGATGGATTTATCTCGGCATGAGTCACATCAATCTACGCCCAGTCTGAAAGGCAACGCCTGGATGCTACGGCGAGAGCTGAGAGAGAGAGAGAGAGAGAGAGAGAGAGGAAAATTATCTCGCCAGAAACAACGCGCACCATCGTCATGTTCTGGCATCATTCCTACAGAAAATGAGCAGAAATGCCATTTTGTATGATGTTTTACGACGACACTTTGTCAGCTTCCGCGATGATTCGTTTGGGTCAGGCATCAGTGTAGCCGAAGTAGTGCCACGTTTGGCTTGGTCCGTGTCTATTATCTCTTTCGCCGTTTTCAATCAGCTGTCGATTGTGTCTTTAATTAATCGATCACGATTTGAGTTCGTTGTAATATAAACTGCCGATTTTAGTATCTCGGTAATGATAATTTAGTAATCGGTAATGATCATTTAGCTGTTATCAGTCAACGATATAGAACGTGAGAAGTAAACTTCCTGTTTTACACCGACTGTTGTGTAATAAACCCAAACCGTCACCATCAACAACAGTTTGAATAAATTTGCATACAGACAGAATAAGATGCCGTACGGCAGGAGGTTGAACATACCAGTAATGTAAATCCCGTCCGATGACATGACGGGTTGAGCTGTACGAATTTCAGCCGAGAAATAGCGCGGTAATCTATAGTAACAATGCTTTTAGTATATAACGCTCTTCCGTTTTGTGCCGCTCGGCATAAAGGTTTAGCCACAAGTACGCCGTCGCCCATTACCAATCTACGAATGTACGTACCAGTGTCCATTTTTGGTTTGGTTGGCCCGACGGGGGATGAGTGAGCGCTCTCCTCATTTGCAGGTGCAGGATGGGGATCCCCCCAGGAAATATACTTTGCCCGAATGACTTCTGGTGGCACTTTAGTTACTTGAGCACGTTCTACCGAAGAGTGGAACTGTAACCGTCCGTCCGTCTATCTGTTCGATTTTGAAGGCATCCATATTGGTTACAGGTCATCGATTTCGAAAACTGGATGAATGGCTTAAAGTCTAGTGCTGACGAAGAGTTCGTCTATTCCTATTTTATGTTAATTCCATCAGAATTTCCATGGCCGTTTATGCGACTGTCTTTAGCAACTATGGAATCACCCCATGATTTCCTTGCACTATATATATATATATATATATATATATATATATATATATATATATATATATATATATATGCTAGAATATCGATTTGCGCAGATTCGCGCAAAATTCACCGAAGATTCAGAATAAATTGCTGAAACGTGGAAACCAAACGGACCATACATTTTTTTAATCGAGCATCAAAGTTGTACGCGCGACGTACTTTTAATTGACATGTGTATGGGTATAGTGTTCCACTGTCCACCCCTTTACCGTTTATTAGTAATTAATATGTGAATTTATTGAAGAAATAACTTCGAAATTAACAGACGCTCGACTACTGTATTTGCAGACATCGCCATTTGCTGGTCGTGATTGGTTATTGACTACAGCTTGTCTGTGATGTGATCATTCACTTTACTGAAATAATGTGAGGTGGCAGAACCCCAAGACAGTTTCAGATAACTTAGCAACCAGTTGAGAATGATAATTGTTTTTAGTTTTGAGGCCTATATAATTACGGATTTTTTAAAATGTGGGAATATAATGTGAATATGAGTTGATTCTTGCAAAATGGACTTGCGAGAATCAAGGTTGATTCTGTTAAATATCGCGAAATTCTAGCGCACTGATATATATATATATATATATATATATTATATATATATATATATATATATATATATATATATATAGCTGATGACAACTATAGATACATTGTACTGTCAAGTGTCTGTAATGTAGGTTGCTTGGCCCATTTAGCCTATCATGTGTACAAAAGTGGCACAAACATTATATATATATATATTTATATATAAATTTGTTGATAAACCTTTCCTTCCTTGTAATACAAGTTGTATACATACCAGTACTTGTTGAGTAACACATATCATTATCAGTGTCCTTGAAATATTAATAATATTACAAAATACTCGTTATGGCCTCATTATTAGCAATTTTGTTATTTGTTGGGAATACCAGATTTCTTATAGATTGTAACATGTGTATATCCTGTGTTTACTCACGCACACACACAGACACACATATACACACATTGGAATACCAGAAACAAGTTAATTGTTTTTAATCATATTTAATTTCCCTTTTCTATGTCACACATGGATATATGGCATAAAGATTTAACCACACAAACACGCATTATCTATTTCAGTTGTAACACAGACATACCAATAAAATATGACAATCTTAGCAGCCTTAAGGAGTCCTAGTCTGTTGCAAAGTTTGTTTTAGATGAATTCAGGTTTTGAGAAAATGGATTTTCCTCATGCTGTCTCCAGCTGGAGGCGACAACAGTTTGAATCCAGCAAATTTAGGATTCACTTTGATTATAATTCAATTCGTGTTAATTAATTCTGATGGAACATAGGAACATTTATTCAACCATTAATGCTAACTATTTTCACGTAATTTCCAGTCTTTCTCGATAATTAAATGGTATTTCCCGCTGTCCTGAGAAATAAGCAGAATTTCCAGGAATGTGTCTGGCCTATAAGCACCTTCAGTTATTATAGGACAACAATGGCAAGTCACTCTTCACATTTATAAGCTTCATCCAAGATGGATTAAACTACTGGAATAACCCAGACCGGTCAGGATCTATCAATCCAGATTGACGTGTTTATTACCAAAAGCGATAAGTGTTTTTTGCGAACCAAAATGAAAGGCTTCTGTTAGGGGAGAAGTTATGAATGGCTAATGATTCTTGACGTTTTTCCGGTAAGTCATCTTCATCAATCAGCCTAGAAGCCATATTAATATATTGTGTAATAACATTCACGGCTATATGCGTGTAATAATGAGTGATTTATACCGGTTACTAACTGTTGTTTCAGCCGTGGGAGATTTACCAGTACCATACAAATGTGTGTGTCTGTTTGAAGTTTGTGCAGCCTAGTAATCATTGGGTGTCAACAGCAAAACAGCCAATTGTCAATACTATTTCTACATTGTGTGTCTGTAGATAGGTGACGGGTGCAAATTATTGTGTTAACCGCGTTGAGTGATTGTTTTGATTGAGCCACGGAGCTGGTCACGTCTGGGACGTGACTCCCTAAGGGAAAACATCCCACATGTAATTAAATTATTAATAATTAATATACATGTTATACGGCTCAAATGGTTGGTTAGTTGTTATCAATGATTGCAAAATGGTATCCCCCCCATCGAAATTAGCAAGTGAAAATACCATATTAAGTCAACGTAATCATTAAACAATGTGTAGGGGCCAGAAGGAAGACAGCTCAGGCTATACTGGTCCTTCAATTTCCTTGTCAAACTTTATATTACATGTACCTTTAGCAAATTGCTATATATTATCTGTAAATCTTTTACTAATGTATGTGGAAATTGTAAAAAAAAACTAGTTTACTACTACTATCTATGACGCACTCTACTTCAGCATGTGATATTTGAAAGAAACAGTTTCTGTATCAGGAACCGGTTGCTTAGATAAGAAACACGTTCCTACAATGGTATGAAGATAATCTAGATTAGATCTTAGAGCGGCTTCAATGCTTCCAGCATACATAAGCCAGCTACTTGGTTATTAACCCAATAGGAGTCAACAGTGTACTCCGATGAAGTCGGTGTTTTTGTTTGTTTGTTAACAAGCATCATTAACTAGTGTTCCAATTGTGTCATGTAAACAAGTCATCCATCTTTAATAACATTTCCTGCCGTTAGACTGTTGTTATCTCTTCACGCAGTCACAGTGTTCAACTAGAGAGCTGATTATAATGGCTCTCCCGTAGGCTACGATCACAATCGGCCTGACAATTATAAACACCGGAGCTTTATCGTTGTTGGTGATTGGGATTACCTTATATGGGTAAATGACTGTCATAATAGGTGATTGTGTTGTGGAAACGTTGACGCAGCCAGTACATTCGCTGATAAATAAATACGATTAATAAATCGGCTTTTCGTTTTTCTCGGCAAATTATTGTTCAACAGCAAATTCTTCCCTCTTTTTTATTGGTTCGTGTTAGAAATATTAATATCCTATCGTCCGCAGTTATCAGCTTCAATAAGACGAACGGCGTTGTTAATTAAGATTACACTCCTAGTTGCTTTAGATCTTAACCGATTTGGCTTTGCCGTTAATTAATACGATTGGGTCAACGAAACGCGTACCTGTCTTTAAGTTAATGGCTTCTGTCATTGAACAAAGTTCAGTACCCAGTTCAGATTTCTTTTCTTGCTCATTCTCAATTATTGAAAGCAATTGCCAGGATGTAATTAATGATTCATTCACCGGTTGTGAGATAAGAGCTTGATCTATTTAATAGCGAGTTTAATAAGAAGATGATTGGATGAACGTCTTAAGTCAGTTTGCATGGCAGCGAGTACACCCAATGAAGGATATATTGCATCTATTGAAGTATTTACTATATTTAGGTTTATATGGAAATATTTATTATATAATATTTAGGTTATCGAAGTATTTACTATATATTACTTCATCTGTTGAAGTAGTTACTATATTTTAGCTATTGAAGTATTTACTGTTAAAAGGAAGTTAAAACGGCGTCGGACTTAGACTGCTGTGCTGCATACCTTCAGGTCAAGGTTCGGATCAATTTAGATTATTCGTATTTATGACGTTTTTCTAGGGATCTACCAATCAGCCATATAATGACCCAAACATGCTCACTCACTCACTTACTCATTCATTCTCTCACTCAATCAGCGTTCACGGTAAAAAGCTACAGTAATAAAAAAGCTGATCCAGTGTTTCACGTACAGGATTTATCAGCTGGTATTTCCCCATAAAAAGTCTTGATTACATATTTATATATCCAGAGTGTATATGGTCGGGGCTAATGTGGAATGCGATTGTGATAAAAAGGGAATGATATTATGACGATGGAGATTAAAATAGATTCCTACGCCCACTAGTAGGGGTATCAACCTTTTGCTTACCAAGTATGTCGGATCCGACATATTGAATCAATTTTACTGGTTTGTGCTGCCCAATGGTCGGATGTGTCCAGCTGCTCCGGCAGCTGTCCGTGCGTAAGGAGGAGGAGGAGGAGGCCGGACAAACATCCTGTTCGGTTATCTTATCAGATAAGATGTCCATTCTCTGGAATAAGTTCACTGACCCATAGATTTAATTGTTACAGGGTGTACGTATAAGTGTTCAATGAAAACTGTCTGGGCCCATTTAGCTTACCGTGTGCACAAAAGTGGCCATAAAACACCTATCATCATCATCATCATCATCATCATCATCATCATCATCAGTGAAAGCTGACAATTAATAATAATACTAAACAACAACAAGGCTAATGGCTGACTTTATTTACTTACTATATTTGTTTATTTATATGGGTTTATAGTTCAAAACGTGAACAGCTGATCAAAGAACTTTTATATTCTGGTCATAGTATTAACTTCATTCCATTCGCCCTCACCCAGTGTAGATCCGTACAATCCAGGATCATAACAACTCCACCGGGAGGATACTGTTTCTGGCTGCCAGACAGTCAGGTCCACGATCCAGACAGTAATCCATCATCAGTGTATGCAACTTGCCAGAATTTTCACAGGCCAGTGGGACCTACAGTGAAAGAACATTTTTACTTGAGCCCTGATATTTTTTCACAGGCCCTGATTATTTCTCAAACACCAAAACGTGTATACCTTGTGACAGTGGTATGTAGATTACATATGGAAAGTCTCTGAAATTCACAGGTTGATAAAATATGGACGTCACAGGCCCGAAATCATTTACCCTACTTCCAGTAGACGGGACCGCGTTTGTTTAACACACTACATCATCATTAAAGTTTAAACATCAGGTACTCAGTCAACGAGCATGTACAAGTTTGATAGCCTCAGGCAGGCAGTGGACGTAATCCTCAACTATGTTTCTGATCGATGTACTTCATATGTCAGATTATTCATAGGATTATAGCATTTTAAATGTACATTGTTGACAAGTTGTAATAAATGCGCACCTCATGTGCAATTGTTGCATGGGATCACTGCAGTGAGTGCACTACAAATATTCAGGTTTGGGATAAAATAAAGTTACCTGTGTATACGGAATGTTTTTTCTGGGGTGTTGCCACCATAACCAGCACCAAAGCTAAGCAAATCTCTCACTCACTCGGTCACTGACTCAGTCATGGAATGGCAACTGACCTTGTAATTAATTTTTCACACTATCTTTCTGTCAGATAAAGTGGATTTTCTTCCTTAAATCACGCCATATTTCTTAGAAATTTTCTTTAGTTATCAGGTCTAAATACTTCGCTAGCAGATGGTTTAATGGCTTCTGGATTCTCCTATCATTCGCTTCCCCCTCTCCCTGTGTTGTGTGTGTAACAATATTAGTGTTTTATTCCAACTCCATTTTGCCACAACGGGTGGTGATTAACAGCATGTACTGTTAGCAAGGGAATAAAAGACTCTATTCATGAGTTCTAAGTGTAACGTGTGCAGGTAACTAAAGGTTCTTAGTGTATAGTGTGTTATTTGCAATTCTAGGCATCTATTCCCCATTCCATGTTTTTGCCACTAATTTTATTTAACCCGATGAACCAGAGACTATTATCTCATTATATGTTTGTATATTAAAGACATTTTCATGTCATGTTTTGGATAGTCATAATAAATTATAGAATACAGCATAAATTTGAACATAGGTTGAACAAACTGAATGATTTCAGTGTGTGCAGTATCGATATATATATATATATATATATATATGAAGGGACCCCAAATTCTATTAGCCCAGAGGCCTTTTAATGGCTAAATTCGGCCCTATATATATATATATATATAATATATATATATATATATAATTTTGTATATGGAAATGTATAAGTGCTGTATAAATTGTATATTGATTACCGGTAGTTGATTTTCATTCTGATAGTTAGATACAGAGTAGCTAACAATAAGTGGGATGTATGGCTTCTTTGAATGTGTGCAAATCCAGCATGAAGCCTTAAAATATGGCTTTTCTTTGCAAAAGATATTAGAGGGATGATCCTTGTGATAATTAATGTAATGTAATTAACCAATGAGAAAGAGTGGAACTAATCCACAATCAGCCCTCCGACTGCAGTGTAGCTTAAAGTTCTTCATATCAAGTTTATCAGTTGCTAACGTTGATCTCTTGGTTGCTATTTTGTGTTTTTCCCTAATCAAACATCTTTTCCCACAAACAAACAGAAACGTTAAGAGATGACCAAGAAGTACTCAGTTGTTCAGTTGAAAACAGACAACAGCAAGGCAGAAAAAGAATCCTACACAGATTCTATTGTAAAAGCTTAATATTCCCATAGCATGAACTTCGATAATTTCATGTGGTTAACAAATTTCCATATTACAATTAACCTTCTGTGAAACAATGTTGCTTCTTTCCACTCTAGAATGAAAATAATTTAAGCTCTTCAAAATTTAAAGTTCTAGATCAAAATATATTTTTTGATCAGAAACAGCCCATTTTTAATATGGGCTTTTAGCATTTTTCTTACTCTGAAGTATTTCTATTATATTAGTATTATAACATTTTACTCTAGTCCAAGAATCAACATATTAGTAAACTAATAGTCCTGTGAATGACATAATTTGGAAGAAATTTGAAAACTAAACTTCCTATTCTTCTCAGCTTGAGAATTAGGCTACCTGTAACCTAGTTACAAATCAGTGCCATCTGGTGGTGAACTCCTTTTGTCGAGGTATCCCATTGTAGAATGAACGTTGATCAAGGGTTAACTTTCAGTTAATTTATCAGATCTGGAACGTGGAGGTATAATTTCATTTAGAGTTATTGTTTTGATTAAACGATAAGGGTTTTGAAGTAAGTTGACGTAGGACATGTTCTGACGTTTAAAAAAAAACAGGATACGAATGGTTAGAGAAAAACACATAACAGGTGCTTATTTTAAAAGAGGTTAAATAAGCAGCTGTCTATTAAGCAAGTAGGTAAAATATTGGTGGGGATAAGTAAAGTCTGGGAAAGGAAATATGACACGAGTGCATGCTATAGATATGTCAAAGGATTTAATTATTCTATTGTCTACGTTTGGTTGTCAATTTCGTCCATTGTATTATCTCGGGTGTAGATGCGTTTCAAGTTTGTAAAGCAAATTTGTATTAATCTGGTTATTTTTGTAAATGCTGCCTGCTATTGCTGCACGATTCTCCATAATATCGTAGGTAAAGGGTGGATGCGAAATACATTTGGCAAGTGTGGTTGTAGTTTTCTGCCGCAGCTGCTGCCCAAAACTCTGTGTTCAGTTGTCATATCACTGTCCGTGTCCAGGCCTCTGTTTATCACGCTGAATGTCTGTATGTTGCTAAATAGGGTGGATTATTTCATTTTTTTTACAGACACTATTCGGTTTAAAGGAAACCATTTTGATCCTGTATTTATTCATAAAATATTTACCATACAGTCTATTTTATCATCCATCTCAATTCTCCAGTGGGTTGTATAATGTGTTTATACAATTCTAATCTGTGCACAATATGGCACAGGGTTTGGTTCATTCCTGGAAAGGCAGCTACCGTAAAATATTTGTTTTGATCTCTCTCTCTCTCAGTGTGTGTGTGTGTGTTTGGCAACCGTAGATGGTATTGAGATGCAATAATGGAGTATTAAATTGAGTTCGTTTTTCCTTAAATTTGGTAATATAAGAAGTTGACATTTAAGAATGGTTTAGCTCGGTTATGATCACGATCAGCCCGAGATAAATGTTTTGCCCCAATCTAGTTCAACCTGGGTGGGATGTAGGAGATACCGGCAAACCTTTCAACAATCCAGGTGATAAAACTTTCGGATACCTTATTTGATAACGGAACAGTTGGAAATGTTCCCCAGCTGATGATCAGCGAAGCAGGATTGGCAGATATAAAACAAAAGCTTTCACTGAATTGTTTACTTTTAGCCTGTGATGTAGTAAGGATAAAACTAATATTAATCGTCCATTCCGTAATATAGAGCCTTGTTCCGCATGCGAAACGTTTAACTGATTTAGTGCAGCGTTTTAACCAATTTACAATGAAGGAACAATGTTATCAATATTATTGCACAATATTATAAAGTATAGTTCAAGAATGAGCCAGAGGATTAATTGAATCATCTTTTTGCTTAGCCGTCGTAATTTTACACCCCATCTGATCGTTGTTGATGAACTTTGCATCGTACCTGAACTATGAGTTTGCCCAACCCCTGTACTAGGTGCGCCAATGAGCTCGATTCGTTTCGAGGATATTGGCGCAATAGAAGTTTTTTTTTGCAGTTATAACTTTAATACATTTTTATGTTATCTGCGTTATATTTGTACCCCTTTACGTGGAAGTGGTATATAGATTCAAACAGAATTTCTCTGCGTTCTGAGTGTCACAGAATTTCAAACTGTAATTCTGGTCAGTTGTTGCCATACTGTGAGCTCGGAGTTATATTTATCACTTGCCTTCGTCCGGGTTCCACCCCCCCCCCGCAAAATTCCCCCAAACCAAACCCTGCGAAAAAGGTAATGTTATAGATAAGCTTAAGATGTCATAAAGTGAATCTTTCCCATTTTATGTGTATGTGGCATTATCGTGTTTGCGTCACGTATGTCTCATTATCTCACGGAACCAATCCATCAACAGAGATAAGATGCAACCGAAGCACATCTTTATCTAATTCTGATCCTCCGCGCGTGTTGATGTTGCCTCCGGGAAAGCCGGTGTTATTTGATTGTATTATTCGTCGTAAGGTTTTTACTACGACTCGCTGACGCGCCTAATAAGTATATACGACTGGCGGTATTTGCACGCCGGCGAAAGGTACTCGGCACGCGGAGACTGTCCGCTATCTTAGCCACTGGTGTCATCAGTTGTGTCATCCGTGTTATTTACTCTGCCAAATCTTGATGTTTACATAAGTGATAAGATCGTCCTTCTGGTATGTGTACAGTTGTTGTTGGACATTAAAAGTGAAAAAAGCCGAACATGTCTACTAGCTCTGTATATTCTTCATAGTTTGTTGTCGAAATGTTTGAAGCGTGTCAGTTCTGCATATTTATATTTCATTGCATCATTCGCCATAATAATTGCGCATATCTGAAGGTCGTTTCATCGTTGGCTTCGCTTCATTGCCTTTGGAGGTCGCTGTGCCCATTTAGCCTACCGTGTGCACAAATGTGGCCGTAAAACACCAATCATTATCATCATCATCATCACCATAATATTGCCATGTTTAAGTCTTCAGCATCATCATGATGCTGTATCCTTTTTTGAATGAGCCCGTTCTGTCTATTTTAAATGTAGTTTGAATAATATTGTTAGCCAATTTTGGACAGTATGTAGGCAAAATGCTGATGGGAGGTGCGCGATACACTTGTAATAAATTATATTTGATCTTGTTAAGTCATCTTTGTGTGTACAGCTATATTTCAAAATAACAAAAGCTAGGTTTATTACCCACCATGATATATATATATATATATATATATATATATAGAGCAAAGTCTATAATCTTTTTATATTAAATTCATTACATATAGGAATAAAGACAGTGAAGACACAGTCGGCTGATATTCTCTTTATTTAGTTGTTACAGATAAGATTCAAGTGAATGTAGTTTTGTACAGATGGAAACAGCAAACATAAAAACATGAAACCATGTTGATAAATTGAAGCAGGTCATACTGTAAAGAGTACTCGATATGATGTTCTTTAGGTGTGAGACCTCGAACTAATGTAGCAATTTTATTAAAACCCTTTCTGGGAGATTCTCTTCCCGTCATATCACATCCCTGTTAATTGTTGTCACTAAGAAAGGTTCTACGCTGTTGGCTATGTGTTGTTATGATATGCTTTAAAAAGAGTCAATAGTACATTTAATAGTGAGGTGGCTTTTAAGACTAGTTACATTTTGTCGGTGGTCACTTATCAAACAGCTGATAATGTATTTACAGGATTATTAACTGCCCCTGTACTAAGCAGTATCTATTCCATTCTTACTGTTTTAGTTATTTTATTATTTTACTTTGTATCCGGATTAACATTTATACACGACTATATATCCAATGCGATTAGTTAAAGGCTGTGAATCTTTAAGGCCAGCGTTAGAGTTTGGTAGAACGTTACCATAGTGAGTCGACCCGTCGCCATGTGTCTCAGCTGTGACCAGCGCTGACGCTAAGCCGCTCGCTCGCTCACTCGCTCGCTCGTTCGTTCGTTCGTTCACTCATTCACCAACTCACATCGTGAAATAAATTACCAAAGCAGAACAGAAGTTTATCATGAGATGAACATTTTGAAATAAGACGCACATGTCCAAAAGTATATTTTGAAAGAAGTATGCATTCTTCATCATTTCAAATAATATTTTGAGTACTTCACATTATGGATCATAACAGTACAGCGTTTTTAAATGGCTCCTGCTAGTGATGACACTTTATTTGTATTATTGCTGTTGTTGTTATTCATCATCATCAGCATCATCATATAATATATATATATATATATATATATATATATATATATATATATATATATATATATACACACATTTAGTGCTGCGTTGCCCAACTTTGTGGAACAGGCTGCCGTTGGTTATTAGAAATGCATCTCATCTCTTGAAAAGTTTAAATCTGTTCTGAAAACAATCTTTTTCGAAGTTGCTTTTACCAATAAATATCGATTATTATTCAAATCTCTTATTGAATTTTTATATGACATACATTTTATTCGGGGTGTAATTGTACAGCACATTTGGGTTGCTCCTGTTAGTAAGGGTGCTTTATTAAATATACGTGCGAACGCGTGTTTGTGTTCAGAAATGATTATTTGGTGATCGAGTAGAAATGTTCGCATCCAACAAGTGGCACAATTCCTTCACGTTTTCATGACCTAACTGTCAGAGCTAGAGATGATCAGACAGTTTGTCTGTATGGTGGTTTATTGCGGATTATGTATTCTAGAGTTTAGAGGCTAGAAATGTGGTGTCTAAGCTGGGGAGGGAAGAATAATCATAATACATCTTATGTCGGCTTTGATAGATTTGTCTTACAAGTAAAACTGTAGAACACGACGTGTACGACGATGATGGCAAGATATCATATTCCCTAATTAACGTCCATTAAACCATGTTACTAAGACCATCCCTTAACTTCATATTATACCTTCACCTGTCAACTTAGCAGTGTTTTTCTCAAGAAAAAGGATCATTAATAGAATACAGTTGGGCCTTGTTTAGCATATCCGATCTTTATATCAGCTTTATCATCTAACCGTTAAACCAAAAACACGTAGAACGCTATCTTTGCGCGATACGATACAGCAACAATGCTAGTTCCAGAAAATCAAATATATGGGAATATAGAGGGACAAAACTCACCGGATACGGCCGTCAGTTGGGGAGATAGCCCCAAGTGTCTTCTTGAATTGATTGTTTACAGCGTGTGGACCGAAGGTGGGGGGAGGGAGTGCTCTATTATAAGGGAGTTTCTCAATAGCTTATTAAGGACTTGCTCCACCCTGTACTCAATCTGGATCACGTTTCCAGGATCTATTCCTAATCGTCGTGGTCATTTGGAAGAATGGCTCTAGAGCGAAATCGTGTTGGGACCTTTCATTTGTTGATGAGTTTGATGACATCACGCCGATGTACGTCACGTCACTGTGTGAGTCATTGTTCCGGTTTTGCTTGATTTTGACGTCACTACAACAACCCCTCCGGAAGGTTATCGTACCAGTCCGTTTGTTTTAGGCTTTATAGATTGAGTCGGTGCCTCAGTGAGAGGTTTGTTTATGCTCGGGGCTGATCACCCCATGGACGTATGACATAGGGGCATCATCCAGCATCCTACAGACAGTGATATTAGTGGGGTTAGAATTTTGACCCATACGAGCCCCACAGCCTCCATATTTAGTTATTTTTGGAGTAATTTATGCACGTGGTTTATGTATTATTTCATAAGATATTTAAACGTATTAATATTTGAGAGATATTTACACGTCTAGAATAATTAAATCCCGATTTTTAACTCGTTTGCGTTCGCAATCTTCATTATCAAAACAGGTAAACTGAGTAAATGAAGTACTTACTGCCACGAAAGACGCGGATTATCATAGCCATGTCAATTTGGTTAACAGACAAATGCGCAAATTAGCTAAATCATTACCTTATCCCTATAGTATATGTCACAGATGTGTCACATTTGTCAGTGAAATTTGTAAGCTTTTAAATAATGTGTATAATGTCCACTTCTGTTAACCATTTAAAAAAAAATTGTTATAAATATTGTTATAATAATAATAATAATAATAAAACTGATACTGACAATATGCTGAAATAGTGAACTAACCGTTCAAATGAGCGACGGATTAAAAAATTGTTATAAATATTGTTATAATAATAATAATAATAATAAAACTGATACTGACAATATGCTGAAATAGTGAACTAACCGTTCAAATGAGCGACGGATTAAAAAATTGTTATAAATATTGTTATAATAATAATAATAATAATAAAACTGATACTGACAATATGCTGAAATAGTGAACTAACCGTTCAAATGAGAGACGGATTATAGAAGTCTTAATGTATTCATATAAAACTGATGATAATACACACATACACCCCCCCTCTACACACAATTCTTCAATCTAAGATTATCTCTAGTAAGACACCGAACGAAAAAAACTCTGTGTGTGCCCTAGAATGATTTTTTATTGTTATAATATATACATTGCATAGACCATATGAACAGTGTTTTGGTCGATATATGGTCACATTGTATATAGCTGGCCAGTCGTATATTATTATGTGTAAATCATTAAATCAAATCAGCCAGTTCATGCACTGATTAAACAACGTTCTCGGTGACTCTGTGCTCTGTGCATAAGAATTACATACATCATAATTATACGTTTGTGCGTTGTTGTATGGCCGTGAAGCTTGAAGTCGTGTTTCATTTAGTGACTGTTTTGTGTGTGTGTGTTGTGCGGAGCCGGTGCGAGGTGGATACCGTACTGATAATACTATGTGTCTGTGTGTGCGTGTATATCACTATCTTTATCAGTGTGAGTCTCACTAGGCAGTGTGTTAGCGCCATTGCGGTGTGAGGATTACAGCCGCTTATGGCGTAAAGACATTGATTTAAAAAAATGTTGTTCTTGTCTGTACTCGGCGTGGAGCCGGGTAGAGGATATTGTGGCTTGTTCTGTCGTAGCAGGCCACCACTGTAATCTACAGGTGTGTATGTGTGATATATATATATATATATATATATATATGTGTGTGTGTGTGTGTGTGTGTGCGCGTGCGAGAGCTTCATTGTTTATCCGCGAATCAGTTACAACATTTTTAGGCCAATATTGAAGATACAAGATTATTGCATTTCTGATGCTTTTAGCAGTATTAGCTGAATGAAGATCTCTCTCTCTCTCTCCTCTCTCACACACACACACACACACACACGCGCGCGCACACACACACACACACACACACACACACCAAGTGACAGAACAACCACATTCTGACACAAATTTCTAATGAATCATTTGTCTTCGGTATACAAGACGGGGTCTCATCTGTCATTGGCTAAACAGCAACGTTTGGTGGAAGACAACTTGACTTGTCTGACTGCCTTTACAAGTATCCGGGCCGGTAACATCACACCGGACTGGCACACTTATAATAAATCCGACTCAACTGCATGCCATCAGCGCTGCTTGTGCCGGCGTGTATTTTTATTAGCCGTCAAGTACACGTTTATAGCTTGTTATTCTCTTTCTTATTACAGGCTGACAGACAGATGGTGACGAGGTTCGCCAGCGAGGTCCTCCTCGGCAGGTTTGACGGATGGAGGAGTTCCACTTGACAACACGTGGCGATAACGATAGCATTGGTTATTATCAGCTGTGAACACATGTCCCGCCTCGGTATTGGTCTCACTACTGCGCGTCTGCACAACAACAACGCCGCGGCGTCGGCGCTTCCTGTTGTGAAACGTTCGCTTATTACGATGATTAGTTAATATGGTGAGATAGGACTGGTTGGTGCTCGGCTTTTGCCTAAGGACTTGTCGGCTCAAGATGCTGCTGCTGCGTACGGGAGTATTATGGAACAGTGTTAATGCGTGCGCCGTGCTAAGGGACGTGAAAATGGAAAACACCGAGTCGGCGATGACGTGACAAAGCGGGATCTCGAACGTTCACAGTTACTCACGATGCCTCCGACTTTTTGACTCGCCGTCTTGTTTCTCCTGTCGCGCGATGTTTCCCCGGCGCTCATCCGTCATGCGCTTCCTGTTCTGTCTCTTCATGTTCTCATTCCTAATTTATGTCTGGGTCGTGGTGCCCCCCGGTGGCGGCATGGTGTGGGATCGGCTGTTTGCCGAGGAGCCACTGGACGAAACCAAGCTGCGCATTGAGCTCTCACGGCTGCTGCTCCAGGTGAACACCACGCCGGATATGTCACTGAAGAACAAGACCGTGGAAGAGATCTACAAGTACGTACAAGAACTGCGTAAGCAAGTGCCGGTCAACCCACACAACTTCAACTACATCATCAATCCGCGCAACGTCTGCGATGGCATTGACGTATTCATCATTTCGTACATCCACTCGGCGCCCACACACTACAAGCGACGGACGGCCATCAGAGAGACCTGGGGCGATCCCCGTAATTTTGACAGCTTCGTCTTCCGCCTGGTGTTCTTAATCGGCAAGTCGACCGACAAGAACGTCCAGGAGGCGTTGCTCATGGAGAGTGACAGATACGGTGACGTAGTGCAAGAGGACTTCACCGATTCGTACAGAAACCTAACCTATAAGGGCATTATGGGCTTGAAGTGGGTCACTCGCTACTGTCGACATGCTGCCTTCATTCTGAAGACGGACGACGACATTTTTGTTAACATATTCAATGTTGCCAGCCACCTGCAGGGATTGCAAAAGCGAGAAGGACAGGTTAGCAATTTGTTGCTCTGCCTCGTCTGGTACCGTATGAAGGTGGTGCGTGATCCCAAGAGTAAGTGGTACCTCTCGCGTAGTGAGTTCAGAGATGACTATTTTCCGACGTACTGCTCCGGCTCGGCGTTCATGATGTCGACAGACGTGGCAGCGGAGATGTATCGAGTCTCGGCGGAAACGGCCTTCTTCTGGGTTGATGACTTCTACATCACGGGGCTGCTGGCCAAAAAGGTTGGCGTCAAGCACGTCAAGTTCAACTCCGTCTACGCGCTTGGACCGAGCACATTCCTCGACAAGTTTACGGAGGAGAGTAAGTGGCGAACGTTGACCTTTGGCCATGTCCACAACCTCAACCACATGTCTCGCGTGTGGAAGAAGGTCTTAGCCGATAGAAGACCATTGCTGCATGCTGGCTCCAATAAGCATAATAATGAGTCGAGTATGGCAAGGTATTTTCACTGACGTACCTCAATCCTAGTCCAGGAGCACACAAATGAAATAGGTTGTTTGGTAATGTATGCTAGTATTTGCATGAAGTCATAAGTAAGTTACTTATTTTTATGGATATATATTTTGTGCACAAGTGCCTGAGTGAGTGAGTGAGTGAGAAAGTGATTTAGTTTGGTTGTGTTCGATTTAAATTTGTTTTAAATTCATTGGTGTCACTGAAAAATATTTTTATTAGAAATACAGTGGCCCGATGTGATCAGAAGATTTTATATAATGCGAAAATCAGATTTCTGCGATTGTTTGACTGTCTCGTGTTGTTAGGTTGTCTGCCTCTTCCAGTTATCCAATGGCGTTTTCAAAAAATAAATCCAAAGACACGCAGATGTTTTCTTTGATGACTCTGAAGTGCCGAAAAATCAAAAGCTGCACACACGGAACTGTGTAGATCCACATGTAGAAAAATCACACAAAAGGTTTCAGCAAGCCAGCAAGTCATATTGTTTTTATCTTTCCATTGTGTCTAGCTGCAGTCACCTGAAATAATATTGCTTCAAATTATTGGTCAAATTATTGGGAAACTGGACAATCATTTAATCCGGTGGAGAAATCCTTTTTTTGTCCGGCTGCCATTTATGCCTTTTCTTGAGAAATGTTTTTACAGCGTGAATTATAGAAATTGGTGGCAGCTGGAAAAATATTTGGTGAGCTCTCGCGTTTGGCTTAGTATAGGCAAGCATTCATCATTGTAATACAGGAGTGTATTATAGGAGCTCTGCATATACCTGTTCTGCTATTTTGTCTACACCATTAAGCTGTGATCCGTGGCAGTTGGAATTACTTGTCATTATTTGATGCATGGTTTCATTCGGAAAGAGTCCGATTCCTCCTGTATGTGCTCATGGATAACTGCATTCACAAAGAAAATCGAAGCCTGCATGTATATATATGTATATATATATATATATATATATATATATATATATATGAGAGAGAGAGAGAGAGAGAGAGAGAGAGAGAGAGAAAGATAGATATGTTTGTATTAACTGACCTCAAAGCTAATACCATCTTCATAATTAATTAATCAATAATTTAGTTAATGTGTATGTGTGTGTGCGCGCGCGCGTGCACCCCAGCCAGTGTCAACATAAGGCTGACTAATTGTGTATTTTGAGATGGTAACGGCTTAGGTATTGGACATCTCTAGTATTTGATGGCTGCTTCTGTATCCCATTTCACTCCTTTCTTATCATCTTTTGTATGCATGCTGATGGTGCTCAATGTATTCTCTAACTGTTTTTTTCCGTATCAGATGAGAGTATTCACTGAATTTAGTCTTCAGTGTCCATATCAATCAGTGACACGTTAACGTCCGAGGCATCTGCCTCATTGCATCGTAGTATTATTAGCAGCGAATCAAAATTAGACGTCCCCGCCGGTTGATTTCTTTAAAGGCAATTATTGATTAAACGTGTTATAGAGTTAACTGGAACATTTTGTAATTAGCTTGATTGCAGATGTCTTGTTTGTGATATGGCTGAATCAACAAACGTGTCCTCCCAAGCGAGTTTCAGGCATTATATCACCAGACGCAGATCACCAGATTGATTATCCAGACTCTCAATCAACCGTATTATCATCTACCTAGATGTCTGGTTGGGGATCATCAATGGCTTGCTATGGTGATGCATATTTCCCACTGATACAGCAGTTAAAACTTTTATCGTGTTGATATTTTTTGTTCATTTACTGGCTTTTCTACAATATATATATATATATATATATATATAATTTATTTATTTTTTCTTGTTGCGTCATCTGTTTTAGTAATGTGTACACATTTGTACGTGCAGCCTGCTTGTGCCATTGTTGTTTTTATCTTTGTTAAGGTTTTTGTTTGTTCAGGTCAAGCCGGGTGATGATATGCATTGAATCCGAGTGCAATGTTCTCTGCGTCGATGTCAGCCGGTTTGGGTGAATGTTTTGGTGTCCGTGTGATATAGTGTCCATGCCGAGCTGTATTCAGTGTACACCTCATCAATTCGACAGGTCATTTTACATTGTTTAAAGTCTTGCTGTCATTTTTGTAATTTCATATTGTTGTGCTGTAGATTTGTATAATGATGCTTACAATGATGCATATAGATCACTTATCAGTGTATAAATTACCGGCAAATGCCACCGTGTTTGGCTTTGGTCAGAGAGCATCGTTATCAAATGTTAACTGATTTAATACCTTTCATACAGTATTTACTGATTCATTTTGCTATTATTTATTATGTGAATGCCATATATATATATATATATATATATATATATATATATATATATATATAAATAATTTTTTGTATATGATAATTTTTATGTCACTGAATGTGAGATTGAGTAATACTGATGAATTAACTGACATAAGCTAGAAGAGATATATTGATAATGTTATCAACATTTCTTGTCAGTGATTAGTCTTTCATTGTGGAATGATATTTGTTTGCTTTCCATGTATGTTGCTACTTTAAATTAATATTGTACTTGAGCATTATCTACTCGATGTTTTGCATATACATGTGTGTGTGTGTGTGTGTGTGTATAATATATATATATATATATATATATATATATATATATAGAGAGAGAGAGAGAGAGGTGTTATACACCTCATTACTACATCATCTAGTTTGGCGAATCAATATGCAGATTTTCTTTTTTATGCAAATGTCAAAGGATGCTTCTCAGAAGGATGTAAAATTTTTGTTGTTTGTAATTTTGTAAGTTTTTCACCACTTTATCTTGTAAACAATTGTTGTGAATCAAGGAGAAGTGACAACAACAACAACAACAACAACAACAACCACCTACGTTCCTTACGTCTATAATTCTCTCGCTGTCTATGATAATTGTTTGGTGCAATAGATAATTTCAGCAACGCATGCGCAGTCCACATCTACTGTGGTTTGCGGGTCAGTGAAGCCATGTAGTAGCATGGAACAAGAAGTGTAATTCACCAATTGTTTTTAATTTTATTTTTTGTGGGATTCACAGAACTAGATCAATCTTTAAGTTCTTGTAGCAGTTTCATTTTTATCAAATATAACGTTTAATTATTTTTACTAATAGATAAGATTATTTGTATGGGAGAAGTTGACAGTTTATTTTTGCCTGAAAAATTACATGTTATCGAAAATAAATCATCAAGTTGGGAATTGTAATAGACATGTTATCAATATATGAAACATATTGTGATTTCCGTGATCTCACGATTGGTTAAAGAATATTTTGTCGGATGTTCGCTAGATGGCGCAGTCGTCGCGGAAATTGTCTTGCAATGATAATCCATGCAATGAGAACCGCCGTTCTCTGTTAACATGTGTGCGTTATGATCCGTTTCATCATCATCATCACCATCATCAGACAACGCCGTTTCCATGCGCATTTCCTCTGCTCGTAAGTTGTGCATTTAAATTCTTCTAAAATAAGACGATTATACGATCGTTCCAATGTGCTGTAAATTAACAATATTTAATGTAATAGTGCAGCAAAAACGCTTCGTTAATTAACTGACGTGTTGTGCCCTTTTCGAGCCACAATTCGTAAACAAAATGTTTAAAGCCAATTTGAAAAGTGCCGAACCTGATGTATTAAGAATCTCGTTTGTCAGAGTTTAGAATAGGGGGATAGGTTTAATGATAGAAGAGAAATTATAGGACAGACGTCTATCCCTTGGCATATTTTATGTAACTCGAATGGAGTCTGGTATAGTGATCTGTGTATCAGTATAAATGATATTTTACTGGGGTTTAAATCGTTACGGTGATCTTTCGAAATGTGGCTCTAACTAAAGTGAATACAGTAAAGGCGTTTCGCTGATGCTATTCGCCAATTTAAATTACCGGGAATTTTTTTTTCGTTTTATTCCCTCAACAATTCCCAGATTGTTGTTATAAACGAGTGCGACTCTCTTTACAACGAGTACGATCTTTATAGGCACCTATCTTCATTTCGTCTGGCATTTGAAGAACGTCAAATTCCAGCCAAAAACTGAGCCACCATGTTTGCGCCACGATGCTGGTAACGAACTCGTTTCACCGCCATGATCGCCTGCCACCGTGGTGCGTTTGATCGCGATTCGCATTATTGCGCCGAGCGTAAGCTGCAATCACCCGATAGCAACATCCTCTGTCAAATTAGGTTTAATGTGCGATTCTTCATTTTATCTGAATGTGTCCGTATTATGTGTTCCTTGACGTGTTCTTCAATAACCGTGCTGCTAGACAACTTCTAGTTGACACTTCTAGTTAATAAAATTGTCGTTTGACACAGTTGGTCTCTTCTATGTTGCTACCACTACGAATGCTGCAATACAACAACAACAACAATAACAAAAATAACAACAACAGACAACAGCCTCGCTTTAGATTAAATAAAAGGTCCCTTCACAACAGGAGCCATTCAAAGACACTGCATCAATGCCGACAATATAAATTATATAGAATGGGGGTGGTTAAAAATGTTGAAGGATGGATAATTAATAATATTCTTTATAATTTTATATTAATCTCCTGGAATTGCTTGATGCAATAAGTATATAATCGTTGAATACACTGCAGTTCCAGAGTTCGACGTGTAACAATTGCCCGATTACCATTCGCAACATAATCATGGTGTCCGGCAAAAAAGGAGGTATTGTCGGTTGTCCGACGGACCAACAAGGTTCCGTGATAATGATTCAAATATTTGTTTGAGATTTTGCCGTGATTTCGTTCGCACATTCTAAACATTGGTCAATACACCAGGAATTCGTCGTCTAGTCCGATAAAACACCTACCTCGTTGACATATGTCGGTGCAATTGTGTCGAGAGGAGATGCAACGATTCACAATATGCTTCCCAGAAGTCATCACTCCAGATAGCTTATGTAAAACTGAACCGTCCAGTTAGCGCGGCAACTCCATATGTATGGCAACTTTTTTTGGCAACCTTATTTTTACATTACTTGCCCGACATGACAAATTAATGTTGAAACTTTAATGTGAACTCTTGAGTTTCGTTGCATATTTATTTCAACCCTTGAAACAGACCCTTTTATGTAACTTGCTGTTCTTATATGCAAAAAAATTATGACAAACATTTAAATATACAACAACAATCAAGTGGTTGTAGATCGAAATTAACGCAATAGACGACCTTAAAACGCCACACAAATATGACCTAATTACGGCCGACCTGAATCGATAGTTAGAACTAATAACACATTCGTGTTCAGTTTTCAGTGTGGGAATCCGTCGATAAAGTGATTCTTGTAAATTATCATGATTCCGATATATATATATATATATATATATATATATAATTCCTTATTTATATTATGGATAAGATTTAGTTTAGCTATTTATATATTAAGTTTAGTGGAACTATTATTTTATTAAGCGCTAAAGACATTACAATACGTGGACCATTGACCTGAAAGAAAACTAGATCGAACACGGCTGCCGATATGATGGCAAACAGGTCCCAACTTCCGGTCGTGGAAAAAGGAACGCAGACTGCAAAATCGGGTATATAAGCATGGTGAATTATTGTTGTGTCATTGGTTGCACAAGTCGTGGGCGTGGAAGTAATACAAAAGGAATATATTTTCATCGGTATGTATAAGGGACACAAAGCGTTGTTTTTTTGGCGAGAAATTAAGTTTAACTATTATTATATTTATCCTATTCGATAACCCCCCTTCTGGCTCTGGCGTTTGATCCCAACGAAACTAGATCTACGGACTTACATAAAACGACATTTACATATTTCATGGCATATAATAGGAGAGGAATAATACAGATTGTCTGCACACACAAAATTATGATGCACACATCACAATAAATGTCCGTATTCATAGGTTCAACTCAAGGCAGTTAAGCTTACATATTTTTCCTATTCGAAACTCAGGGTTGGTTTGATCCCACTAGCCGATTCAAAAACATTTTACATATTTCATGGCATATAATAGGAGAGGAATAATACAGATTGTCTGCACACCCAAAATTATACGCGGACATTATAATTGCGAGTATGCAGAAATTCAGATCCGGAGAAGTAATCGGGTGCTATATAAGGAAGGCATCCTCGTGAATATTCGTTTTCAATCGACAAGTTCCGCGGACATCAATATGGGTGTGTTTTGGTATAGTTTTACTCGGTTGTGTGTGTAACAGGTTTGCAAACAAATCATGATTTTAAAAAATTGTCCGTTTTTATGTTTTAAAACAATGGTCAAACTTTTCCTGATACACAAAACTAATGATGTTATTTTTTAGTGATCTTTTAGGCTTGAAAATCATAAATATTATGTTCACATGTGTATTATAGATCCAAACTAGTCCAGAAAGAATGGATAATCTGTTCAAGATCTTTGATTTAACAGTTTGTACACGAACAAGAATTTTCCTGCCTTATCTGTTCCGAGTCTGTTCCTCCGTTCGGAGAGTACTGGACCAAATGTAGAAAAAACGGCCTTCCACACCAGCACTATATGATACAGCGCCAACCTAGCATCTGACCACAAAGTGTTATCATCGAATTATTCAAACATCTTTTCTGTGATTCCCACCAAGTGAGCGGTGACGCTGAATAAATTAGTTCATTGGTAAACGTGTATAGCTCGACTGGCTTGAATCTTTGGGTACTTAAATTCACCATCCACAAAAGACAGGATGCGAGGCTCAGACTGCAGAATTCTAAAGCAGCATCAATTAAAAAACTTTTAGCGAGATAGTGTATACGAGCTATGCTTGTTCTGAACGGTGTTGCACTTTCCTTGCCACGTTCAGTGATTGAGATGCCTCCATGTCACGTGATAGTTATTTCCAAACTTCAATAGCATCACTGGTTTTGCAAGTGTCACGTTGAACTTTGTCCAAAACTATGGCGACGGCCTTCATTCGCTTCAGGTAGTCCTTTGCATTTCTTTTGATGCTAATGTCCTGCGCTTTCTTGAATATTTTAGAGCCAATATTGTCCCCGTGATGATCACACACGTTTAAGATTTTGGTATTAGTATTAATAGTCCTTGTATCTGTGCAAGAATCATACTGCTGCTTTATTCTGGGGTTAAGCCTGCATTTCTTTGGCACATTTCTTGCACGTTGTCCGACATCTTTCTTTTCCCACAATCTTATTAATAGCATAACCACACTCGTTCCTGTTTTCTGGCTGATATTGTGAATTTGACAAATATTAATATATACTGATAAATTACCAAGCTATAAAAGAGTCAGGTTTTGATTCTGGTGTGTATTAGCCATGAGATAAATATCAATAGTGAATATTGTTACTTGTTATTACTTGAATCTATCTGAATGCTCACCGTATAGCCTATCCTGGCTAAACACCGAGTAATTAACATTAACTCAGTGATCCTCCAAATGCTTAGAAACGATGTGACTTTCAATGTCAGATCATCCCAAAATTTATCCAATTTACTACATTAAAGCAGGATGGTTTCACTCGACACCCTCTGTCGTGTTGATCTTCCAAGAGCATTCCAACTATAGAATTGGGAGAATTGCCACTGATTTGTATGACTCGTGACTACATGGTGTTGAAATATAATTGCAATTCAATTATAAATACACTTAAAAATTATTATCTAGCATAAGTGACAATTGATTTTAAACGACATTTAATTTTTTATCAATCGAAATGAATACAATAATCATAAAAATCAAATTAGTAAAAAAATCCATAAAACATAATATTAAAAAAAATCCAAACGCGTTATTTCAATTTTTTGGCAGTGATTTAAATCATGATTAGAATCAAATGATTTAAATCGAACAACTTTGCTGTGTAACGTCACCACTCTCTGCGTGCCAACTCTGCTGTATAATTAATTAACCAAACGGCGGCCATCTCAAAGCGATTACAAGTGATAAAGTGGATAATAATGGAAATCAAGTGCATTAAAACCGTTTTATACTAACTTTGACGGCGTCACTTGATCTCGCAGTGAGCATCCACAAACGAGGACTCAAGGCGGTCACTTGATTCATTCTACCCAACAGTCGGTCAGGGAGAGGTACAAAACATGCCAGGAAGCCACAAAATCGCGAATATATCTATAACCGCTAAAATTCGGCATCCCAGTGGGGGTAGGAGCCACCCACAACCCCGACTAGTAAGCCCCCTTTACGCCGCCCAAGTCGCACCTGGTCACAGCTACCCACAGAAGCAAGTACGTTGATTTCGAACGATTTTATTGTATTTTACTACTTACAAAGGGAGACTACAGAGAATCAAAGACATATACTTCACTATACATACTACTGAACTCAAAACATCTGTAGCTATTTTTGGACGATGGATGGCTCGATATTTCGTGCGTCAGGACGTGAAAATTGGTGATGGCGTCAGATTTTAAGGTGTCACCCCAATAACAATGACAAGAGCCACCCATCACTATACGGAGATAGGTGATGAAATGGTGACGTTTATTCTGCGCAAGTCAGTCATTGGATCAGTCGTAATCCGTTTGTGTTAGTTTTACAATGATCTTAGATATTCAGTGCAGAGTACATGGACACCTTACTCGGCGAATTATATTGACAGTATGGAAGCTCAGAACGTACGCACTTGTATCTTATGAAAAAGGTAATTAATCTATTTAACATCCGTGATAATGATTCTCCCGTGTTTGCGGGATGGCCGTTCATCCTGATACCCCCATACATTTTTCACTTTGAGTCCAGCCATTTGTAAAACGGCTAACAGACAAACGCGCAGGTCATTCGGCCGTGAAGTTCATTCGGAAATTCGTCAGCTTTCCATCGGATAATCGAATAATACTAGGTCCGTTGCGTGGTAGACTCTTTATTGGTAGTAAGCTGCTGCTGCTGGTTTTTCTGCACTGATGGTGAGGTGTTGATGGTATGAACGCCAAGAGGAAGTACTGCACTTACTGGCTGTGTTCGATGGCTATCCGAGATTCAACAGCGCCTAGAAACAGACAGGTCAGGACAGCACTGGTAGGCGGCGGCGTCGTAACAGTTCTCCCCACAACATTTAGGCGATGCTCCTCGCTTCGGATTGATCTTCCCGGAACAGCAGATGTGCGTCATCCTGTCGTACGCGACCGCGTCACAGACGTCCCACGAATGTCGCCGTCTGTGCTTAGGTCTCTGGGGCACATTTCGAAAGGGCCGATGTCTGTGCCTCTTGTTGTTGCCGGTGCGATGCTTCTTCTTCTTCTTCCCCGTCTTGGATGGCGTCTCCGGACAGCACAGAGAATAGTGCATCACGTCATCGACCGCAGTCTTACAGCATTCGGATCTCGCCGAGTCGTCCACTTCGGCGCAACAGCGCAACGCGCCTTGGATATCCGATGGTTGGCCGCGAATTTGCCCAGCGGTGTTGCAACATTCGGCGGTGGCGTTCCTAAGGCAGCATCGTTGCCGTTGCTTCTTTGCCAGGCCGCAACACGTGGTACTGTTATTCGACGACTTGGCGGATGATTCGACCGACGGCGGTGAGGCTGTGGCGTTTACGCTTTTCTCCTCTCCGACAATTCTGGACGAGTTAGGGTCGCAACAGGCAAACGTCTGTCCCGTGTTGAGGAAGCCGGACCTGCAGCAGCGATCCTTTTCCGTGGTATTGGCATCGCAGCAGGACAGAGAGGGGTCTCCGTCGGGTTGGTCGGCGGCGTACATATAGGGCAGATCGCCGGGAATATCTCCTCTGGCATCCAGCCGACCGTCGATATCACGGCCGCAGCATTCCGGCAGGAAACCCTGGCGCCGATAGCCGCTAGCGCAGCAGGAACTCCTCTCGGGGCCGGTCAGGGCACAGCACGAGAGGGCCTCCTCCAGGGCAGAGACGATACTGCCCTCACCGTAGTCGACGTAGTCGTCGTAGACGAGACTCGGCTCCGTTATTCGCGTGCTGACGTGTTCCGGGATGAGTGCCGGCTGCAGGTTATCATCATCGCAGCACATCGGCGTCACGCCCGTCACTTGCTTGCCGTAGGCACAGCACTGCCGCTTGCTGGAACTCGAGCAACAAGACGTCATCTGTCCTTCGAAAGAAGCGATTTGGTCGTCCGGGGCATTGTAAGGTAAAGTCGTTGTTGTTGGCGTCGTCGTCGTCGTCGTCGTCGTAGTCGTAGTCGTCGTAGTCGTCGTCGTCGTGGGCGTCGTCGTGTGCGTCGTCGTCGGTGGCGTAGATGCCGTCGAACGACTGGACCGTGATGACGACGAATTGCTCGAGCAGCAGTCGTCTGTGATGTACCAGCTGTAGCAGCAAGCGGGACGTACCCGTCCAGTACAGCAACTCCTCAACGAACTCTTCTTGGTCGCTTTTGGTCGAGGGCGCCGCTTCCGTTTGTTGTACGACAGACAACAGGAGGTCCATCTGGTAACCGTATAACAGCAGGCCGGCCGATCGGGACCCGTACAGCAGTCGGGCACGGCGCGGGCTGTCGTGTTCGTGGATCGCCAACTAGCCGCAGTTGGTCGCGGGCGAGGTGCGGGCAGCGGGACAGGAAGACGGGTCGGAGCGGGTGTTACCACCGGGGCCAACTCTAACGCCGCCGTGATGAAGCGCGGTTCTTCGGGCAATCTTCGCGGTGGTGCCCACTTGCTCCGTGATGGAGCCGCGGTGACGACTGGTGGCCTGCGGGCGGGGACCAGGCCTGGTCGTCTCGTGACCGGTCTGACTGGCGTCCTCCCCCCTCCACAGCAGTAGCCCTCTTCCGACGTACAACACTCCCATTCTCCATTCGGTCCGATGCAGCACAGAGGGCGCACGTTTTTGGCATCGCAGCACGGCGGCAGGAACCAAGCCTTCTCGGTGGCCACCTTACAACACCGACTCCGCTCCCGTACTGACGTCACTAGGCAGCAGGCTGGCCGGAAACCGGGTACGTCGACGACGTCTTGACGTCTCCCGTACGACAGGTCGCCCCTGCTGGCGCAGCAGCCCTCGCCTCTTCGGCAACACCGCCATCCCGTGGACGTCTGGCAGCAGGTCGAACCTATCCCGGTTCGATCGACCAGGTAGCCGTCCTTGCAGCGCTGCGACTGGGCGTCGTACGCTCGGTCACCGCAGCAGCGCGGCTTCCGGCCTTGTCTGTGTACGATCGTGTTGCCGCAGCAGAGGTAGTGCTGCGAGTCGTAGGCCACGCTACCGCAACAGGCCGGTCGCGAGCCCGAACGTAGGTACACGATGCCGCCACAACAGATCGTCTGGTGCCTGTTGATCCGATAACTCTGACAACCGTCCTCTGAAAGACACCCGAATATGGTATATTAGAGGATTTGCTTACGTGCAAATAGAAATTAGCCGCGGAAACGATGTTCGAACTAACATTGCGCGTCGGGTGAAAATCAGACACTGCAACATCGTCGTGCAAGTCATAAGTTCATGCCAAGTTTAGAACTCGGACATGATGCACGTGTATGGAATACACAAGAGTGACTGTAGCTCATATAGATGAACCCTATCCTGAACATAAACTATGCCAATCTGCTGTAATCGTAGCAGGTAGTAATGGATAGATAGGATTTTAAAGATAGTTTTGTATAATACAGTTTATGGACTGCGACTACGGGTAGTGGTTACGACCTTGATCGGTCGTAAGTTGATCTAAATGGGCCGAGCGACCTTCAAAGGTAATGAAGCGAAGTCAAAGATGAAACGCCCTTCAGATATTCCCACGCCGAGATTCGAACTCAGGTGGTAGTGATCTGTGATCCAACGCGCTACCAGTTAGACCACGCAGGCGCCCTTGCGGTTGGAGAGCAAATAAAGTATATCTATTTTCCACTATTTATTTAATATAAATAAGAACAGTTTTGAACTCGTTTATAACTGGGTTTTCTCTCTCTCCATAATAAAACAAATAACTTCTCAAACCTTGCCTAACCGGCCAAATTTGGTCACGTGATTTGGTTAACAAGCTATTGACTCTAATTCCCGATTAATTCAATTATCTTTATGAGTTCCAGTGTCAAAGAAAGTGTTTATTCCGATCCGAAACGTTAAAATTATCGACAATTTCGAAAATACAGACTAACGATTAACGGCGAAATACAGAAGGAAACGATTTTAGAATAATTTGTAGAAGGAAGTCAGCAAGTTTGTACAATTCGACTTAGCGAGGCAACACTAATAGTCATAAAAAATTGGTTACAGTACACTCTTAATACTGGATCCTAAGTACGTCATGTCTAAAAATCATCACAAAGTATTTTGAAACGTTATGATAAATGCAGGTCGACAATATTGATTCCGTTATGCATCAGGGTAGTAGTAGTAGTAGTAGTAGGTAGCAGTAGTTGTAATTTTTTTCTTCAAATTGGAACATAATATACATTAACACGATTGAGTATGTCCAATTTATGTCCCAGTACGACAAAATGCTAGTCCATGAATGTATTGAAAATATAATGATGAATATTCGGGTAGTTACTGTAAGTCGCACGCACGCACGCACGTACACACGCACGCATCCACACACACACGCATGCACACACACACACATATACAAACACACATACACACACACATGCACACACACCGCACATACACACACGCACACATACACACATTAATAAGAGAGAGAGAGAGAGACTCGCACCAGTATGCGTACGCGCACATACACACATACACACATAACATAACATTAGATACCCGGTAGTACAAATACACAAGCATTGTGAAGACAGTTTACATATATCGATGGCGCAGTGGTTAGAACGTCGTTCAGTTAACATCGAGAGATCGGGTTCGAATCTAGATAAAACCTGTGTTTGTGGGATGTCACCCTGACGAGAGGCCTCTCGGCCGTATGTCTCAGGTGTGAACTAATGAACTGATACAGGTATAAGGTAGCTAATTAATATCCGCGACAGAAAGCGGTATTTATTATTAGAAATGCTACCACGTAATGTTGATGTTCACATCTAATAAAAAAATCATTTTATCTCGCTTTTACATCTGTAATATGAAGGAACCAATGCCGAGGTGAGCAGATCGGAAAACGAATTAAGTTAAACGATTTGGGTTGAATTGGGGCTATTCCAGTTATAATGAGGTCACGGACGGCAATTTTATTAATAATACATGGGTGATGGAGTGTGAGCAACAGAAAAATTAAGAATGGTGGATAATTATTGTTGTGTGTATATGTTATGTAGAATCAGGAAGAAATGAATCTCATCGGAGATAATGTAACGGTTTAACAACGAAAGATATCGTGTTAATTTTGTCAATATCATCGTGACCGGTAGTGACATCTGGCGTGTGTTCAATACATGTTTGTGGTATGTTACGGCCAACGAATAATTCGAGACTTTCCGCTTTGAACACTTCTTTAAATAAGCAAATACTGATGGATTGAATATAGACTTTTAGGCAACTTCGTAAGAATTTAAGATATCGGCATTAACTGCATCGACATGATGAATTATTATCGTGTAAACACAATAATATCGTTTTGTTGTCCACAGTAAAAACGATCTATTGTCCCCTAAGATTAATTGTATTCCACAGATATATCTGAATCTAATGGCATCAAGATTACATTGTTTTGGCTATTCAGATCTTTTAACCTGATTTTTGAGCCCACATAGTCCACCCGGATGCTGCGTACTATCATAATTTATTCCGGGGCACACTATAATGCCCAATGCCGAAACAGACAATTCATCCAAGGGACAATATATCCTTATATTTCGGTTTGTAGCCATACAATAAATCACTAACTAAAACACAATCTAGGATGAATATTATCACAAATGCATACTTCTAGAAAGCTAACAGATCATGGAAATAAAAGATATTTATTAGCAAATCTGCAGAAAGTGTATTAATCTGAAAAAAGTATTATAACTAACTTTGTACATGACACACAAAAAGCGACCAGTTGATAAAACGGGAGTATTTCACATACAGATGCCACGAATATTAGTGCGAGCTAAATTTTAAATCATGGGGGGTTGGGTGTAATAAAAAAAATTAAAACTTTGGTCTAGGAAACAAATTAAATTATGGTTGATGAGGGGTAAAAATAAGGGCCTCCCCCATACATTTATTTCTGGAATAGCCCTTAGTGTCTTCCTTCATCAAATAATGAGGTCGAGACGGTATTGTCACGATAGACAGCCACCGACATAGACACTTCAATTTGTATATCCGACACTCTGTTATCCGACATCGGCTAGTGCGACCAACATGTTATGAGTACGGATTATCTGTGCCTTACTATGATTTTGTGTGTGTGTGTGTTTACGCGCGCGCGCGCGCGTGTATACAGGCGTGGGAAGAGATCCATAAAACAGCCAAAAGCTGAGACAAAAACACACCAGGAGGGACATGTTCACTTATGCCAAGGTTCTGGCCCAGATACGCCCACGTCAACACGGTGGTCATTATAACTCCGTCCAGGGAACACTGACTGGGTAAGGTTATCGGCAACATCTGGCCGGGTCACATCATATACATAACTCTTCTACTTAATAATCCCAGCAACGAACCGCGTCACAGTCACGTGTCTAATAGGTCTCCGGAACAGCGGGCGGTCGACATTAATAACATTTCTTTTCTGAAATCAGAAGAAGAGGAGGAGTATTTATGGCATCCGGATCTGATCGGATCGAAAATGTCCGCCATATTTGTGTGAAGTTTTGTTTATCTGTTAGTTAGTAGGTTTGAGATATATTTGTGTATTTTGGCCAATTTCATCAAATACTGTCTGCGCGTATATTAGGTTAGCACTAATAATAATAATAATAATAATATTATTATTATTATTATTATTGGTGGTTGTTATAGTGATGATAGTGGTTGTAGTAGTTGTACTATTTGATATAATAATGTTGTTTGTGATAATAGTAGCAGTAATAATAGAAGTTTCAGTATTGGTGGTAGTATAAGTATTAGCAATAGTAGTAGTAGTAGTAGTAATAGTATTATTGGTGATGGTAATAGCAGCAGTATTAGTATTAGTGGTAGTAGTGTTGGTGGTGGTGATAGTAGTAATAGTAGTAGCAGTAGTAGTAATAGTAGTGGTGGTGTTGATGATGATAGTAGTAGTAGTAGTAGTAGTTATATACCAGTACATTTAAACCTGAACTGTACATATTTTAACACTGGGTTGTATCGAATCCGACCGTCTAATCTATACGCGCATACCTTCCAATTGAAAGTAAACGCCCTGTTCTAAATTTTGAACACCACATCCATAAACAGAAACACAAACGCACAAGAATCCAGCCTGCTGTCCAAAATTTAGAATTTTGTATGCAATTCTCGTTTACGAAATAAAATACGGACACTGGTAAAACTGGACGCATAAATGAACGCGTTTTTCGACGTGACGTAAAATAGAATAATTGAGTCATTTCCGAATTTTATAAAATCATTTTTTTTTTGCTACAGCCTGTCTCATGAGCATCATCGAGTTTGTTGCTCTTAGGTGTCCGTTCTGGAAATACGTTGTACTTGTCAGCAACATAATTGCAACAGCCCGTTCCTGAAGCATTAGTCATATATATTTTTGCTGCAGCCTGTCCCGTGAGCGCTATTTCGGAAGCGGTACTAAAATAAATGCCTGCTACGGTATGTCTCAAAAGGGTTACTCAGGTAGGGAAATGCTTACTACGGCCTATTCGTGAAGAATGCCTTAAGACGGATGTCTGCTATACAGTCCGTCTCATAAGCACTACGCCGGTAGTTGCTATTAATATATGAATACTGGGCGCTAGGAATGTGTCACGTGTCATGTCGCCCCTGGTGTTTATAAACAAAAAAGTGAGCGATAAAAAACTGATTTAGGACATAATATTTTACAGGCGTCTTTATGTGTTTATGACTTGTTTGTAATTTGCCTGTCTCGTGGCGTAATGCGATATGCTTTGTGAGGCGCTTTGAGTTGCTCGAGAGCCGCCTCGTCACACACACACACACACACACACACACGCGCCCCCTTCTCTCTCTCTCTCTCTCTCTCTCTGCGTGTTACAGTACGTGAGTGAGTGATTGTATTAATTAATCGAAATGCCAACCAATAACGTTAATGAGATGATCACGTTGAAGCCTTTTACTAAAGAATGAAGGATCCCACAGGCAACATCACCATTGGGATTTGTTTCGATGACATGAAGAACTGCAGTACTATTTATTACCAGCTGGTACTAGTGAGACCATTATACACGTCTTAGCATGAAAAGTGGCTTATCTGGCTTCATACCCTGATCAATCGTCCAGAGTTTAAATTCACGAGCTGAGATTCTCTGTAGTAATGCCTTATTCCAGTATGAAAAGTCCCTTCTGGTGAATTATTACCTGAGGTGTCAGCTACACGTTGTATTAGTGATCCCTCTGATTTTCTCTCCCAGTGTATTTACAGGTGACCCCAACACACACACACACACACACACACACACACACACAAAGTTGTTCAATTCAGTTCTATTGTTCCATTTAACTTTTATCATAGTTTAGTTAACTATAGAAGTTATTTTTCTGCGGAATCTACCTGAAATCTACTTTCATTGTATTCCTGTCAAAACTATCCATATGTTTTATTTATGAAAACATTTATGTGCTCTACTGCTCTACAGTTCATATCGTAACACACACACACACACACACACACACACACTGGCGTCTATCTAAAACCCCTGACGTGTACGACATCTCCGACAGAGAGCCAGGTCAATCTAAAGTCACGAGGCGGTCCCTTTGATTCGACGAGAAGAGATAAGATGGACGAAGGACAAACATATAAATTATGGCCCGAGAGACGCCGGTGTCAGTGAACCCGCGAGTGGCCAGTTGAGGGGTATGCCGAATAAACGAGAAGGTCGCTATGTCGTGAAGGTAAACCATTATAAACACCAGCAAATCAATCTAAGTGTGAGTGTGAGACAGAGAAAGATGGCTGATGTTTGACGTTTTACGTGCACGAGATAGGCTAAATGGGCCGAACGACATCCAAAAGTAATGAGGCGAAGGGAAAGATGAAACACCCTTCAGACATGACTGCGTCGAGTTTTTGAACTGAGGTGGTTGAGATATGTAGTCAACTACGCTACCAGTTATACCATGGAGGGGCTGGAAAGATATATATATATATATATATATATATATATAGAGAGAGAGAGAGAGGGAATAGCTCATTTTAAGAGCTCTTATATAAATAACCGGTTTTCTTATGCGTTCTTTCGACGAACAAGAACGGGAGAAGGCGAGCGGGCTCGTTAATTTCGCTGAACTTTCGAATTAGCCGGATTCGGATTAAGATTCGAGGCGGTTGAGTTAGTTATTTCCGGTTAATTCGCGAAGTCTTCTCGTGCAACGAATTTAATTAAATGTCAGAGCAGGTGGATCGGGTGCTCGTAGCCGGGTTATGCCGAGTGTGTTTTGTGGTCAAGGTCATTGAGATGGGAGTGTGGATAGTTGTCATGGAAACGTAACTGTTTACGGCTATAGTTAAGCTATTGCGAGCTCGCACAATGAGTCGGAAAAACATGTCACCCTTCGCGCACTCACGAACGCATACAGTGATACACGTTCTTTCTCTTATCCACTGCTGAGACAGTACACGTATCAGCATGATAAGTCTCTAATACGGATTCAATTCCCTGATCAATCGTCCAGCGTTTGTATTCGTGATTCTCTGTATAAGTGTTTTATCTAACATTGCCACACACACACACACACACAGAGAGAAGCAGACAGACAGATAGACAGAGAGACAGACAGACAGATAAACCGACAGGTATTATTGAGACATTACTATTCTCAGGATAACAAAACGTTTCCTTGGTTCAATCCGTGATTATTCGTCCAGATGTGTTCACGGCTGATCGCGGTAATTGTATGTGCCAGTGCATATTAAAATACTGCTAACACACAAAGATACATACACACACACACACACACACACAGAGAGAGAGAGAGAGAGAGCGCGATTACTGTTTCCTCATAAAATTAAAGCACATATTATATCAGGTTTAGCCCCACATAAAAAACTTTCTAAATAAAGTGAGTTCCGGTTTGTCGGCGTAATGAGCGTGTTCTCACCTAATACCGACAACACTGGATTACAATTGTCATCTTTTATATATCAAGTATTACTCGCTATATCGTCTAGATTAGATGTTGCTTATACGTGCCCGATTATTAAGTAGGCTTGAGCGTTTCTCCCCATCAGCTGAGGCAATTAAAATGGTCTACATCTAAAGTTTATTTCGGATCATGCATTTATATAACACAACCATGTACTTTAGGATTGGAAAAATAATTGAAGGGTGTTTTATCTACCACTTCGCCTCATTGTCTTTAAGCGTCGCTCAACCCATTTAGACTACCGTTTACAAATAAGTGGCCGTTAAAGGCGACATTTTACAATTTCATTGGAAAAGTATCACAGTTTTAGAGACAATTGTTCAAAGACAGAAAAATATTCCTCTACCTGGATCGTTAATACACAAGAAAACGAAATTAAATACATCCCAACACCACCAATGGAGTCCCGCAACCGTAATTAGCATTCAGCGCATGCGCGCTTTTCTCTCGCACGTTGGCAACGAGGATGGCACGCGAATTAGCGGCAGGGTTTTTCGCCCTCTCTCAATTTTGTCATACGAGAGGCGTATTTTTACCACTTACCCGATAGCACTCCCCTTCCTGTCGATAAAATTACCAGAACTGTCAAACTGAGCAGCAGTGGCCAACTATCCATGTCCGAAATTCGTTTGCCAAACCCGCATACGCCCGGGCCTGATATTTAATGCGCAGTATCTCTCAACAGTCCGGCTGGCCGCGTTCGGAGCTGTCCATCGCCGAGTTGTGGCGTCCTCGCCTGTCAGGTGTGTGTCATCGGCGTGACAATCTCATTTCTGATCAGCAACTGATCAGCAAGCCGTTTGTGGCAATATGAGATGCCCCCTGAATTAGTTCGGCGCCGGCCGGGTAGCGCCCGCCTGTGAATATATCGCACGCTTCATGCGAGCTTTCTGCCTACCGTTTGGCTGTCTGTAATCATGGCGGTGAGTGTTGCGGTTTCTCGGCGTGGCGCTGTTTTCCGCCCGCTTCTAGCGTATCTTGTTGCTTTCTCGGCCCGGTTCGGCGTGAATCTTGTTTCGCGAGAGTCGATCTAAATTGCGATTAGTGCCATAGGCCGGTAGACTTAGATAAGAGGCCTCTTGTTTACGCGTAAGCTAATCTACACGTGCGGTCAAAAGTATGGGCTCTGTACTTTTTAGTAACCGAGGGATACAGGCTTACGGCGGGCGTTTTTCGATGCCGCTGTTTAATACGTTTTTGAATAAGTTTGATTGATTATCGGTTAATTAATTTTTACGCTTGTTTGTTTGTTTGTTTATTTGTGTGTGTTTGTTTGTGTGTGTGTGTTATTATTTATTAGCTGAATGCCATTAATATAAACATTGTGCTACTGACTTTTTAAGTTTTAAATTTGATAATTTACTGTTTTATCACTTTGTGTACTAGTGCGCCATGCTGCACAGTGTGAGCGAGGGGGGGGGGGGAAACACATGGTAATTGACATTCATATTATATGACCGCGTACTATGCGAATTGAAATATTTGGAGAAAGCAATGGATTTGTCGCATGTTCATTATAGCTGAACTATAGATGTGACAAGCAGGATGCTGTAATAGGTAAGTTAAGTCATCTAAGGGCTTCTTCAACAATTGAAAAACATTTGAATCACTATTTCAGCAGGCATATGACTTAAATGCACAGATAATATATTAAGGACAGTAAAATTCGCTATAGTACGGGATGTCTAATTCTTTATGAAACACACAATCCGGACAGCGTTGGATAACTATCACAAAGTTGTTGTCCCAATAAGCCGCAAGTTGCAAAAAGACCCACGTTACTCCGTAAGGAGGTGCCTTCGTCGCGTTCCAGCCTGGTCTGGGTGTCTGCCGTCTGGCATTCTAAAAAAGTATCCGCATCTGAAATTCCTGCATTTTTCTCGTATTCATTTCAATGTTTTGGCCGTTATTTATTGGCGTAGTTTAAGGTAAAACTGGCTTCAGCCAGCCAGTTGAAGATCACCATCGTCCCGAGCCGATTTTCTCGGTATGCAGTCACTTCGAGATGAAGGCAAAACAGCGAGTGAAGCGTTTTTTTTAAGGTTGGTAGCAATTTTGCCGACGCTTCTACAAGTTTGTTTTGTGTTCTTAGAAAAGTTTTCAGCTTTTATTCGTCGTCTATTGTCGCCGGGGATCTGATTACAGACTTTTAACTATTTAATTCTTGAATGCCGGTGGTACATCAATCATGATTTGACTCGGCGATATCGGCATTATAGGCCGATGGATAACAGGGTTTCGGGTTGGCTTCTGGTAATGGGATATCCCCGGAGTGATATCCCTTCTTGGTGACGTGATTTGACGTCACAGCGCCGGTCGGCCGGATCGCGATTGTTAATTGGAGCGATCATATCGGCGTCATCACCGGGTGTAGCCAATGATAGCGATGATATGGCGAAACCTACTTACTTATGTGGCGGGGGTGGTCGTATTCCTGGTGGTAGGGTGGGGGTTTTGTAATGGCGTCGAGGGTTTATACTTTTGTCAGTTGCGGTGTCTGATTTTGCCAGATAATGCGAATCAGAACCGATCTATAGAAGTCAACCGTCATCAGATTTTGGAGATATCCGAATTTTTGTTCGAATTACGCACGCGTGTATAAAATAGTTCGGCGAGATATATTTATGTTAATAAGAGCGGCCAAGGAGCGTTTTTCTGTTCGTCTGTAGGCTATTGATGTGCTAAATAAATAACAGAGCCACTTGGTACACACATAGATAGATGTATGCTGTATCTTCTGAACGGCATCTGTTCCGGTTTATTTACTTCTTGTCCTAAATGCTGTTAGGCGTTTTCTTCGAATTGCGTTGTTCGTCTTTGATCTTTATTTATTAAGCGCGTAGCTTCGGCGTTTCGGCAACCGAATGTTATTTCCAGGATTGCTGAGCTGAACCGGTGTTTCGGTGCGGTGGAGACGGGAGAGTGGATCGTTCATCGTAACGGTTGGGCAGTGAAATTGGCTAATCGGCGATCCCATAAGCGATGTTAGCTTTAAATGGATGGTTTTCTTTTTTGTTCAGTATGGCTTATAATTGCTAATGCACTCGCAGCTGCACACGAGAAACGCCATACACGCCGGGAGGCTGACGATGCCCCGAGATTGTACCAGTTGGATAACGGGGGTGAGGTGGAGCCACCGTGCAAAGAATAAGTAGCCAGTCGGAACGAAGCCGTCAATGAATGAACGAAAACACTACATTTGAAATTCCACCTAAAACCTAGGAAATGTTTGTCACAGTCGCGAAGTACTAAACAGCAGTTAATGGCTCATTGAGAGATAATGTTAATTTGCAATGAATATTTTTAAATTGCCATGAATGCCATTATGTACACACATTCCGTAGCATTAAGTAGCATTAACTCCATTAGTGTTAAGTAATCAGGTAAAATACCACAACAAACTTTTGTTTTCCTTCATCCATCTGATGTGTGCTAGCTGTGAAGATTCCACCCCCCCCCCTTTGCCAAACGTTTGAAGTTTCTGGTGACCAAAGTTTTTCAATCGCAGACTTGTGAGATTGCCAAGCACTCTAGCTGTGTGTCGTAACATAATGAGTTTGTCTTATGTATACATTAAGATTGTGAAGGTTTAAGTTTGATACATGTCTGCAGATTGATAAAATTACTATATATATATATATATATATATATATATAACGGTACCGTCTAATAATGGGATTTTCCAAACGGTTGGGCATATGTATAAGAACAACCGTACAGTCTGTCAAAAAGGTTATCTAAAAGGAAAGATATGTAGATGACGCAAGCTGCAGACATCTTATTTTGTGGAGTAAAATTATAATGTCCAATAAAAAATAGAACGTTTTATACAAAAACGAAGCTTTGTGAGTTTTTATCGACATTTGGCGCGCAACTGCTTCAGAATTCATGATAGTGTCAAAATTGTTTTTGGTATATCTGCAATGTACTCTAAGTTAAATACAATAAGTTACCTGTCACCGACTTGTTAGCCTATTGCATTTTTGTCAGTTTCGTGATTTTTTACGTAGAAAAACAGGTTTAAAGTTAAATATTCCATTTTTCTCGGCAGGCTCCTCGAAAACGCCATTACCCAACATTGTGTATCATAAGTGGATCACATGATGGTCATGGAGCAATGGTTATTACTTGACTGTGGGCCTATAATTAAATAGGCATTCTGCTATGTCAATTTGCCATCGATAAATGGTGTTAAATCTGTGCTGTATTCATGTATACAACAGGAATATCAGCAAATGTATACTGTACATTTATATAAACGTATAATATATCGCATACGAGTACGCCTACTCACACTCGTGTGTATATATACATATATATATTCGGACGGCTATGTGAGTGTATTACTTTCGTTCCATTACAGGTATACAACATATATATATATATATATATATATATATATATATATATGTGTGTGTGTGTGTGTGTGTGGTTAAGCAACATCCATCCATCATCCATCATAGTTTATCGTATCATGCGTTTCATGCCGAAATAACAGCAGCAAAGCCACAAATATCATTTCCAAGTTCATGTTATTATATTGTGTTAGTTATTAGTTAGCTATTATTAGTTATTTAGAGTTTACGTTCACTCTGTATAACGCGTCCTGATTGGTGTCTCCTTCGTACTCGTTACGTCATCAGTTTCTGTGTGTTGTCTTTATTGATAACCAACAATACCAGCATGACGCCAGTTTTTGTGCGTACCACAATATTGTTTTAACACATTACCACTAACTTTTCATTTGATGAATGTCTCGGCGAGTCGACGACTGACAGAGTTGTTGATGAATGGACCGTTTTATTCATAATGCGCGGCTACGAAGAGTAAACCAACAAAACGGGGGGCTTTATCAGAGGACAACCAGATGAGCAACCAGAATATGAGGTCAGGAGGGTGGGACTGGGGTGAGAGTAGTAGGCGAGTCCTAGGCCAGTCCTAACGCCAGAACCCGAGATGACCTACTGAGATTGTTATTCCGGATGGTAGACGATAATATTAAGGCATTTCGGGAGCTGACTGTTCTATCTGTTACCATCGTAGACAGTCGCCATCACCAGACGGCAGCCCGTGGCGTGTTTATCTCTTTAACGCTATCTCAGCCTCCACTGTACGGAATACGCCGATCTGCGGGTGTTCCGACATTGAAGTCGTCGAAGTGTCGAATAACGATTCGTCACTGTAACACCAACAGGCTAAGCCAATAAGCGATGGGTGTTATTATATCAGAAACGTTATGACAGTTGATGGCCTCGGGTTTCAGATTTCCCGAGGTGCCTCTCTCCATTCCTAGGCGCGTTGCCAGGAATAACATCAAGATTGATATGAAAGAATGGCTGCTACCCGGATCTCTGTGCGTTTCCTGTTGATCCAGATTGCTGTATTGACAACGGATATTTATCAAAGTCGTGCGGCGTCTTTGAAGTTATGTATTCACCCGACTACCTCCGGCGTAATGATGATGTTGGATGTTGTGCTGTTTGTCAATTTTACGAACTTGGCCTATCTCAGATTCAGGATTTTTTTAAAAGATTTAGACGGATGTCGGTTAAGACAAAGGAGACCTTATGCTGTACAAACATATTCCATTTTCCTTCAATATTGACCAATTTGGCTGCCTCGTAGTGATGCCGTTATTCAAATATATCACCGAACACGTAATTAACAACTATTTCCGAATTATACCCGTAGTTCGGATGCGTTAATCCTGAACGTTTGTAAAGTCTATCTATTTGGCATTATAATATAGGATTCGTTGTATTTACGATTACAATTAATTCCGTTTCAGTTTATTTCAAGTTAAACTCACCGGTAAAACAGTGAACCACCCATTATTAACGTGACCCAAATACAATAATTAAGAACACGCCCATTCCTTAAGCATCCATCTAGTGCCATAAGCTAAATTAACAGATTTGCTTTGAAGTAATCATCCCGATCCTCGTAATTAACTTACTATTTATTATTATTATTATTATATTATGTTCTTCTTGATCTCGTAGTTAGCTCTGATATAGTCTCCTCTTGTGGCCGATATTCCGGAGTAGCCAATCCCCTTTTTGTCCATTAAAAGATTAAAGCGCCAACAAGAAGTGTTCCAGACACATTTCCATCGGCTTTTAGAAGAAAGACTTCAGTTTTCAGAGGCAAGGGGCTCTCTCTCTCGTCACTCAACTACCCTCCTCTCTCTCTCTAATTGGTGCTCTGGTGGCGCCCCAACCGAGTCAATTAAGGCGGCAGAAAGAAATCTACGAGTCTGATCATAATTTTAACAAACTTTCCACCAAATCCGGAACCTTCCATGGACAAACCTTCCACCAAATTCACCGAATGCGGAACACTGGATGGGGTCAAAGTTTAGTTTGTATGTGTGTGTGTGTGTGTGTGAGTGTGGGGGGGAGCCGGATGCTTTGGCCAACGGACGTTTTGGCCTAGGACGTTTTGGCTAGCTATTTTTCGAAGGCCAAATATATAAAAAAAATATAAAAAGCGAACAAATATAATATCTTGTGTTTTTTTAAATCTCAAAATATACATTTATGACATAAAAAGCGCAGTCATTTTATGTATTATTTACAAACGATTAACAAAATTATCAAATGTTAATGTTTTGATGTTGATTCTGTATTTAACTGAGGTTTATTTATGCATGGCTTCTCACAGTTACATATATTATATAGTGGCATGTATTAAGTTACTATGTCCTTGTTAATTGTTTCAATTTTATATTGTTTGGGATCCTGATTGTGTATTTTACACTGTATGTCTCTTCAATACTTTTGTGCAGGTTAATGTATTCATCTCCTAACTGGAAGTTGTATTAATAAAATAACAAATAATTTTGTTTCCAAAACGTCCTATCTTCAAATAACAGCTGGCCAAAACGTCCTAGGCCAAAACGTCCTAGATTCGTGTGTGTGTGTGTGTGTGTGTGTGTGGGGGGGTGATTGGAATGAGTGTTTTATTTTGCCTCGACACTTATCATGTAAGGGATATATGAAGTAGCCGCGTTATGTTTAGGTAGTACGAGTATTAACAATACAGAATACGACTTTTTACCACGCTGTATAATTATATACGCGCACGCACATACACACGAACGCTCGCTGATACGCACACAATGCTAAATATATGTATGCCGTGCGTACGTCTTCCTGGATTAAAATCCCAACATTAGCTCATTTAGTTTTAAGCCACGGAGAGAGAGAGAGAGAGAGAGAGAGAGAAAGAGATAGAAGAGAGAGTGAGAGAGACCGAGATAGAACATTCTTGTTTCCGAGGAACTCTGTATGTATATTCTACATTGAGACTTAGTTAAGCTAATGGGATACACACGGACACGTGACCCGTACTTCATCCAGAGAGCTTAAATATAGAGAGGCGTTATTCTTGCCGCGCCATGTTGAGAACAAAAAATATACATGGAATATTAACAATGTTTATGTTTGCGTTAACTTTCGTACAATAAGCGGCATCAAATCTTTTGTGCCACCGGTTCATCTATAGTTACAATCAGTCATTTAATTGTTATCAAATGGACAGAATAACCCAAATTGCTTCCAGCTCCAAACAACCACTACTACAAAAATATGACATTTAGTCCAGATCAGTGAACTGTTTAAAGTTAGACAGAATATACCCAGAGATGTAATAGACACATGCATTGACTACTGTAACAGATAACACCAGTAAATCTGTATCCAAGAGATTGGCATGTTTACATGATATCTCATCATCATAGAACTTCAAGGACTGAAACATAACAATATCTTGAACCAAGTGCATACACAATGTGTAAATACATGTTTTCCTTTTTTTCAAGTTGGTTAAAGAATTTGATTTGATATGAATTTAAGTTATGAAGAGAAGTATACTAATTAAAGCACATGAGCTGAACATTCAAGTACTAATCCAGGTGCTGGTAATCCTTTTTTTTGTATAAAGATATGAAACGGGCAGACAAAATTTCATGGGTTTGATGCCTTGTTTGTTATTGAATTAATTTTATAATACCAATTTCACCATTAATATTTATAAATATTAATTACCATCACAGCTGGCCCTGTCTCCTGTATAGGTCTCCTATCTGTTAATACATTCCTCTGATTTCAGTGGATGCATGTGGTGGATTTGGTACATCAAAAATAGTTGGAATAGCATTCTAGATAAGTTGTCTGGTTCATGAATTCCGTTTCAGTGAAATGCATATCATACATTCTACAATTAGTATTCAAGTAATTTAAATCTTTCCTCATCATATATCTGAACGACAACAATTAATAACCCATCTTTTACTTCTGTCAATAGAACAAATAACAAAATGAATGTTTCTATCACTAGTTGAGGTATTTAATAATTAATTTCATAACATTTAAATTATAAATAGAAGTCCATATATATCAATAAGTATCAATTGCTTACGTTTAAAAATAAATATGGATGCAGGTGATCATGTAAATACTCAGCTACTTATAATTATTGTAATTAGGGAAATATTATCTGATTATAGTAATGTAATTTTAGAAGTCCAATTATATTATTAACAATAATAAAGTAAAATATACCTCCCACCCATAACATCTTCAGTGGCTCCAGTACATGTAACTGTAAGCTTATGTATATCTTACATACCCATTTTGTGATTAATAGGTTGATATTGTTCAATAAAATTTAATCAGATTTTGTCTGAAACAAATATAGATCTAGATAGATCCTGCTTGGGCCTACTGCTTGGGTCATGTCAAGTAGGGGCGTGTCTACTTCAAATTGTTATGCTTATTTTTTAAATATCATTTATTTAAAAAAAGCCAGATCATATCAAATGTTTACACTAGCTTTCATTTCCTTTCGGGGATGTCTTTATTTGTGGATACCTTTTCTGTTACTGCAGCAGAAAGCGGCGCAGAATGAACCAGTGCCATTAGGCGCCACGTTAACGAAGCGAGCCGTCCGTGACAATCTACCTCCGGTCGCTAGGGCCCTGGCGCTCCATGAATTCAAAATGGCGTCCCATGTTAAAACGCGAAGTAACACGTCTTGTTATAAATAGTCATTGCTTCATCCTTGACGTGTAGAAACATCGAACAGTAAGTAGTACCCCATTACCGAAGAGGACGCACGAAACAATATCGATACAGCGAGGAACCGGACGAGAAGAAGCCTCCTAAAGGAGACAGGTGACACCCTCGTCTGGTTGCTACATCATTCCCCAACGACGAGACGACAATTCCTGTAGTAGTTCTGGATTCATAATAGCGGATGTGTTCCACCTGAATAATAGCCACTAAAATATTAGGTTAAATGTGTTGTCATTTGTATCGCCTTGTTTACAATGTGTTAAGAGCCGACCACAACAACAACAATACTACTACACTGTATTACTAAATTAACAACAACAACAACAACAACTACAACAACTATTAATTACTAGTATTACTACTACTACTACTACTACTGCAACAAAAACAACAACAACAAATACTACTACTACTACGAAAACTTCTGCTATCCAAACATAACATTAATGATAATTACTACTACTGGAGTTGTTTGTACAAATTATTAGCTTTCTACTACTACTACTACTACTAATACTACCACTACTACTACTACTACTACTACAACTACTTATATTAACAATATATATTTAATAAAGCATCGTTGCTAGCATCATCTATTCGAAGATCATTATAGATTCGAAGTCTTCTGAGGACAATACTCGCTCAATTACGTAATTATTTACAGCTGTATACATTATAGGTTGTGGATATTTGAACAATTTCAACATTTTCATGTTTACGTCTTTAATTCGGAGCAGCTCACTTCGAATGCTACATCAAATAACATCATATATCTTAATTATTAATCCCTGTTAACAAAACCTAATGTTTCGCCTAATATTTCACCGGATATTTCACCCAATTTTTCAATTGATATTTTACCCGATTTGTCACCCGATGACACACCTGATATTTCGCCTGGTATTTTACCTGAAAATTCACCCGATGTTACACCTGCTATTTCATCTGGCATTTCGCCTATAGGTATCGGCGAGGCACGAGGCGGTTTTAAAGGCGCCATTGCTTCGGTTTGCTTCAACTTTGATCCCAATGAAGACTTTTATCGACGGATGAAAGATCTCACGAAGCTATTCTGTTACATACGACTTTATTGTACATGTTATCGTAGCAGGTAATATTTTACGTGGAATGTAGTCTCGTGTGTCAATTACGCGTCTGAGTTATTCCTATCACAGTAGCTCGGCCCGCTAGATAGCCGAGTGGTTAAAGTACTGGTCAGTAAATCTACAAATCCAGATATGATTCCTGCTCATAGCTGCTGCTGTAGGGGTATCCGGACATTTAGCCAACGGACATTTAGCCAACGGACATTTAGCCAATATTTTCAGGGGGGACATTTAGCCAACATTCAAAATTTTCATCTTACATCTACATGTATATTGTTATATTTTTGAGTTTGTGTATGCGCTGTCAATATTATGTTCTCTTTATGGATGTTGAAATATAGGCCTATCTTTAGATAAGATGTTAGCAACATAATAATTATTGCTGCTTTTTGTAATATTAATGTATATTGTTTTCTCCGGTATTATACATAAATATAAATAATGATATGCAACATGCAATATTCAGGGTTTGGGAGGTTTTTTACACAGACTTTATTAACACGTTAACTACTTAACTATATCTGGCATGTGGGTTATTACTACTTGTATATACGGCAGATAATTACTAGTCTCAGAATAATCCTCTATCCAATGTTGACACATACATGTATTGTAATGTTAAGATGTGACTGCATAACCCAGGTGATATATCATAGTTTTAAAATGTGATTTCATTTTGCCTCAGTATAGAAAGCCAGTCTGAATTTAATTTGAAGCAGTGTTACACTTTCTCATGATCATAGTGTTATATCACACTGATACATACCTGCATGTTAGCATAAATTATTGAACTAATACTGTGATTATTATTTGATATCCAGCCTTTAGTACTGTATAAAGGTGGAAGGCCAGAGAATTCCGCTTGGGAATTTTTTTTACATGTTGCCGTTGGAAATAAGAAATGTGCAGTGTAAAAAGTGTAATCATCAGCAAGCTAATATAGTCCACTAAAAATGTTCAATGGATTCAGTTTCATCAGCATCAAGTGAGCGAAATTTTCAAACTTGTAAATATTCACACTAAAGTGCACAATCTTCTATGCAACAGTACCAACTATTAGGGAATTAAAGTTCAGAGCAACTGTCCGTACTCCAAATAGTACACAAACATTGCATATAATACATTCCTTATTTCTGACATGTTGTCTATAGGTGTACATTGTCAATATTCCTATTATTAAGTCTACATCGTATACTTTTAATATATTTGTTTGTGTTATCTATATTGTTTCCATATTTTATATTTCTTAACTGGGCGCTAAGTATAAATATACTTGAATAAAATATTGAGTCATTTATACACAGAAAAAAACCATAGCGAGCCATAATAATCTCATTTAAATTTATCGCTCAAATAAGCAGAGATTTCTATCAGAGTCACGACCGACGACTGTATATGATGCGTACGTCTGGTGAAATATAATAATTAAACCAGAGTGAGTGAGTGTCTTTCATCGTTTTCGAGATAAAAGTTTCAGGTGTTCGCGATAAATAAAATGTCATCGGGATAAAAACGAAAAACACACCAAACATCGACAACGCCGTGGAGAGACCTGCGAAGCATAGAAAGACTCGCCACCTTCTCGACACGCCATTCATGCAACGCACGGAATTCTCATTTGCGCTAATTGCAACACGTAAAACCGAATGCCATTCCGTAGTCGGCAAAACGAATATTACACGCGTACAAATTTCGCGATTGCTGGATTCCTATTTGCCGATGGTTCGCTGCTAGTCCGACACGAGAGCCCCTCGCACCGGGAGGCTGTTTATTATTCTATTCGATGCGTCCAATTCGGATTCGTCGTACGTGACGAAACCGTAAACGAGCGATACCCGGGGGGGTGGCTCGTAACATGTTGTCATGGATACGAGTAGCTACCTCCAGGATTGCCATCCAGGTAACTCGTTGGCCGCGGCTCCCGTTACTCGGGAAGCGTTCTTGATTAGATCTGGGAGAACGTTTTGCGACGATTTTGAGAGAGAGAGAGAGAGAGAGCAAGAGAGAGAGAGGGAGAGAGGGAGAGAAAGAGAGATGCGCCAAGTAAAAATGTGGTAACATCGGTGACGAATACTCGGCTAAAGACAGAAGACACCATCCGGAAATGTTGTCCTTATGACTCAGAAACGGACTTCTCGTACAGTCAACTCTCGTATTGCTGAAATCTGGATCGTTCGAAATTTCTACCATACCAACTTAAGCTCAGAAACGTGTCATCTCGGTATGGAAAGATGTAAATGTTGCTGTTTTACGGCCACTGTTGTGCACAAGGTAGGCTAAATGGGCCGAGCGACATCCGAATGTAATGAGGCGAAGTGAAATAAGAAACACCCTTCTGACGTAGCCCGACCGGGGTTTGAACCCGGGTGCTATAGATCTGTGGCCAACCGCGCTACCAGTTAGGCCATGGAGGCGCCCCATCATCTAGGTATAGATAGTCAATGATCTCGCCATTGTTCGATTTTAATTCGTCCAATTATATTTTTTTTCGTAATTAATAGAATACGTACAGGTACTAGATCTACGCCGTTAATTATAAATGCTGTTTACGATTGAATTTTTGACGGCAAATTTTTTTATTACGCGAATAAACAAATGAAATGTAATTAACAAAAGGAAAATATGAAAAGAAGTAGAATGGTTTATTGCAATACAGATCTCGGACGTGTGTGGCCAGAATCTAGGACGTTTTTGCCAACGGACGTTTTGGCCAACGGACGTCTTGGCCTAGGACGTTTTGGCCAGCTATTATTTGAAGCTAGGACGTTGTGGACAATTTTTATTTATTTATTATTTTATTCATACGACTTCCAGTTAGGAGACGAATACAGTAACCTGCACAATAGTATTGAAGAGACATACAGTAAAATACACAATCAGGATCCCAAACCATATACAATTTAAACAATTCACGAGGACATAGAAGTAAGTTAACACATGCCACTATATAATATATGTAACTATGAGAAGCCATGCAGAATTAAATTTCAGTTAAATACAGAACCCACATCAAAACCCAACATTGATCATTTTATTGGTCATTTGTAGTGCATACATGCCTACAAATAAAACACGAAAAGACACTATCAGAAGCCATATTTTACGTGTTATGTAACTATGAGAAGCCATCCAGAATTAAACTTCAGTTAAATATAGAACCCACATCAAAACATTAACATTTGATCATTTGGTTAATCATTTGGAGTTGTTTAAAAAAAATTAATACTTGCCCAAAACGTCCTAGGCCAAAACGTCCGAACCTTCATCACACCGCATCGTGGCCATTCTACGACACCGAGCAGATCGGCTATTTGAGGTTTGACTGTAACAATAAAGGTCAGCTCCCTCGGCGTATCAGGTAAACTGGAGCAACGTCACGTGCTGGTTGTTTGTGTCCTCGTTTCGGGAGATATTAGTTCGGGCTCATAAAGCGATGTATGGATTGCGCATTCACTCGACTCGGGATGTTAACATCCAGGACACGGATTCCCGAGTGATTACTGCTATCTCTAATGGCCGTAGTGCCGGGAGATGGTGGACAGCTTAAGTAAAGAGACTAACTCAATTAACGTCAGGTTGATGGTCAGGTAATAGGGCCCTTATCGTAGTGCGGGCGGTAACGTGTACGGCGCTTAAAACCTCCCAGTCTGGGTTCATATTATATTGATATCTCTCCCCCCTCTGTGTGTGGGTGTGTGTGTGAGTGTAGGTGCGTGTGCAAGTGGATGTTTCATCTGAGCACCTCACTTTATTACAGTAGTTACGCCTGTATGGACAAACGCACCCAGATGTCGGGTTTGTGTATATGCACAGTTTGGCGTAAACAAAATTGAAACGACTGAAGTGCTAGCCCTAACCAGTAGGCGAAAAGCCTTTGATTAGAATTTCAGCCTCGGACGGGCATTATGTAAATATTGTGAAATGCGATAAAACCGTTAGTTTGGTTGCGTTAATTATACTATGCAAGCCTAAGATATACATGCATAATAATTAAATGGGGCAATAGATGCTCAACGGAGAAAAAATTTAGAGATAGAGGTATATTTTCAACGGTTTATCTATACTCCCTACATATACACGCATGAACACACGCATGTACACACGCTTGTATGAATGAAGTGCACGCGAAAGAGCGATATTTGAACTCGACATGTTATTCCGAAGCGACGACGGGTCGACTTTTCCGGAGGCCAATTAGACTTCAGAACAAGAAGTTGCCGGGTTCGGTCTCTCCTCGACACGCCGTCAACAAGAGCCACTTCACGGTCAGATTCTTCCTACCACGGGGAGCCACAATTACCCGGAGACTATCCGTGGAAGGAGAGAGGTATTTTCTGTCGGGTGGGTGGGGAGGTTGGTGCTGGTGGTGGTGGTGGTGGTGGTATCGTCGTCGTCAGCGCCGTATGACTTTTGACAGTCCAGAAGTCCTCCAAAGGGCAGGCACGTCATCGTCACGTATATGGCTGGGCCGAGCCAGTCAACGAACGGCTAATGATACTGGATCGAGGACGAGGCGGACACTGAAAAAGGTGACGCCACGGAGATGGTCGTGTGACTGACTGTTTATATTGTGTGGATCGGCGACAACGGAGGACATCCGTCCGTTGTTGTGACGAATAGAAGATAAAAAAGGACATTGATTAAAAGAAGCCGAAGAAAAAACCTCTCACCTGTCTCCCAGATAATTGCGGAGGAGTTCAATCTGTCGCCGAAGGGCGCCATGCATCGCCATCACCTGAACGTCTCTGGGATAGTCGAGCGGAATGGTAGACTGAACCTGCACAATCCAATTCTAAAAATACACGAGCCAGGTAAGTAAAGAAAGGGCTTCAATTCGTTTTCTGTTCAGTTCACTTCGATTCCACTGAATAACCTTATTCCGGGATATTACACCCACAGAGAATCGACATTAATTAAATATTCTGAGAACCGACCTAGTTCATGTTCTTTGACCGTGTGTGTGTGTGTGCGCGCGCGCGGGGGGGATACAACTCTATCAAGAATGGTGGACGAATAGTCTATTATTCTCCCCATACCCCTCAACATAAAGATAAAAATGGCGTATATGAGAACGTGCTATTTACGGATATATGAAAACGAGGCCACGTTCGTGATCCGGGTCTAGAGCTTTGTTTGAATCATGTTTACTCCCAGCTCACATTCGTGAATCCAAAACACTGAATATATATATATATATATATATATATATATATATATATATCCCAAAAAAGACATTATAAGTTTGGTATAATAATAATAATAATAATAATAATAATAATAATGTTTAAATTGCTGCTCGCTGTATTAACTGATAATTCTTCTGTATTACTGTGAATTCTGAAGCGATTTTTATCTGAACACATGCTGTTAGGTGTAAAGGCTTTAATACTAGTCACTTTATCTGGATAAAACGAACCTTGACTTGGCCATGTTCTTACAAAAAGCGGCTGCTGTTGATTTCTCACGCAAATCACTAAATTATCGGCAAAATGTAAACGATTGATCTTTGTGATCCCGAAAAGAATGCGTTAATCTATCACGATATCAAAATATGAGTGTGTCCTTGTTTTAAGATTTAGGACTAAGGTGTAGGACAGTTGCTCACCCGGACAATTGTTCACCAAGCAAATGAAAAAGTGGACACTTGTTCACCAGTGAATTTTTAATGAGAGAAAAAATGCACATCATTATATTGATCAAATAAAATAAAATAATCTCTGAACTTTAATTCCTTAATAATTGGTACTATTCATTCCAATAATTATATAGGTAATAGGATACTAACATATATTTCTGAATTAAAAATCATTTACATTTTTAAATTTTTCTGATTAAAAATTCAGTGGTGAGCAAGTGTCCGGGTGAGCAACTGTCCGGTGAGCAACTGTCCGGTGACTAACTCAAAAATTAGAGCACTCACACCAGATTTGGTCATCCGTAGAGACTCGAGCTGCATCATATTAGGAGTTTCTGCTGTATGAGACCGCTGTCTCTGTAACAACAAAGACGAATACTTCAGCGACCATCTGACTGTACAGTTCGTCCTAAATATGGACACGCTCCATTGGATACGAAGGCAGATCGTAGAGAGAAAGTATCGTGGGATAAATATTAAAGGATTTATAGCGGATTTTCTGTGGCCTGAACTTCTGAATGGACGTGAGAGATCATTTTATGAGCTTGTAGAAGTCTATAATGAAGGTGTGCAAAGTATGTCCCTCCTTTGTTGGAAATCATCGCGTCGTGACCTAAATCCTTTCGTACTCTGTTATAGCTTAGATTTTATATATAAAAATGTCGGAGGAAAGCAGAGATGACTTGGCGCAAAACTTCCTTAACGGTTTACTTTGATAAAACCGGATAACTGGAATACACCGGAATACATTATCATTTAACGATAGGAAGCGTTTCTATTCCACAAAGAAAGAGGAATGTGGCAAAGATCAACAGAAACTCTTCA